>CP136068.1:36761850-37179866 GCA_032622095.1 Siphonodentalium dalli
TCCCTAATAATATAGGGAAAATTGGATGAAGTGGGGAGCCATTTTATTTATTCTAAGAATCCTAGAAATTGAAGGATGTATGGATAATTTGTTTATTTCTCAGCAACACCAATTACTACAACAATGGAATATTGCACTGGTTCCTGGACATCCATCTCGACGATAAAGTACATAGCAAAGAAACTATGTGAAATCAGAAATCACTAGTCATGCCCTGGGTAGTGAAAAATATATATATATAAAAATGATCATATGAGGCCAAGCAAAGTCAATATTCTCAGGCAAAAAAGCTTTAAACGCATGCGCGTGATTTTATATATATATATTTTTTTTGCTGGTGCACACTTCAAAAAAGCCTGACATATCCGCATCGGCTAGCTCCAGGTCTAATTTCAGTTGGCCGTGGCCAATATTTCACTAATAGATGTCCGTGTGATTTATTTTGTCCAAAATCACCCAATCAAGTATCACTGACATATATTTGGCTAAGGTTACAGTCACTATTCTTATCGTTTTGAACACATCAATGAACATAGTTACCAGTAAGAAATCAGAAATAATTTTTACTGATTAAAATTGTCTTTGACATATTAAACACAAAAAAAATCCGTGGTTTTCGTGACCATGCGCACAGGCTCAGGAAAAGGGAAATTGACTTTGCATGGCTTCATGTATCATGTATTCAGTAACTTACCAACTTCGGTAGTCAGCCATAATTAATATTGTTTAAGGATGTACAATACTCATGATGGACCAAAACAGAAATATGGTAGATTTTTGGCACAGTTGCATGTTATATGTACTTGTCTCCGAGAAATGCTGAGCTTTGCCCTGTGTACATGCCTGGGACTGCATTACACTATAACAAACAACGTGACGATTTTTAGAAACTGCATGTGTTTTTGAGAAAATGCACATCTTAAGAATTTTATATTTTGATAATGGATTTAATATTATTAAGTAGTGTGTACACAAGTGCATTGTGTTGGTTCCATTGTGTGTTGGTGTGTGGGGTAGAAATTGGGATACAGGCAACAACACTAGGCATTTAGATGGCTGTAATACATCTGATAACACAATTAACTGACATACAATATTTTCAACATAACACCGGCTCCAATGCATACCTTATTTGGTATGGATGCATGTCATGACGTCATGTAGTGGGTCTTGCTTTCTATCAATCAAAGATGGCGGTTTAGTCTGAGAAGCAAAGTAAATTTCACTTGTATTTATGTCAATAAAGAATACCTGTAATCTTGACAGGTTTTGCATTATCATAGAATTCATTAATAACAGATAGATTGATTTGCAATTTTGCATTTATTCCAATATCGAATGTATCAGCTACAGTCGGAAGCGCTATAATTCAACGGACATGTGTAACGCAATGCACCAATGCAACTGACTAACACAACACAGTTGTCTAACCACTACTTTAGCAATAATTGTGCCAGAAAGTAAGCATGCAAGTTATTTTGTCGCCACTTATGGTGAACAATACATGGCATATTTGATGCATTCCATTTGATAACTTAGTCTTGATTATTTTCTTTGTAAATTTGTTTGATGAGTCATTAGTGCTTGGAAGTTTTATTTCTGTTACACTTTTTTAGCTTTTATCTCTGTAAAAAAAAATAGATTTTTAGTGTTATACTTTAATATGTGATATTTTCTTTAAAACCGGTGATTGTTAGATCTTGAGGCATACACTATTTAGTTATGGGATATGATATATGTATCTAGTCGACATCTTATTCTATCTATAGAATTGTCGTGTTTCTTGCACATACTATTTAAAGATGGTCTATCTCTGCATCAAGTTTTTATTTTATAGATTCAAGCCTTTCCAGGGTAAAAAATAAGACATGAATCGAGGAAAGCTGTCCGGAAATCTTATCAATTAATATCAAGTTTATTTAGAATTTCTTATGACATTATAGTATGGTAGTTTTATGGGCTATTTTTAGAACAGATCTGCTCGAAAACATTCGGAGCATACCACAGGAGAGCACTCTATTTTTAGTACCCTCAATCAACGAAAATTTACTGCGAAATATAATCTAAAGAAACCGCTTTATTATGCTTCTATAAACAAATAGATTATACCACATCTTCAGTTTTATCTGTATTTTATTAACAAAATAGATATTTTGTGTCTAGAAATCACGAGTTATAAATATTATGTTATAATTGTGGCCTGGAATAGATAAACCATCTTTAAGTTTAATATTTTTTCCATGTTTCTGCTGATACTTATTCCGTAGTAATCACTGATTGTTGAATAAATATTCACTTGATTGAACTGGTGACTTGAAATATTTCATGAGAGTGTTTTACAAAATAGTCCCTTACCTCAAATGAATTATTTCACGTCACCAGTTCAATCAAATGATAATTCTTTTCATTATATTTGACTAAAAACATCTTATTTACGAGAAATCCGAATAATATCATCATCATTATGCCCATGATGCATACATTTTTGTTGAATAAAAACTGTTTACCCTTCCCTGACTGGAGCTTCCTGAAATTTTGCAAAAACCCTTATATATACGAGTCTCCCATAGGGAGCCTGGCCTATTTTAGAGAATACATTGGCCTAACAATATTTCCCTTGACCTTGTAAGCCAGTTCATTCTCTTATATATGCATGGCTGCCTATGGGAGACTTGCACATATAAGAGAATGCACTGGCACATGATATTTAATGCTGCACCAGAAGTTTCCTTCATGAATCTCAGGGTTAAGGCTATCTTCTCCCCTGCTACGATATCCATCATTCAGCAACCGAATTAGGGTCGTATCTGCATCTTGTTTGGATGTCATACAGCAGGCGAGGCTATTCACGTCCACTCCTGGTCTTAAGACAATTGCTTTGAAACGCGTTCTGTCTCGTCTCCACTTAGGTGGACATTTACTCGGTTATACCCTATTGTTATATTACTTCACTCGCTGTGTGACAGACAAAACAAAATGCAGATACAACCCTAATTTGGTTGCTGAACAGTGGATATCATAGTAGGAAACATGAAATGATTCATGAGAGTGTTATGAATGAATTATTTCACGTCACCAGTTCAATCAATTGATTATTCTGTTTATTATATTCGACTATAAACATGTGATTTACTAGAAATCCGAATAATATCATCATCATTATGCCCATGATGCATACATTTTTGTTGAATAAAAACTGTTTACCCTTCCATGACTGGAGCTTCCTGAAATTGAGCAAAAACCGTGTGCCAATACATTCTCTTGTAGGGAGCATCACATATATAAGAGAATACATTGGCCTAACAATATTTACCTTGACCTTGTAAGCCAGTGCATTATCTTATATGTGCGGGGGGGGGGGGTCCCTATGGGAGACTTGAATATATAATATAATACACTGGCACAGGATCTTAAATGCAGCACCAGAAGCTCCCTTCATGAACCTCAGGGTTAAGGCTATCTTCTCCCCTGCTACGATATCCATCATTCAGCAACTGAATTAGGGTCGTATCTGCGTTTTGTTTTGGATGTCATACAGCGGGCGAGGCAATAGGGTATAACCGAGTAAATGTCTACCCAAGTGGAAACGAGCTAGAACATGTGTCAAAGCAATAGGACTTAGACCAAGAGTGGATGTGAATAGTCTCGATCGCTGTGTGACAATCAATACAAAATGCCGATATGACCCTAATTCGGTTGCTGAACGATGTACAGTAATGCCCTAATTAATCGACTCCATAACCACAGCAGAATTATGGGTAATATTTCAGGATTTAGTCGGAAATATGGCTTGTTGCCATTCATCGGAAAGCTCTCGAGGAGAGCTTTCTGATGAATGGCAACAAGCCATATTTTCCGACTAAATCCTGAAAAATTACCCATAATTCTGCTGTGGTTATGGAGTCGATTAATTAGGGCATTACTGTATAGTGTAGCGTGTGTGAAGAGAGCCTGAGAGTCATGGAAGTACGAGAAGTACACGCCTTGAAATTTTGTGACTGACATTTGCAGAATGAGGTCCTAGAGGGTGAATTTAGTGACTAGTGACACTATCATCACCAAATTTATCCCCTGGGAACCTCATTCTGCTTCAGCCACAACTGCTATGGGAGACTTAGGTTCAGATTGAAGTTCCTCAGTTGATGTTGGTGATGTTCACCCATTAGTCACCTCGTTAATGCATTTAATCTTCTGAAAATTAGGGGCTATAGAATCTGTACAGAAGGGGAAAAGTGACTAAAACAGTGTTAATTTGACACTATAGATACTTCCCAGAAGACCGGGCCTAAGCAGAATGAGGTCCCCAGAGGGTGAATTTGGTGATGCTAGCTGGCTGTGTGGGGAAGCATCACTAAATTCACACTCTGGAGACCTCATTCTGCAAATGACAGAGACACTATTTCAAGGCTTGAACTTGTAATTAGTATTCAAGCGTTGCTCAATGCATTATGGTAGAATAGAGAGGGAGCGTTTATCCTTCGTCGACACTTCTTGGTCACCGGTGTTCTATGTCTTGCTTCAATATATATTTTGCTTCTATTTTAGGAATTCTATATTCAGACTCGATGTTATGTGGGTCTTTAATATTTTCCAAATTTGAATTCATGTTTACTTTTATACCAATTAACCTTGCTATTTTTTACTTTTATAATTTTCTATCTCTGTATCTTCTGTCTCTGAATTGTTAAAAAAGTTTCATAAAATATTTGAATAAGTTTATTATCAGAATAAAATGTATGATGACTGCTGAACTTCTGTCTATCTTGTTATAATTGGCTCCATTCAAAACAAGTATGAATCTCCAAGCATATGTGGGCCGAATTGATTCGGGTTGGTTGGTTTCTATTGATTCTGGTAGGTGGGTTTCTGTTGATTTGGGTAAGTGGATTTCTGTTGATTTGGGTAGGTGGGTTTCTGTTGATTCGGGTTGGTTGGTTTCTGTTGATTCTGGTAGGTGGGTTTCTGTTGATTCTGGTAGGTGGGTTTCTGTTGATTTGGGTAGGTGGGTTTCTGTTGATTTGGGTAGGTGGGTTTCTGCTGATTCGGGTTGGTTGGTTTCTGTTGATTCTGGTAGGTGGGTTTCTGTTGATTTGGGTAGGTGGGTTTCTGCTGATTCGGGAAGGTGGGTTTCTGCTGATTCGGGTCGTTGGGGGGGGGGGTTTCTGTTGATTTGTGTAGGTGATTTTCTGCTGATTCGGGTTGGTGGGATTCTGCTGATAAGGTAGGCAGGTTTGTTGACGGCATCCTTCACACCACCCAACGACTTTCTGGTGTCCAGTTTTGGAAATACACCATATCACCTTGGGCACCACATTAGTGGATATATAATTCTGACTAATTAGAAAGTTATCGTGTGTGCCCCATCAGCACAGCGCCCATCATGAACCTCGGGGTGAACTCTAAGCCTAAGCTCGGCTACCAAATTAGGGGTCTAATCTGCGTTTTGTTTTGGCTGTGACACAGCGAGCGAAGCAATATAACAATAGGGCAAAACCAGAACATGTGCCAAAGAAATAGGACTGAGACCAAGGGTGGACATGAATAGTCTCGCCTGCTGTGTGATAGTCAAAACAAAATGCTTGTATGACCCTAATTCGGTCGCTGAGCGATGTACATGTATAGTGTAGCGTGTGTGAAGAGAGCCTGATAGTCAGGGCAGCAGAAGGAGTCGTCTACACCTTGAAATAATGTATCTGACATTGACAAAATGAGGTCCCCAGACAGTGAATTTGGTGATGCTATCATGCACAGCGGGTTGGCGTCACCAATCTCATCCTCTGGGAACCTCATTCTGCTTAGGCCATAACTTCTATGGGAGTCTTAGGTTCAGATTGAAGTTCCCTAGTTGAAGTTGGTGATGTTCACCCATTAGTCACCTTGGTAATGCATTTAATCTTCTGCAAATTAGGGGCTATAGAAACTGCAGGGTAAAAGTAACAAAAAACTATTTTAAATTGAGAGTATAGATACTCCAAAGAAGATGAGGCCTAAGCAGAATGAGGTCCATAAAATTTGTTAAGCTGGCCCAGTGCGGGGTAGCATCACTAAATTCACCCTCTATGGACCTCATGTTGCAAATAACAGACTTGCTATTTCCAGGCTAGAACTTGTAATCACTATTCAAGCGTTGCTCAATGCATTATGGTAGAATAGAGAGGGAGCCTTTATCCTTCGTCGACACTTCTTGGTCACAAATGTTCTATGCCTTGCTTCAATATATATTTTGCTTCTATTTTAGGAACTCTATTTTCAGACATTATGTGGGTATTCAGATGGGAGCTGCATTAAAATTCCTGTGCTCCATAGGGAGCCTCGCATATATAAGAGAATGCACTGGCTTACAATGTCAGGGTAAATATTGTTAGGTCAAAGCATTCTCTTATATATGCTAAGCTCCCTATGGGTGACTCGCATAAATAAGAGATTGCACTTCCACAGGGTCTTTAGTACTTCACCAGCGGAGCTCCCGTCATGAAAGGGTTAATATTTCCCAATTTGAATTGTTTACTTTGATACCAATTACAGTAATGCCCTAAATAATCGACTCCTTAACCACAGCAGAATTGTGAGTGACAGCTTTCCGATGAATGCATTTAATACTGTAGCCATGCTTTTTTTTACTTTTTTTATTTTCTATCTGTGTATCTTCTGTCTGAATTGCAATCAAAAATATTTGAATAATTTTATTATCAGAATAACAATACAAATGTAAACAATATCACAAAGTTGCTGTTGATTCTGGTAGGTGGGTCTCTATTGATCTGGTAGGTGGTTTTCTGTTGATTCGGGTTGATGGGTTTCTGTTGATTCTGGTAGGTGTGTTTCTGTTGATTCGGGTTGGTGGGTTTCTGTTGATTCTGGTAGGTGTGTTTCTGTTGATTCGGGTTGGTGGGTTTCTGTTGATTCTGGTAGGTGGGTTTCTGTTGATTCGTGTTGGTGTGTTTCTGTTGATTCGGGTAGGTGGGTTTCTGTTGATTCGGGTAGGCGGGTTCCTGTTGATTCTGGTAGGTGGGTTTCTGTTGATTCGGGTAGGTGGTTTTCTGTTGATTCTGGTAGGTGGGTTTCTGTTTATCTGGGTAGGTGGGTTTCTGTTGACTCAGGTTGGTGGGTTTCTGTTGATTCTGGTAGGCAGGTTTCTGTTGATTCTGGTAGGTGGGTTTCTGTTGATTCTGGTAGGTGGGTCTCTATTGATCTGGTAGGTGGTTTTCTGTTGATTCGGGTTGGTGAGTTTCTGTTGATTCGGGTTGGTGAGTTTCTGTTGATTCGGGTTGGTGGGTTTCTGTTGATTCTGGTAGGTGGGTTTCTGTTGATTCGTGTTGGTGTGTTTCTGTTGATTCGGGTTGGTGGGTTTCTGTTGATATGGGTAGGCGGGTTCCTGTTGATTCTGGTAGGTGGGTTTCTGTTGATCTGTGTAGTGGGTTTCTGTTGACTCAGGTTGGTGGGTTTCTGTTGATTCTGGTAGGTGGGTTTCTGTTGATTCTGGTAGGTGGCTTTCTGTTGATTCGGGTAGGAGAGGAGGATTTCTGTTGATCTTGGTAGGTGGCTTTCTGTTGATTCAGGTAGGTGGGTTTCTGTTGATGGCATCCTTCGCACCGCTCCATCAACTGAAATAAAAGAACAGATGTGAATATACATGTATATAGTATACACCCATATTAGCCGAGAATACCTAATTTTCACCACAAGTGGAATTGTGGTTTTAACCACGTGCCTTTTGGCAAGTGTTTCAAACCATTATAATACGAGTGGTGAAAATTCCGTACTCTCGGCTACTTCGTGTGTATTTTATTTATGCCATAATTTTTTTTGCGCGAAATCAACTACGCGTAGTGATGCATACAGTTGCGTCAGCCTGTTTCTGAGCCATCCGACACTTTATATTACCATTCATATATTTCCTAGTTCATTTAACACTGGAATGCTACATTTGATTGAAATGCAAGAAATTGTCCTCATACCTAATTGATATCATGACAATCTCCAATTTTAAATGAATGTAACATAAAAACTATTTTGCTAACTACGATGAAGTTCTATTATGGGTATAAACGTTTAACACACGAAATCACGTTTACACCCATGCACAGTAGAAATTTATACACACAGTAGGAAGCTGTATACCCACAGTAGGGTGTAAAGATGAAATTTACAAAATAAGTGTTATACACACAATAGAATAGGCAATTATGGTATAAATATGAATATTCGATTTTTAAGAACAACTACACAAACACCATATTTGTAGAGTGATGTACCATTGACAGCATTTGGCATACAATCCAAATACGTTGCACAGCTTGGCTCTTGATTAGATTATCATCTTAATGTTACATAATCTGATTTAACCCCCTAAATTACTATTTCTTTAGCTTTTGTGGTACAAAATATCTGATTCGAGTCGATGAACCCACATATCAAAGCTCAGAGTTATTAGATATCATTTTTTGAAATCTGTTGACCATCCCGGGATGGACACACCCAAGTACTACACTATCTACATGGTCAAGGTACATATTGTTAGGCCAATGTATTCTCTTATATATGTGAGGTTCCATATGGGAGAATATAAGAGAATGCTTTGGCACAGCATTTTCGCAAAATTTCAGGAATCTCTAGTCATGAAAGGATTAATCGAGAATCTTTTATCAAATGAATTTAGGACAGTGCAAGGATATATTTGAAACTATAAGGTGTGCCAAATGATTCAGTTGTGCAAATACACATTTAGTTGTGCAATACGGCTGCTGGTGGCCATGTTTTTCATTGAAATAGTTTTTAATTTGATTGCTCCCATCTACAGGTGATAATAAACATACCTGTACATTTTCAAAACAATTATCCAATAAATTTGGGCTGCTACCGGCGGCCATGTTTTTTTTTGTCGAATGACCCCAAAATCACTCGTTCCCATCTGCATGTCAGTGTCGACAGCCGTGACAAATTTCATAATGATCAGACCAACGGTACAGCATGTAACCCACACTGATGGATTTACATTGTTTAATACTGAAAATCAAGTTGGCCGGCGGCAGCCATGCATGTTTTTACCGATTCACCCCAAAACATTGTTCTCATCTACATGTCAATGTCCATGACAAATTTCATGATCATCAGACGAACAGGTTATGGATTGAATTGCAAAAGATGGCTACTGTCGTCCATGTCGTTTTGCCGGATGGCCCCAAAATTACACGTCCCCATCCACAGTCAATGTCAACAGCCATGCCCTATTTCAAAATGATACGAAAAATGGCACTACATGTAGCCTGGGCTAATAGAAATTGTTGACATACGGATGATGGATACCAACCCATGGCATTCATGTCGTAATTGTGGAAGAGATAGACCATCTTTAATATTCTGTAGAAAACATATTTTATTATGCATGCATGTAATTTAACATACTTTTAAGATGGTTTCATTAGCCCCACATAAATGAATGAATATGGATCCGCATAATTCTTCTTTGTCCGACATCTGCTTATACTACTCAAAAAATGTATTATCAAAGGTACTCAATCCGATTTGATGGTCCCCATATCATCAGATTCCGACAAGTATTAAGGGTTAAGAGGTTCAAGATTAGTGTTAGGGCTTAGGGGATTTAGGGTTACCTGTTCACATAATTTCAGTGCCCAATATACAGTAATGGCTACTACATTCAAATAACATGTTGAATACGGGGGTATACCTCAGTCCCATCTGGGACAGGCCCATCTCCAGTTCATATCTCTTAATTCAAATTATATATTCATTCTGTGATATCAATAAATACTTGTTATTTTATGATATCACATATTCTATTGTATGATATCGCTGATACACAGGGTGTCGTTCTTCTATTTATCACCTTTTTAGTTACCGTATATCAATAATTCATCTTATAATATCACTAAATGAATATATCATATCACAAAATCGAATATATGATATCATTAAATATTTTATGATATCACAAAATTATTTTACGACATCAATAATTTAAATTTGTGAATTATATTTTTGATAGCACAAAATAGCAAGCATTTAGTGATATCAATAATTCGATTTTGTGATATCATAAATGTTAGGGAATTAGTGATAGTACAAAATGATTTTAAGTTATCACAAATTGGAATTGGTAATATCTTAAAACCAGTTTGTGGTATCATAAAATATTTAATGCTATAATCTAAATCTCTATATCTCATATATATTTTGAAGACCTCTGTTTGTCTGTCTGTCTGTCTGTCTGTCATTTATACAAATCTACGATTCTCGACCGATCGGGACGAAACTTGGTACGTGTGTGTAGTTTGACCAGGCGGTCGTCGTTGTCGTATTGGCGACCCCGTTCGACGCCCATGCAGCGCATGCGCAGACGAGATATCGGAAACGGGTGGAGCTATCGACTTGAAATTTGGTATGTGAATGTATCTTGCCCCGGATACGAATTTTTATCGGGTCGCCGAGCCCGTGCGACGCCAGCTTCGCGCAGGCGCAGACGAGATATCGGAAACGGGTGGAGCTATCGACTTGAAATTTGGTATGTGAATGTATCTTGCCCCGGATACGAATTTTATCGGGTCGCCGAGCCCGTGCGACGCCAGCTTCGCGCATGCGCAGACGAGATCTCGGAAACGGGTGGAGCTGTCGACTTGAAATTTGGTATGTGAATGTATCTTGCCCCGGATACGAATTTTATCGGGTCGCCGAGCCCGTGCGACGCCAGCTTCGCGCATGCGCATACCAGATCTCGGAAACGGGTAGAGCTATCGACTTGAAATTTGTTTTTTGAATAGCCCGGACAACGTCGGACTGGGTAGAGCTATCGACTTGAAATTTTTTGTTTTTGGCTATTTGCCTGTACGGAATTTCCCCCCAGACGGCTGGTCCGATTTCAACCAAACTTGGTATGGTGACTCAGTGTACCCTGGTGGAGGTTATAACGGAGTTATTTTTCCAAATTTTCATCTAAACAAAATTTAATTAAATTTTTTTTTTTTTTTAAATAAGCTCACAAAAGGCCAATTTCAGAATTAAATAAGTCCAATATGAACCTATGTGAATATTAGGTCCTCAGCACCAGATGTATGCTCTTTATATATGTGTTTTCACTGTGGCCTGTGCCGTCCAACAGAATAACGGGTATAAGTCCACTATGGGCTTATTCCAGAATCAAATAAGTCCAATATGAACCAATGTCAATATGAACCTATCTGCACGAGGATATATTGAAGTAGCACCATAAATATTATCTCTATATATAAAAGAATAGGATCTGTCTGGCATGTGTGCGAAGCACACACAGGGGGCACAGACTGCTAACGCACCCCTTTGTGCAGGGGCCAAAGCCCCTCTGACCCTGAAGGTAGGTAATAAATAGAAGAACGGCGCCCCAAAAGTTCAACACCCAAAAATATGTGCACACAATTTGGTAAGTGGCATCTCAAAACAAACCTACACGCCGCGGAAGATTCCTGACAAAGTCGTTTATAGAGCGCTGAAATTAAAGGTACTCAATCCGTAAAGAGGGTCCCCATCTCAACAGATTCCAACAACAACAATCCGATCAGAGCGTCCTATATTACTATTTCTTTGGCTTTGGGGGTAAAAAATATTTGATTCGAGTCGAGGAACCCATCAAACAAGCTCAGAGTTATTAGATATTGATTTTTGAAATTTGTTATTAACTCGAGATGAGTACTAATAACTGCCGTAATCTGCTCTGGATGTGTACTCCAAATCTATTCAAACAGACAAGGATGGATAACTCTAAAATCAAGTGGTAATTTTAACGCAATTTTGACTGAGTTCTGGGCCAGATAGTATTCCCGATAATGAAAAATAATAGATTTCTAAAATCGATATCTAACAAATCTGAGCTTTGATGGGTGACTTCCTCGACTCGAATCAAATATTTTTGACCCCCGAAGCCATTGAGATAGTAATTGAGAGGAGTTTTATCGGATTGAGTACCTTTAAGTGTTTTGTTTCTTATATTTTTCGAAATATTTTAGATTGTTCTGTTTGAGCCTGTTTGTGTACGTCTGTTTTATTTAGTCATCGGTCGCGTAAAAATTGCAACGAACATTAGATTAGCCGTATTGCAAAGTGTTAATAAAGGTGTTAATTAACTACCGCCTTCTCTATGGCTTATACTCTGTCTCTTTGTCACTGAGTTGTGTTGACTTAGTTAGTTGTCTTATTATTACTTCGTTTAACTTCCCTGGCATCACACTGCTCTTTCAGTAGAGCTTCAGGTACTAGAATCAAAGTTTGTTTTATATGCAATCGAATATTTATATATTATTTTACACTGACTCAGCCCCGGCGGAGTTTGTTCTCCTTGAAGTCAGTGCATGGATGAAAATGGCTCCAGCAAAATGTTGCATTATTTAAATCAAGTAAAGCACTTATTTGATATGAATCCAAGAAGTCTATATGTTATTTTATCACATGCTTAGCACTATTTTCCTATGTAATATTCGAGCGTAATAGACACGTGTAATATCGTTGCGTGCAATGACGTCACGACGGTCACGCTGCTCTTTGGGACAAAGTTCTCTGTTTGTTAATTATTGTTGTTTTCGATAAAAATTTAAGCGATTATATGACCATGTGATAAAAAGTATCTCAAACTCGTTCTATTTTATACGTAATTTATCAACCTCGTCCACTAAATTCTATTTGAGCCTCGGTAAACCTCGACTCAAATCGAATTTAGTGAACTCGGTTGATAAATTCCGAATTAGAAACTCATGTGAGATCCTCTATGTATATTTCCATACTATATGCTAACTTTCTGTCGTTTATTGGTGATCGTCTTGGTTTTTGATGCCTTCACTCTTTCCTTTTTTTTGTCCAGGTTTTTTTTGCGGGAGCGGTAGTTTTGGGTATAGTTAATTGTCGTCAGTTGAAGTTTGGAATTTGGAATTGTCACTCACAAAATTAAGAAGTCTTCGCATTAGTCTGTCTCGTTGTTCGGCCGTCATATTTATTCCAAAGATGATGCAATGCCTGATAATGTAAAATCCCCTCCGCTCGAATGTCACGCAGTTGGTCAGTCACTGTTTCATTTAAATTGTCTGTAAACTCAGTCAATTTTTTTGTTAATTATATTGTTAAAGGCACGGGAGGCCTTAGTTGTCGAAAATATTCATATTTGTTCCAATCACCGTAAACAGAAAAACACTAAAACGCATACAGTTTCGTTTATCGTGTAAACAGCATGCTATCATAAAGACCTACTATATATTACCTAAGCAAAAGCCTGGTTGTGTTACAGAAGACAGCACCGTGCGTGTTACTGGCTAATCACACACAAATTATATAAACGCTCTTTATTAGTTCCATATCAGGAATTCAGCAACAAAGAACGCTCTTTATGTTTACCATCATAATATAAACAAACACCAGGAAAGTAACTTTTATGCCTTTGTTTACACAATGGTCAAACATATGACAATAACATACTGTTTATACGATATTTCTTATTTGTATACGGACAAAGTCTGTCTACATTTTCTTTTTGTGTCGGTTTTTGACCGTTGGAAAATTTTCACAGCATATACCCACTGCCAAGGACTCCCGCACCTTTAATGCTTTCCTCGATAACGTTTTCACTCTCGGGTTCACTCCTAGCATTACGAAACCAACCAGGATAACTGAACACTCTGCTACTTTAATTGATAATATCTTCACTAACAACCTGTCTGAAAGAACATCAGGCATTATCATTACAGACGTCTCGGATCATTTGGCGACATTTCATATCGAACGTTCAAATTTTAAAAGATCTCGCAATGGAGCATCTGTCTTGGAACCATTTAGAATTTTTAGTGAAAGGAACATAAACAAATTCAAGGATACATTGTCAATATCAAGTTACGAAGACGTGTTAAACTGTGAATCAGCAAATGAAGCTTATGACCATTTTCTAGAAATATATATGTCTGCATACCATACTGCTTTCCCACTAAAATACCACAAACCACCAAAGAAATATTTAAAGCACCAACCGTGGATGACAAAGGGACTTTTAAAATCTTCATTAGAGAAAAATAAATTATATATTCGTAAATTAAAATCTCCGACAAACGCTAATATGCATGCATACAAAGAGTACTATCACGTATATAAGAGAACAATACGCAACAGAAAAAAACAATATTATTGCGAGAAAATTAACAACGCAAAGAATGACATGAAAGCGACGTGGACAATCTTAAAACAAGCCATGAATAAAAATTGTGACCCTCATAGTCCTCCAATTGCATTTATCGATGGTGAAATTAAGATAACACATAAAAAGCAAATAGCGGAACGATTCAACGAATACTTCTCAAAAATTGGTAACTTGACTGGTAAAAATGTTGACGAAGTCAACACACATTACACTGATTATTTGATCAATAGAGAATCGGATGAGTTAGAAATAATTGAAACAACAGAACAGGAAATAATACTCACATGCTACTCATTTAAAGTTAAAGCAAGTAAAGATGTACATGGTCTATCAAATCGATTGATGAAATCATCTATTTATGAAACAACCAAAGCTCTTAAACACATATTCAATCAATCTTTCAAAGAAGGAGTTTTTCCGAAGAAAATGAAAATATCGATAGTAATACCAATTTTCAAGGGTGGACAAAAAGAAAACTTTTCGAACTATCGACCCATCAGCATATTACCATGTTTTTCAAAAATACTTGAAAAAATCATGCAAAAGCGAATTATAGATTTCTTTGATGAACATGCCCGTTTCTATAAACATCAATATGGATTTAGGAAGGGGCACTCCACCATCCATCCAGTAATGCATCTTTTAAATCATGTTGTTGAACAGAACGATAAAAAAACCAAAGCAATATTTATTGACCTTTCAAAAGCATTCGACACAATAAGTCATGAAATCCTACTAAATAAGATGGAACATTATGGTATTAGGGGGACTGCTAATCATTGGTTTAGAGACTACCTATCAGAGAGGCGACAATATACAGATTATGGTGGAAACATCTCCAGTCTATCCAAAGTTTCATGTGGTGTCCCTCAAGGATCCATACTCGGCCCAACAATTTTTTTAATTTATGTCAATGATATGTCAGTATCCACATCTTTAAATGTATTATCATTCGCAGATGATACAACCCTATATACATCAGGCTGTGACAGAAGTTTTGTTGAAAATCGGGTAAACTTCGAACTAAAAAACATTCACAACTGGTGTTGTTGTAATAAGCTCTCCATAAATAAAAATAAATGTAATTATATGCTAATTCATCCAGAAAATAATGATCAAAAATGTAAAGAGTTGAAATTATATATAAACACAGCTGAACTAAACAGAGTAGGGAATATATATGAAGAAACATCCTTGAAATTTTTGGGCATTAATATCGACGAAAATCTCACGTTTAAAAGGCATATTTCAACTGTATGCTCTAAGATGGCTCGAGCTATTTATTGTATCAACAAAGTTAAAAAGTTCTTTCCGGGTGACGCACTGCGCACTCTATATTACGCACTTATCGACAGTCATATGGTATACGGCATTCAGGTATGGGGTCATGTGGCGACCACAAACAAGATATTTTTATTGCAAAAAAGGGCGATTAGAACAATAACCAATGCTAGATACAATAGTCACACAGAACCCATTTTCAAAAAAATGAATATTCTGAAATTCAGTGACATTTATAGATATCAAACGTCAGTATTCATGCATGACTGGGCTTATAATAGACTGCCAGGAACCTTCAAAAACTCATTCGGAATTAAACTAGGAACCAACAGTAGACAGGCAGCCGCAGGAAACATTAGACCAAAAGCAACACCAAGAACAACATTTTCAGAAAATCTGCCAGAACATTCTTTTTCGAATATTTGGAACTCAGTTAATAAAAAACAAAAAACTAATAGGAATCGAGAAAACTATAAAAAAAACTAATGAGTGTAGAATTGATCAACCATTATTCCAATAAAATTGAATGCAAAAACAAATTCTGCCCTGATTGCACACACAAATGATAAAACATATTTCGAATATATATAGTCTATAGGCCACTTAGGGTGGATACACACATGCATGTAATGTCTGTATGTAAAATACATGTATTTTACATGGCCACACCAATAATTGACAAAAATAATCACCTGCGCGCGAGATGTCAATTTCACCAGTGAGTAGTTATAAGCCATTATCAAACAAACTGCCATCAATAAATTTCAGGCCAGTCATAAACATGTCTTCTTTCATGGATGCCGAAATGAGTAATTCTTGTCTGATATATGTTGCTGTTTTCCACGAGTTATAATTCATTTCGAAAAGTGGATTAGAGCCGGTCGATTTTATACTTGATTTGTTTCTGTCATTTCTTGGAAACAGGGTCACCCAAAACAAAAATAAAATATGCAGAATTCTTTTATAGGATGATACCGGCTTGTTGAGATTTCTCTGATAATTTGAGAGCGAGGTCATGTGATAACACTAATTCAATTGGGATTGCAAATATTCATTATAGCGCCAAAAATTAATGCAGGTACAGCGTTGAAATTAAAAAGAGTGACACCCCCCCCCCCCATTTATATATATGTTTCTCAAGCCAAAGGTTGAACAAACTCCTAACTGTCACAAGCTTGAATTATAACATTTTCGACCATAATCCATGATTGGGGGAGGGGCTGGTTCTCGAAAGCTTCCAATAACTAAGGGAGTTAATTGAACGTATCAGCCGGGATTATCTGGGCAAGAATTACAATATAATGTTTTACTTAAATATTCCATAGTTGTAAATTTTGCGTATACATGTATAACTGTATAACACACGTGAGGAAAGGTGACGTAGTTGGGAACTCGTAGCTAGGCAACCCTTTCGCCTAATGAAGACAAACAGCAACACCATGCATTCAAATTTAAAGCTGTATAATATGTTCATAATTATATGAATAGCATAAATTGCTGCATATTAGATTAATCACTCGTAGAAAATAGACACGACAGACATGACTACGATATTTATAAAGCAGGGTGTCAGGACTCAGGAAATATGCAATGGTGAATTCGGTAGCTTCTGGGATAATATAACTCCCCGTGCATGTTGGGGGTCATAGCCCCCTGCGTTGGGGAAGAGGCCATCACTGGTATTAACATCAATAGAAGACTGACAATGATTTAAACAGAACGTCGACCATTTGAGTTATCGCGCGAATAATTATTTTAAGCGGCCTGACGACTTCGTCCCAGTCAACGGCTCTTCAGCGGTTCAGAGTTTAACTCACTGTGGTCAAACACAGTCGCAACGATTGGGTTGTCAGTGGACACATATTACACGGTGTGTATGATCCATGTAAAACGACAAATACACGACATTTACAGAGATTACATGCATGTGTGTATCCACCCTTACCTTAAATGCTAAAATTGCCTCACATTAATTACCCGAATGCTAATACTTACGTCCTGCTAAATCTCGTCCAATGCCTGGCTGTTTATACTAAGGGAATTCAACGGTGACAGTTAAAAACAAATAACACATTTAATTGAATTATTCATAAGTTAGTGCGCTGTGGTTTGTTTACACACTGACGATTTCTAAATAACAGATGATTATTGTTCTAAACGACTGTTGAACAGATTTCATATAGTGTGTGAGCAAAGCCTTAATAATTCTCCTAAGTAAATGCAGCCAAAACATACTTCAAAACTTGTTATTGAGAAAATTGACCGTTGCATATTCATTCATATCCATTTATATCCACACAACTGAAACCTATTTGTTTATTCACTGGGATCCATATCAATATTTAAATCCAATTTATATATTAATCTAATCTAATTATAGTGAAATATTTAAATTCTTTATATAGCCATTATTGATTGTATTTTGTCATTCAGGGGTGCCGGGTAGACGGCCATTATAGGCCACGGCACTCCACACAATACACATATAAATTAACTTATATTATATTGTATTAATGTATATTGTATTGTATTGTGAAATAAATATTATCCTATCCTATCCTATCCTATCCTATAATTGTTATTTGTCCAACATTTCGGAATTGTTGAATTTTGTTTTCTAGCATTGAAAACTTTCGTCTTTCCATAAATGTAAGGTATCGTCTGTTGTCACATATATTTGTCAATTATGTCTGTCTGTATTTCGTCATAAATTATTTTGTTTTATATTGTTACCAAGCCGCTCTCGCTATTGAATACTTTTCCATCTTATTGACAGTTTGATCACTGTCTGTTTTAATTAAATTACGATTGAGATTTTCCTTAAGATGCCTGGTATGCGTGTATCGGGAAAGCAAGCAGAAATAGCATTTACCAGAGTGATGTGTAGTGTAGTTTCCGGCCGCAGGCCGGTTAGGATGGTCGGAATGCATTGTGCAGTTCCCTTCACCCTTTCTTTAATTCTTCGATGAAAATCGGTTGTTGAGGCTGTTGTATTTGGAGGCAAAGCAGTGGAAGCGTGGTGGAGGAGTCGAGGCTGTTGGATTTGGCTGTTGGTTGGCTTGGTTGACGGTTGTATGGGATCTAGATGGGTCTGTCGGTGTTGTCGATTTCTAGGATGGACTTAGTCTTTTTGGTGGAGAGCAGCTGGTTTCGTAGATGGAGTTCTTGGATGAGTGGGCTGTTGTCGATTCTGGCGAGGGTCTGGTTTCTGAGGTCGGTTAGTCGTTGTTTCATCGTAGGTATGTCTGCTGCGTCGTGGAGGGCTTGGATTGGTGTGAAGATTGGCTGATGTAGAGCGATGCGGAGAGCTTTGTTTTGGACTTTCTGCAGGGTTTCGATTGAGCTGTTGGAGGCTGCTGTTATGATGGGTGCGCCATACTCCATTACTGGGCGGACGTATAGTTTGAAGAGGTTGATGATGGTCTGGCTGTTGGTTCCCCAGTCGGTACCTCTGAGACAACTTAGCAGGTTTGTTCTTTTTCTGGCTTTGTCAGCGACTTTTTTGATGTGCGCGGCGAAGGTCATTCGTTGGTCAAGGGTGATTCCTAGTAGGATGGCTTGGTTGGATGGTTGAACGGTCTCGTTGTCTATCTTGATGTTGATAGTCTGTGTTGTTTTTCTCTGGTGGAATATGATGAGTTGGGTTTTCTTGGCGTTGAGTTTTATTCTCCATCTAGAGCACCATGTTGATAAGTCGTCGAGGGTCTTTTGTAATCGTTTTTGTAGGATCCTGGGGTTTTTGTGTGTTGTCCAGAGTCCTAGGTCGTCGGCGAATTGTGAGATTTCTACGTTGTTTCTTGGGTTGGTGGGTATGTCATTGGCGTATATCAGGAAGAGGAGTGGGCTGAGTACTGATCCTTGTGGGGTTCCGGCGCGTAGGAATACTGGGCTGGATGTGTCGTTGTTGATGCGGACGCTGAGTTGACGATCTTGTAGGAAAGAGGATACTAGTCGTGTGTATTTTCGGGCGATGTTGAGCTGGCTGAACTTGTATCTTAGGCCGTCGTGCCATACGGAATCGAAGGCCTTCTCAACGTCAAGAAATACTGCAGCTGTTAACCAGTTTTTGCCAAGGGATAGTCGGGCGTCTTCAGCTAGTCGAACGATGTGTTCCATGCCTTCTTTGCCTTGTCGGTAGCCACGCTGCCACGGGTTGAAGAAGTTGGATGATTCAAGGTGCTCTCGCAGTCGGCTGCTGATAATTCTTTCGAATAGTTTCCCGGTACATTGGAGGAGGCTGATGGGTCGATAGTTGTTGGGAATGGCGCGGTCTTTTTCTGGCTTGGGTATCATGATACCGACGGCGGTTTTCCATGCTGTTGGGAAGTATCCAATGGTCAGGCAGGCGTTGAATAGAAGGAGTAGTCTGGCGAAGAAGGCTGGAGGGGCTTGTCGTAGGATGGCGTAAGTAATGCTGTCGTTGCCTGGTGCTGAGTTGCCTTTTCCCTTCTTTAGGTTAGATGCGATTTCGTCTTGTGTGATTGGAGATGCTACGGGGAAGACATCATCGTGGTCGTTGGTGGTATTTGGAAGTGGTTTGAAGAGGTCGTGGTTGTCTTTGATGTGGTTTTCTACAGTTGCTTTGAAGGCGTCGTCGTAGGCTGGGCCTTGGTGGGTGTTGTGGATTTTTTGGAGGTTGTCGGCGAAGGCTTCTGCTTTTTCTTTGTCTCCTGAGGTCAGACTGCCATCGGTTTTTTTGAGGGGTTTTTCTGTGCTGTTGTTGTTTTTTTCCTGTGCCGGTAAGGGATTTGAAGGTGCTCCAGAAGTTTCTGTTCATTCTTTTATCGCCGAGTTCGGTTGTCGACCGCTGCCAGGATGCTTGTTTTTCTTTTTTGACTGCCGTTTTGACTTGTCTGTTCATGTTGTTGTAAAGATTTCGGTAGTACATGTCGTTTGGGGTTTTCTGCTGTAGTCTTCTTAGCTTGCGTTTAAGTCGGATCATTTTCAGAGTTTCGGGGGAGACTCGCCATGCTGTGGTGTTGACTTGTTGTTTCGGGCATGCTGTATCTAGGGCTGATTCGAGGGTTTGGGATAGGTGCTGGCATGTCGCGTCAATGTCGCTGGTTGATGTGATGGGTGAATTGTCTATGCTGTTGGTGAGTTGCTGTCGGAAACTGTCCCAGTCGGCTTTATTTAGGTTGCGGCGGAGGGTTTTCGGGTGGCGATCGGTTGAGGCATTGCTGGATCTTATGTGTACGGGTAGGTGGTCGCTGGATACGTCGTCTCCAATATAGCACATGATTCCTTTAGATGCGATGGATGGAGTGGCAATGGCTAGGTCTAGGATGTCCCATTTGTTGGTCGCCGCGTGGTGATGTGTTGGTTCGTCTATGTTGTTTAGTATGAGTAGATCAAGATCTTCTATGATGTTGAACATTCGGTCACCGTTTCTGTTGGTATCTTTACAGCCGTAGTAGGTGTGCTTCGCGTTGTAGTCTCCGATGAAGATGCAGTGGCGGTGGGTTGATGTGAAGTGTTTGAAGGAGGCATTGCTGAGGTCTGTGTTTGGCGGGTTATATGTGGCGATGATGGCAGTCTTGGCACTGCGAATGGTGACTTCTACTGCCAGGGTTTCTTCGTCTAGGTCGTCGGTGTTGAGCATGGCGTGTTTCAGGTCTTTATGGATGAGGAGAGCGACCCCGCCACCGTGTGCGGTACGGTCACGGCGGGCGATCTTGTAGTTGGTGAAGCTAACCCTGCTGTTGTCGTTGAGTTTCGTTTCGTTGATGGCGATAACGTCTGGTTGTTGGTCGGTGATGTACTCTTGAAGAATTTGGCGTTTAGCAGATAGTCCGTTTATGTTAACGTGGAGTAGGTGAAAAGAGTGTTTTTGTGTGGGCAAGTTGTGTGTGTGGCGTGTTGTTGTAGTCTGTTTGGTCGTGTCAGCCATTGTAGGTGTTACAATCGGCTTGTGTGTTTGGGCGTGTCAGCTTTGGCTGTGTTGTTTTAACGTCTGTATGTGAACTGTTGGATGGTTTCTTTTGTGAGTTGAGTTCTGTATATGGTGTTGACAGCATGTTCGACGTATTGACACACGCTGTCTTTGATATTTCGTGGATCTCTTTGTTTGTCAGATAGGGCGCTGACAATGGTCGATGTTATTACAGCTGCAAGCTTTAGGGTTTCAGTGATGTCGGCTGGTTTGCTTGTAGCTGCTGCGTATGTGAGCTTTTGTGTTTCTTTTGATGTCACTTCAGTTTTGAAAACTGTGCATCCCTTGTATGCTGAGTGGTGATCATTGTCGCAGTTCGCGCATCTTTTTATGTTACTGGTACAGTCTTGGTGCTTGTGATTTCCCGCGCAATTTTTGCAGATTGTGTCTGTGCTCTTGCAAAATTCGGCCGTGTGATTAAACTTCTGACATTTGTAGCATTGTGTCACGTGGGGCTGTTCTTTGTAGTCGACGACTTTGAATCTATTCATGTTTGAGCCGAGTCTAACGCCGTTCATTATCTGTTGTTTTGATTCTTTATCGTCGCAAGTTATTTTCACTTTCCATGTTGGTTGTTGATCGTATGAGCTTTTTAGGCGTTGAACTGTGTATTTACTGCCGATGTCTTCTTTTATTTCGTCTTCCGTGACAGATGGTGGTATGCCACAGATGACGGCTTTATGGGTTGTAGGTTTGGTCAGGCGATTGCTGCCGTTGGTTAGGCGGAATGTTACTTTCTTGTCCTTGATCTCCGAGACTGAGAAAATATATATAGTCATCTCAGAGATTGACAACAATGACTCACTCACATTCACTCAAATGTTTTGTTAGCTATGCATTAAAACGCCGACCTCTGATGTTTCCCCGTGTTTTTATTGCCATCAGTTATAAAATTGACAATCATCTTGCAGTAAAAACAAGGAGACAGAGTAAGCCGTAGTTAATTAACACCTGCACGGTAGCCTCTGCACTGCCGCTAATCTTATGTTCGTTTGTGTTCGTTGTTTAGTAGTTTTGTATTCAAATAATGCTAATAACTCAAAAAATAAATCATCAAAGTTGGAAATAACACCACATACACATAGAATGGACCCACGCGCACCCACAAACCAAATTTCACCCTTCTACACCGCTTTTTGGACCTGTGTTCGTTTATGTTCATTTGTGTTCGTTTGTGTTCGTTGTTTAGTAGGACCCGTAGCCCATTGGGGGGGGGGAATCTGTCATTGCTTTGAAATGTTATAGTTATACATAATTTTTATGAATAAATGAAGAGAAAGCCGTGCGTTAAGTTTTCAAATAATTTTATGTTAAAGGTACTCAATCCGATCAGACGCTCATAAATTACTATTTCTTTGGCTTCGGGGGTAAAAAAAATATTTGATTCGAGTCGAGTAACCCACCAATCAAAGCTCAGAGTGATCAGATATCGATTTTTGAATTTTGTTATTTCTCGAGATGTGTAATAACATGTGGCCCAGAAACACATGGTCAAACGGAGGGTCTCGGACAAAATTGCGGATGAAGATGGATAACTCTAAAATCAAGTTGTAATACTGTCAAATTTCGTGCTATTTTAGTGATAATACGGCCATATTTTGTTAAACAAAATGTTAATAAATAACAAGTTTTGGGAAATTTGATACCATAGTTGACAGTGGTTAGCATTATTTTGTTGCAATATATCGATTCTGAAAAACTTCAACCACATTATGTGATATATTTGTTTATCTTGGTCTTACCGAGATGTATCTGCATAATGCATATCTTTAGATGGGTGGTTGGTTGTTTATGTCGTCTGTGGGAGAACAAACTATGTTTCCATTCAAAGAAAACCAAATACATGTAGTTTGTGGATCATGCTGGTGTACATGTATGTTAATCAGCTCATCCGAGTAGGTGGCTGGTGACAAGATAACTTGCTGCTCATCAGGCATCTGGAATACAAATCCTCATTACATAACCTCCATATAAAGTCACTTCTCCAAGTAAAATTTTGAAGTTTAAAAGTTTCGTCTGTGCCCATGTTATAATGTAGAAAATCGGAACATAAAACACTCTGCTGATTATAGACAGGTATGTCCTACATCATGACACGGCAGCCAACCCAATCATCTTCCCTCCATAATAGAAATACTATTAACAAACCGTGACACCCAATGGAGCTTTCAACAGAGGCCAAACACACAGCGGTATAGGTTACAGTGAAGTAATTATTTCCCATAGGCCTCAGTGTTAACATATAATGGCCTGCAGCCCTGACTATCCAGGAATTGTGATAAATGAGTACATCGTCACCGGAATTGGCATCTGCGCAAAGTTTCTGCATGAAACAAATCATATCGTCTAGCATGGAATGTACCTTTAAATTTGGGATTTATAATCGAGAGTCAGAATTGCATGAAAAAAATATTCACATTTTTCACCTCACACCAAAAAAATTAAATCTAGGAACCACGTGCTTTACAATGTGCAAATGTTTTGTTTGGAGTCTGAAATTTCAAGAGGAGTGATTGCATGTATTTTATATGTTTAAATATCGAAACTACTATTAACCAACCAGAGCCCAGAATTTTTTTAATTCTCTCCTGCATCTTGGTCCAAAATCCGTTGGAGGGCGCTACCAATCGAATTACTTCACTGTAACATATAGTGCATCAACTTTCCACACTGCTATAATTTCTCGAATCGATATAAACGCAACACGTGTATCAATCATTCAGTTTATAATTCTCCGCCAAATCCGAAATAACAAGCGACAAATAATTTAATACAATAGCCGAAATGTAAGAGCAAAACCGTCGAGTTCAGTTAACGGTTTGAAAATGCAATTGGGGTAGATACATCAATTGACAAGAATAATGCGTTTCTGGTGCAGATTTCTGTCACATATATAACATTGATGTGAGCGGGTATCTACTCCCGGAAAATGAGGCTATCTTGACCACCTGTTACATACACGTATACATCTTTCAAAGTCGAATAGTTTGAGCAAACATCCCAACGAACAAAACAAAAATGGATTTGTAGTTTGTAGTCGGCAGATTTGTTGACTAACAAGATTCCAATTTCGCCATGTTTTAGTTTTCATAGTCTTGTCTTTTGACCCAAGAAGCAAGAAGGACGATTTTCCCATCTTGGGATTCATGAGAATTTTGGATATGTTATTGTATGGGTATAGTCACATTCAAAAACAACAAAATGGACATAAAAGCCATAAATAGGACCCCATTTCAAAGAGCTTTAGAAAAAGTTCCCCAAAGCGCTTTTTAAATCAGAAACAGCTTATTACTTATTTGTTCTAGGTAACTTCAAAATCGAATCTAAACCAGTTGTCCAAATGACTAGAATATAGAGTGCCTCCGTTTCGGAGCGAGTATCAAGTTAGTCGGTTTCAGATATATGTGGGGTGACATGGAGTAATGTCAACGCTCTGGTTGTCCACATTCCGACATACATACCAAAGTTAGACAATACCTTGGTTCAGTGAAATGAACAATGCATCGTAGAATATCGTCTGGGTTAGCATACATATATAGAAACAATATATGCCATATGCTCTCCGAATTCCAAGATATCCTGTTTAATTTCAGACCTGTGATATTATCTAGTTTGATAGTTATCCCACTATTTCTGCCATAGAACAAAGTGTCCATTCTATCACTTCAGTTCAATGGTGTCATTTGCACTATAGTCGATATCTAGTGTCCACGGGCCCGGGCTCTTTCTGTTTATATGGTATTTTACCGGATTTTGAGGGGTTGATAACACCGGCCGTGGACGGGTCAGCGGGTCAATATTTGGAAGTCACACTCAGGTGCATCATTTCGGCCATGTGACTTTTTCATCTGACGTGTGTGTCGGATAATTGATCTGGAGGATTTATGTAAATGTTAGCCCAAACTACATTTCCAAGTAACGATGGTTTTGTTGTTTATTTTGAGGAATAATACCGCGTCAGATGAATTCAGCCCAAATATGTTAACAGTTGTCGTGTCAAACATTCGGCAGTAGGTTAGCGTTATTTAGTATTTGTGGATGTCCTTTAACATGGGGAAAATAGACTACTGCGCTTGAACGAGCATGTGAATTTGTCGTTTTTAATGTACAGCAACTTGATAATCAATAACAGAGGCATTCTCTGTCAAATAAGGTCGCTCTATTTACGGTATTAATTGCGGAACTTTATAAAGTAAACTACGCGTAAACGGATACATACGGTAAATTATAGAATGTGCCGGAATCGGCCTAATCGCCCCATGGCCAACTCGCCCAGTCGACGTGTGTCAATTCGGTACCTACTATAACATGTACCCGAGTCCGATTCGGAATAAAAGATGTATACGGGTGTTATATAGCGTTTGGTCCGTTGTTTATCAATGAATATTATTGAAATTTGATGTATATGTCCGGGCTGGGACATGGAATACAACAACGTTTGAATTGTTTTTAAATTTACAAATTTGTTGATTTTATTCATTTTTTTTTCGTTCTGAAAACACACTATAAAGTGTATATAATATAATAACGAACACGAGACATACATAATTTATAAACTGTTAACAACAGATATCAAATTCAATACATGACAAAGATGACTCAGTGGAGTTTATAAAGTGAACATAAAAACATTGAGGTAAGAATCTTTTTAAGGAATGCAACTTTATTTAATGATAATAAACACATAAATTAAAATAACAAACATTGAGACATACATGATTTATAAACTGTTAACAAAAGATATCAAACTCAATACATGACAAAGATGACTCAGTGAAGTTTATAAAGTGAACATAAAAATATTAAGGTAAGAATTTTTTTAAGCATTACTAAACCGTTTAGCACAGACCACAGTCCACTTCACTCATCCGATCATCACCAAACTTCATATTTATCTTGATATTGATCTATCAGATGAGAGCTATCAAATATTTTTTTAATTTCATAGGAAAAAATGGTCGCCAGCGGCCATATTGCATTTACGTTATATTTTATCGCGTCATGTCGATATCTAGTATTACTTAGAAATTTCACCTTTCCAGATTCATAATTGCTCCATTGACTGTAACAGATGAAATTATTCCCCTCTTCGGATAGAGTGTCACTGAAACTTTATTTTGTCAGACTGTCTGTATAATCACTGATTATATATGGCAATAATCTGTAATAAGATGTAGCACTATTTTATTTTATATTTACATGCAGTGCTGTTTTTATACATCAATTCTAACCCCCCTAGATCATCATGTGATCGATCATACATCGCGCGAGGACCTGGTTGAATTAAGGGGGGTTTTATGGATCACTTCTGTCCTCAAGCTAGATTATACTTATGACATTCAATGGCATGTTGCTAACGTGGAGGGTTAGATATGCTTGAGAAACCACCACTCTTTAATTCACACCAAGTTCTCAGCTGTCATGTTCGGATATTAGAACCCATAGCCATGATATATGGTTTATTTTGTGTATTCTAGTAATATAGTTATTTTCAGTACCTTTATATACCAGTACTGTGTATAACAATGCATATAAATTAATCCATGTATACATGTATACTGATTCAACGGATTCAGTGGTTTTGTCCATCAGTCTATCAAATTTGCGGGGAAAACATGGCCACAAGCAGTACACCCTGCTAAATTTCGAATTTGAATCAATTGGCGCACCCTGCAGCCAGCTTTTATTGGAGAACTTTTTCTTATGTGGATATTTTGGGTCACCGCTAGATGTGAGCCATATTTTGTTCTCAAACTGTCCTTGTGGAGACATCACTGCCAGCGGTGATCTTCAATTTTACTATTTTTATGGCTAAATAATTTGGTTGATACTACAGACGACACCCTTGTCCGATCGTCATCAGATTCCACAATTATCTTCTAGATAACCAGGGTGAGAGTAATCTAATTTTCCCGAATTTCGTTAAAAAACATTACCACAGGCAGCAATTTGGTATCTTACTCTTTGATCCTCTTTTGCATGACTGAATTGTTTAGCAACTGTACAGACATATCCCTCATCTGGTTTTTATATACATGTATATCTCTTCATGCGGATAGCCAGTATTACGTAGGTACTTCAACTTTCTGCATTCCTGTCATCATTTGAAATATAAAAATTTACCTGATACATGCACCCTTCAAAATTTGTTTCGTCGTATCTATTTTAATGACCCGTATGGTAATATTGATACAGATATATTTGTCAAACATTTCTTTGTACAATATACAGGTATTTAGTTTGTAACTAAATCTAGAAATATATAATAGTAGCTCGTGGACCCCACTTCGTCCGGGATGTTCCCCTCTGATTTTCGGAGAAATGCGCGATTTAACCTTGAATTGACTATTTTAAAGGTGAAGGTCATGTCGGGGTCACGATTTGACCCGTCCAAAACACTCCCCGGACAAAAGTCACGACAAAAGTACCCGTCGAAATCCGCCCGGCTTTATACCCGATTTGACCTTGAATTGACAATTTTGAATGTCAAGATCAGGTCAGGGTCATGATTTGACCCACCCGAAACACTCCTGGGACAAAAGTAACAGTAGGTATCAAATTTCGTTGAAATACTTCCGTTTTACCAGATTTGACCTTGAATTGATCTTTTTGAATGTCAAAGTCAGGTCGGGATCAAGATTTGACCCGTCCAAAATACTCCCTGGAAATAATTTCCCCTAGGTATCAAATTTCGTCAAATCTGTCCGGCAGTTTTCCCAACCATAGCTAACAGACAAACAGACAGACAAATGTCCAAAATATATATTAAACTAGCTGATGTACTCGACTTCGTTCGGGCTAGTTAGGGATTTTTTTTGTGATCGCCTCCATCTGGACAGTACCCAGTATATACAGCGTCTGGCCAAACTATTGTTCAATTGGTCCAGAAACATGCCTATATCAGCACGTTCGAGAACATGGTCCCACGTGAAATTGGACCCGTCCATATTGCTCCCGGGATCGAAGTAGTCCTACACACAAATTTTTAGTCGGATCGGTCAAGGTCCAGAAACATGCCTATGAGCGAGGTCAAGTTGACACGTTAAATACCAAATTCGAGCAGTGTTAGAGTCTATAACACATACACACATGCATTCACGCATACACACATACATACATACATACATGCAGACAGGTGTTTCAAAATGTATAATCGATAGCTACAACAATTCTATGGTAGATAGTTCACGGCCGACCTGATGCATGCATCTTAGTTTTCTTGTTACAATATACTGTCCGAAACCACACAAAGACACCCGAGCTAGCTCTATTAGCCAATATCGGTATTTTCGGGGGTTGAACACCGGTCGGAGGCGAGCGAGTAAAATTGTCTAGGTTGATCTCATGTGGTATATGTCACTACTTTATATCTTCGATATATAGTGTCCACCCAGCTGGTCCACTGGCATTGGGGGCGCCCGGGCGGTCCCGGGGGGGTCCCTCGCTCGTTTTGTTTATATGGTACTTTACCTGATATTGAGGTGTTAATGTTGACGCGTTAGCGAGTCAATATTTGGATGTCACACTCAGGTGGTATTGCACTATACCGCGCATCGTCAAAATATACTGTCCGAAACCACACGAAGACACCCGGGTTATCCCGGCCAATATCGGCATTTGCGGGGTTAATAACACCGACTGGAGACGAGCGAGGGAGTAAAATGTTCTAGGTTGCCCTCAGGTGGTATGTCGCTACCTTATGACGTCGAGATATGGTGTCCACTGGCCCGTGGGGTGCGCCCGGGACCGCTCTCGGGCGGTCCCGGTGGTAATTAGTCACACCCATCATACTAGCCTCACAAAGAACGATAAGCATGCATAGCCATAATATATACAAGAAAATCAATGTCAGAAATGGTAACGCGCTCAAGATCATATATTATATACCCATGTTTGTAATTATAGAATATAAAATATATTGGTTTCGCGAATGACCCACTTTCGTTAAAATAACAATAACAACTAGCACCTAATTAACGAACCGGCGGCCGACTCAGTCGTCTCCGACCACAACCATCAGTGGGCTGCAGAACGAAAAATGTCTATAAAAGTTGAAATATAAGACTTACAAATTATCTTTTTCATTTCTTTTATTTGTAATTGGCATAGCTTGTGACAAATCAACATTATTGACATAATAATGTAAAGCATAATAAACGAAATTGAAATTCCCAACTACACCGTTTACCGGACTCGGCCTCCGGGTCGGGCAATTCGACTTTTAAATCCGTCCCAAAAATTCCCACTTCTATAAATAAAACCCCCAGCGCAAACTCCAGCGCCCAGGCGAAACAAAAAAAATGTGTACATTAGTATACACGCGGCGCGCGTAACAAGTATATACATACTACATGTAACTCTTTATCAGTGTAGTATTAGACCGTATATATATAATCATAATGTCACTTAATCTCATCCATATTGCATTATATTGTCAATTTGTTTTATGTCACTTAAAGTTATGTAGCAAACAACATATTCTCTATGATTTGCTAACAGATATTATCTTGTCTAATTATTAACAAATTAAAGTCGCTCTGTGTCGCTATAAATAACTTCTCATGCGACCCATGTATTATTCAAGATTCAAGACACCTACGAGGCTGACCAATCCCGGCCTCAAGACTTCTCCACCCGATCCGCGGCCTGACTAGTGAAGAAGACACAAGAATATTCAAGACAGGGCGTAATATAAGGGCGATCTTCGGATGAGTCCATCACCGTCCTCGTGCCGTCATTCGGACGGGCACGCAAATCCTTTTGCTGCTGCCATGTATTACAAGAAAACCATAGTCAGAAATGGTAACGCCACCAAGATAATATTATTAGCCATAAATATAAATTATAATATAATTATAATATAAACTAGCTTTCAACTTTCATATGGGAAATTTGCATACTTCCATATATCAAGTTTTCCCGTTTATCGTGTTATACATTACATTCTTCAAACTGTCTTCTTTATTACACTAGCTGATGGGCCCGACTTCGTCAGGGCTGTTTCCCCATCTGATTTCCGGCGAAAGGCGCGATTTGACCTTGAATTGACAATTTTGAAGGTCAGGTCGGAGTCATGATTTGACCCGTCCAAAACACTCCCCTGACAAAAGTACCCATAGGTATCAAATTTCGTCGAAATCCATCCGTTTTACCCGATTTGACCTTTGATTCACCATATTGAAGGTCAAGGTCACGCCGGGGTCACGATTTGACCCGTTCAAAACACTCCCCGGACAAAAGTATCCCTAGGCATCAAATTTCGTCGAAATCCGTCCGTTTTACCCAAATTGACCTTGCATTGACTGTTTTAAAGGTCAAGGTCAGGTCGGGGTCACGATTTGACCCGTCTAAAACACTCCCCGGACAAAGGTACCCCTAGGTATCAAATTTCGTCAAATATCCGTCCGTTTTACCCGATTTGACCTTGAATTGACCATATTGAAGGTCAAGGTGAGGGTCACGATTTTATCCGTCCAAAACACTTCCCGGACACAAGTACCCCTAAGTATCAAATTACGTCGAAATCTATGGAAAGCCGAAGGGGACATGCTAATTGCTAGTTATACGACGCACGACTTGACGCGGGTTTTTAAAGGTGTTTCAGTGTGTTTCAAACTAGGAGATAGAAGTATTATGCGTTTCAAATGGTGATGAATTATAGTATTTTATTCAAATTGTATGGCATAAATTGTTATTAAAACCGTATATACTATAAAAAAAATCGATGACTCGAAAATTAAGTGGGCCTTTAAACAAAGTCACAATTGCAGTTAGGTTCATCTCATACTCGTCTATTCAGCTGCGCAGTTTGTTATAGCCTCCATTATTCATTAAGCGTTATAGTCCCACTGTTATAATCCGCCTTTAGCAGGCGTATTCTTGCCTCTGAGATTATTGAGATATTAGGTCACACGTAATGACATTAAATCGCATGGAAACATAGCAATTGTGTGGGCTGCGTGGCGTGAATATGCAATGAGAAATAAGGTCATACGTAATGACATTAAACTCAGGAAAACCCGCGAAAACAAAACAAAATCACATTTAATGTTTTAAGTTATTTCCTTCATAAAAAGAATCTTCGTGACAATGAACCCTCTCAATACTTTAGAATATAGAATTAACCTTAAAATAACAAAAACCTTCGGAATAGAGAACCTTCGGAATAGTGAACCTTCGGAATAACGAACATTCAGAGAACCGTCGGAATAGTGGACCTTCGGTATAGCGAACCTTCGGAATAGAGACATGCCCCCCCCCAATATTCATATTATATGCCCAGAGTTCAAAGGTATGGGCCCATAAATTTCTAAATTTGGCCCTTAAAATATTGAACCCCAAATTGGAGCCCGCACAGAACAGAACTTATGTCAACTGTACCTGTGTCATGTCCCAATGCAGGAGGGTCCATATATACCGCAACATTCATATTATATGCCAAGAATTCAAAGGTATGGGCCCACGTAAAGACATTAAATCTCAAGAAAACCCGCGAGAACATAATAAAATCACATTTAATGTTTTAAGTTATTTCCTTAATAAAAAGTATCTTCGTGATAATGAACCCTCTCAATACTTTAGAATATAGAATTAACCTTTTCTGTGTTACGCTTTATCGATAAATCATTCAGTGCTTGGAAATGTTAGTTCTATACAATTTAATTTATATACATGTGTATGATCTTCTATATCTATATTTGCGAATGTCTGTCTGTCTGTCTGTCTGTCTGTCTGTCTGTCTGTCTGTCTGTGTTCAATAGAAATTCACAGGGGACCATCTAGATGATGCCAAAGGGGTCTACTAGGAGTAACTTTTTACGAGAAAGATAATGGTCGGGGTTAAAATTTTCTAAAGTGACGCCGTTGTTGTCAGGGGCAGAAAAGGGGGAGGGGCAGAAAAAAAATTGTCGGCGATTGCCACGAAACTTATAGATAATCATCCCCATAATATGAGGAATCCAATGGTGTGTTTTAAATATGGCAAAAGTCGCGCCGTTCGCGTCAGGGGTGCCCGGAAGGGGGAGGGGGGGGGGGGCAGATTTTTTTTCCTGTCGCCGATTGCCACGAAACTTACATATAATCATCCCCATGATATCAAGAATCCAACGGAGTAGTTTAAATATGTCAAAAGTGGCGTCGTTCGAGTCAGGGCTGCACGAAAGGGGAGAGGGGCACCAAAATTGATAAAACTAATTTTAGCGCCGATTTCCATAAAATTGATATATATTCTTCTTCATGATACAAGGAATCTAATTGTGCGATTTAAGAACGCCAAATTGTTTTCCAAACGATGAGAAATTGGGAGGGGTGGGCACTAAATTTGATAATAATTGGTTTAGTCGCCGATTGCCACCACAATTACACAAAAGCATCCCCATGGTATGAGGAGTCTAATGGTTTGGCTTATATCTGTCAAATGTGGCCTCATTCGAGTCAGGGGTGTATTGAACGGGACAGGGGCACAAAATTGATGCACAATTATTTTGGCGCCAATTTCCAACAAATTGATACACGATCTTATCCATGATATACGAGGAATCTAATCTTGTGATTTAAAGACGCCATAGTGGTGCTGTTTAGGTGAGAGATGGGGAGGGAGGGATTGGCACCAAATTTTATAAAAAGAATTGTATATAAATTGTGTATAGAGATGAGAGGGACACAAAAAGTTATATCTATATGTTTAGTGCCGATTTCCACCAGATTGATACATATTCTTCTCCGTGATACGAGGAATCTTATCGTGTGGTTTAGATACACCAAATTGGTGCCCTATGGGTGAGAGATATGGGGACCTTCAATTTGATACGAATTTGTATACTCGCCAATTTTCACCAATTTCATATATATGCATCTCAAATGATACAAGAAATCAAATTGTGCTGTCTGTCTGTCTTTCTGTCTGTCTGTGTGTTCTATATATATAACTTCACCGCGGTACAATCGAGATGGCACCAATGCGTTCTAAAAGGGGTAACTTTTAACAAGGAAGATAATGGTGCGGGTTCAAATTTAAATTAAAAATGGTGCTGTTGGTGTCAGGGGGAAGAAAAGGGGGAGGTCGTCAAAATTAAAACAATATGGTGAATTAGTTTTGTCGCATATTTCCACCGAACGAATACATCACCTCCGCACAGGGATGTGGCTAGAGGGGGGGGGGGGGGGTGTGGGGGGGGGGTCTCACCCCCCCCAGCAGAGAGCTATATTTTCAATAGTTGGAAATTTCATACCTGCCACAACCGAAATTTCACACCAACAATACATGTAGGTTGAAAATGTTCTTGTAGTTTGATTATAAAACAATTTATTGGGGGGAATTTATTGTTTTTCGACCAATATTTGCATATGTTCCTATTTTTGGTCAAAACTTTTGACAGAAATGGACATCAGTTGGAAATTTTCCAACTTTAGGTGGGGTGACCAGGTTGGAAATTTCCAACACTTGGAAAGCTTGTGTCCCTGGTCCCTCCCCCGTGGCCAGTCCAAAAACTTCTAGTTAATTTAAGAAAACAATATTGTCATACAATTGGTCAACATTGGAATTTGAATTGGGGTTTGAAATTTCCAACAGTATTGAAGGCTTGAGGCTAGTCTAGATGTTAGGATTTTGCGATTTTCTTGTTCAGATTTCAAAATTTTCGCACACCAGGCCGAACCATGGTCGGCCCGGTGTGTCATTGCCCCATCCACATGGCCAATACAAAACCGCTAATTAGTTTAGCAAAACAATATTTTACTACATTTGGTCAAACTTGTAGACATAAATGGTCATCAGTTGAAGAATTTTCCAACCTGAGGGGGAGCATGAGGTTGAAATTTCCAACACTAGGAAAGCTTCAGTTGAGGCCAGTCTAGATGCTAGGATTTGAGATTTTCTTGTATATAGTTTACAAAAATTTCTCACACCCACGGGCCAAACAACCATGGTCGGCCCGGTGTTTCCTGGTCTGTTGTCGGAAGCTGTGTGCATTTGTCTGGAATTAGATCACTAGTTGTTTTTTTTTTGGGGGCAATTTTCAGGTTAAAATAGAAGCATGGCTTATGAATATATAGGAAATTAGGGCCTGAGCATGAGGTACAAGGGAGGGGGTGCAAATGGAATCATGCAAAAAGTTGTGTTGGTGTGATTCCGACTCAATGGGGGGGGGGGTGCAAATGGAATTATGCAAAAAGTTGTGTTGGTGCGATTCCGACTCAAGGGGGGGGGGGGTGCAAATGGGAATTATGCAAAAAGTTGTGTTGGTGTGTGATTCGACTCAAGGGGGGGGGGGTGCAGTTGGAAATTCCCAAGGTGGACACCCCCCAGCGGAGACCCTCTAGCCACATCCCTGCCTCCGCAATATGGCGTTGTTCGAGTCAGCGTTGCATCAACAATTTGATTTAATAAAATATTTTTAGCCCAGATTTCCACCAAATTGATATATTATTCTTCTCTAAGATACGAGGAATATCATCGTGTGATTTAGTGACCGGCAAATTGCTGTCGTTTGGGTGAGAGATGTGGGTTCATAACTATTCTCATAATAATTTGTTTAGTTGCTTATTACCACCAAAACATATATATAATCATCGCCAGTGTATCATGCATCCATGAGTCTAATGGGCGTGGTTTAAATAAGTCAAAAGAGGCAAAGCTGATACAAAATATATTTGGTACCTAAATTCCAACAAATTCATTACATGTTTTTTAATTAATGATATACTATGAATTAAATCACATTTGGTGTCGTTTGCGTCACCCACGTCGAGTGGATATGCACTATCATAGATAAGATTGCTATTCGCCGATATCCACATATAAATTATATATATAGTCACCCAGGCCATATCCATATCATTTTAAGGATATTTGGGCGTTCACATTTCACAATCCCGACTTATATGTCACTTGAACAATTATATCTTCTTAACTGTCATATTTATATGGGGATCGGCAATCAGGACATTCACCACAATGAGCTAGCAAAAAGATATACATAGAATAAGCATTTAACGTATATTTATCATTCTATTGAAGAGATACATATATGCGTGCAAATTGAGAGAAGTCGAACCGCCAGAGGATTGCATATATATTATAACAAAATTGAGTCTGTTCCATTCAATACAGTTTCCACAAAAAAAGTTACAATTTGTCAGGAGATATGGAAGGCCTGTTCAAAAATAGTGGTCACAGTGTGTAGTCATATATAGGTTTCTTCTGATATACAATAAAATGCAGTTAGTAGCACATGACTTTTCAGGATCCTCCCAATACTGACATCTGACAAGGGGTTTAGAACAGACTCATCGACTGACATAAACAACCTCAAAATATCGCTCTGTGTCTGGAAAAATGTAGCTGATATACCAGCGCAGCAACATTTCGTTGACACTGAGAAAATTTAGCCAATATATAGCACCATGAGCACCTGGAAATTTCTTTAAAATATCTGTATCTTCATGGAGATATGATAGCCAGGCATCCTCGAGATCTTAGTCCAACCCACTAGATTGGTTGATACATCTCAATATGTAAAACCCAATTGTCATCTTTTTATTTTATGTGAACTAATGTCTTTATGATGTCCATGTGTCATATTATAACGTCTGACGTATACGCAGTTGTAAATAAATAAATACTTCTTTATTGGTGGAACGGATTAATCGCGATAAACAGAATGACAATTGACAAAATGGGCCACTACTTATATTCCATGACTGTAATAATCATGTTTTGTGATGCTATTTGAATATACAATTTATGAGAAAACGTATAACACTTTAAGCAAGAGTGTTCTCTATTCCCACAGTATACAGATGGTTTCACATCGCATTAACCTGGGCAACGCCGGGTAACCCTGCTAGTATTTTATATATTTATACCACAATTGGCTATGATATAGTGTGTATAACACATATTTTGTAAATTTAATCTTTACATTCTATTGTGTGTATATATAAAGACTAGAAGGTGACCCTACTTCGTCCGGGCTTTGACCTTGAATTGTCCATTTTGAAGGTCAAGGTCAAGTGGGGTCACGATTTGACCAGTCCAAAACACTGCCCGGACAAAAGTACCCGACAAACGTGCCCGTCGAAATCCAGATTTGACATCGAATTGAACATTTTGAAGGTCTAGGTCAGGTCGGGGTCACGATTTGACCCGTCAAAAACACTCTGTGGACAAAAGTAACCCCACGTATAAAATTTCGTCGAAATCCCATCAAAATTGGCGATTTGACCTTGAATTGACCCGATTTCAAGGTCAAGGTCACGTCGCACGGGCAAATAAATATGCTTATGAGACTCCCCATACGAACGTACCCCCCACATACAAAGTTTCATCGAAATCCCGTGATATTCGGGCGTTTGACCTTGAAATTACCTGATTTCAAGGTCAATGTCACGTCGCACGGGCAAATTAATAGGTCTATGTCACTCCCCGGCCGAAAATACCCCCACATACCAAGTTTCACCGAAATCGGCTCGGCCGTTTTCGAGTCCATCGATTACAGACACACAGACAGACACACTGACTGACAGATCTTCCAAAATATATAATAGATTCCTACTTTTGGTATAAATTTCTACTGCATGCGGTGTAAATGTTTTAACGGCACTTCATGGGTTAAGCGTTTATACCCATAGTAGAGCTATTTTCGTCACGCTCGCTTCGCGAAGTAAATACAAACACACACAAAACGCTCTGAAATGCGATAAGTGGTTGTAGAGATACATAATATACATGTACTATTCATTCCATACACTAGTGTTTAATTGTCGAAAAATAACAGTTTAAAGTCAGTTTAACGATGTTTTATGCTAGCTGCAGCGACTAAGAACACACGTTCGTCTGCTTTCGTGTAGCAAACGACGGCTTACACTTTTACAACTACAATTTGCTTTTACTAAAGAATCATAATTATGGTACGTATAAACAAAATACACCCATAGTCGTCGAGAATAAAAAAATATCAACACTCGTGGTATTGTGGTTTTAACCACTAGCCTTTAAACCACAATACCACTCGTGGTGATTTTGTTTTTATTCTCGGCGACTATGGGTGTATTCTATATCCTATATGTACTTATTAATGTTGCAATCAGACACATAATATAACTACCGCTGGTTGGTCGTAACAGGTGTATCTTCAACTTCACGGGTACAAGTGTGTTAACAATATATTTGTTTTACTTTGAGTATTTGAGTTGACTCCGTCCGTTCTGTCTCGATCGGATGGCCGCAAATGTAGTTCCGTCGGACGTTCACAGATCTCAGACACATATCACAACGAGCGTGTGCTATTCACCGTAGAATGCAGAGGGTCTTGTTATTAAAGTAATATATCTTAATTCGCTGCCCGTTTAAATCGTTATGACTTTATTACAATAACAATAACATGACATAACGATGCTGAACCGATACAATTGCCTGACTGTAATATAGATGCACCAAACAAGAATGCATAGCCTTCTATAGTAGACATAGAATGCACGAGGCGGCATATATAGCCTTCTATGTTAGGCTTATATATTAGTGTGCTTAAAACAAAAAGTTTATCAAACGTACTGAATACATTAACGACGTGGCTTTATCCGTAGAATTTGATGGTAAGATGTTCAATATAGAGAGGATAATATTTTATTCATTTCCTTTTACATTCCGCCAGAAAATTATAGTTATTGGAGAACAAATTATACGAATGAACTGTTGTCCACAGGACAGAAACAAAAATTGATAAGATATCAGGGTTGGGGGCGATTACATGCCAATGTAATCGATTACGATTACAATTACTTTTGATTTACGTGATTACGATTACTGATTACATTTTTCCCAATGTAATCTATTACGATTACAATTACTTTAGTAAATGTAATCGATTACTTTTTGATTACAGCTGATTAAAATTGTTAGTTTCTAACCATTTTGATAGCATAGGAATAAATAATGAAATAATTCAAATTTACATATCAAATTTGATTGAATAAAGACATCACTACATAACATGGAAACAAGAAACGACTGAAACAATAGAAAGAAGCAAGCAATAAACATTTACATTTTTCACTTTTTACATTTACATGTGTCGGAAAGGTTTCGTCATGAAGTTGTGTACCAACTTATTGGGAATACATTAAAGATATATTGTATATAGTAAAAGCTTACCTTTAGATCACCGCGTTTGATTTTTATATCGAACAACGTTACCGTTTCTTTTTAGCAACGCTCGGCAAGCAAGCAGGCGATACTATGAATGGTCCAGCTACACCGCCGTACGCAGTCTCTTTGAAAAGCCGACGAAAATCCTATATCGCTGAATGCATGGTACGGCACTATTGTCGACTAATCTAATTGTATTAAATCCGTTGTACGGTCAATTTTGTTTCATACATACTGTGGAGACAGCTGTCTGGCTACAGCAGAATAGCGGTATGATGGCGCACAGTCTGAGTAAACTCATACCTAAATATTCATTACAACATTGAATATATAGTCGACGTTCACCCAGACTGGATGGCGCATTGTATCACATATATTTCAGACGTAATAAATTCTTCCAAAAGGACACCTCATCTCACAAAGAGATTTAGGAAATGATGGACTCATCACTATTCAATCAATAGTAGAATGAGCCTTTGTCAGTCCCACATTAGTTTTGATTGGCCATGCTAGTTGCAGCACTTGCAGGTTGAAGAAGATGAGAGTCTATAATTTCACTAACATAATTCTTCATAATAGCTAATAGCCCTCATAATTTACCATTTTAAAGATATTTTCATTTTCAATACCACCCCAGGTTAAGTGGTCCTGCTAATTTTATATCATGCTGATGGGTACTGCTGGATTGCTATGATGTTTGTAGGTCAAAGCGATTATGTTAAGAAAGAGTACCATCATTTTACCTAAAGTTGGTATTTTTGCATTGTTTGGCTAATCCGAGCAATTTGTGCAAAAGTCAGTGTCTGTATGAAACATTCAAGAACATATATATTTCAAAATATTTAATGTGTACGCTGATGTTTGGTAAACAATAGGAATAGTCATCTCAATTATGGCCAGTTTGTAAAAACCAGCATCCATTATTAAAATATTTCACAATATACATGTTTTTCAATGTTTTCTACACTTAGTGGCTTATCCTCGATTTATTCAGATAGCTTTGCTCTACCTAAGTATCATACCAAATTTATTAGCATCACCACTAAACTTGGGATGAATACTGCCAAATGAATATATTGTGATATATAGGGCAGTGGAAAATAATGGTTGAGTCTTTTCTCAATATAATTCTAGTAAAACCTACACAATACCGTCTTGGTCTGACAAGAGTCATGTTTATTTAGGAGTATGGACATGCAGTCCACCAGTCTCATGAAAATTAAATGGGCTCTGCACTAGTAACATCTGGGCTCCTGGGACCCATTAATATTGACAAATGCAACACAAATGAAAAACACATAGTAACTTTCCTCAAACATAGATTATAACCTGACAATCATAGTGTTAGAATCAGTGTACATATGTATATGTAGGCATGGCCATAGCATGTTTTTTTAAATACTGCAGAGTGCAGACCATAACTTTCACTAGAATATACACGTAGTTACTGCATGTACATCACACACCCGTAAAGAATATATATATCTCATGTGCCTATAACATCAAACCAAACGGGTTACAGTACATTTACTGGCATTTTTGGAGTGGCACATATACATACAGAAAAAAAATAAAAGTCAATTTAAAGGGACGAAATGAAAAATAAAATTGTGCAACCATAATGGAGATCTATATTGCATTACAACATCCACAAATCTACAAAAACATCTGACAAAATATGGTGGATGGCTATTTGTGATTAGTCACTGACTTCCATGTCTGTTATGTGTTTTTTCTCATGGCCAGTCTGGTATCATAAGACATAGTTTTTCTGGGTCAGCAAACCAGTTTCAAATGGGCTGTACTTTATAACATTTAACAGCATTAAATAGTCATTGGTAATGTGATAAGGTGCTGATCCTTTAAAGATGAAAATAACTCTATAGGTAGCACAATTTTAATTATTCTTGACTTTGCTAAATTTTGCAAATTTGAAGTCGGCCATTTTGGATTTTCAGGGTCAAGAGCTCCTTGAAGGTCAATCCCATCCGATAATGGTACAGAAAATATCAGAAATGATACCTGTATGTGGCACTGATGGAAATTGGGGTTCAGGCCCTTAAAAATTGATTTTTGGTTTTTTTTGGCAATTATCTTAAAAACCATTGACTTTTGGATATGAAAATGTATTACTGACCCCCCCCCCCCCCCCCCCCATAATGTGGCCATTCCGCACACTTTGAGTGGTCAGACAACCTCCTATGTCCAACGGTTCTGGAGATATAGTCACGGCGGATGGTGGTACTTCGCGCAAAAAGGGCGTGGCCATTTCACCCATTTCCTCCTCAATGGGAAATGTGTTACCAACCAAATATTGTTCCTGGACCTTCAATTGGTGGATCCATGAAGAGTTTAGCCCTGGACATACAATTGCAAACAAAACCACCATGAGCTACTCTAGTAAATACATCGATCGATTTATTTAAAGGTGCACTCCCGGTTTCCGTCACAAAATTGTCACGCGTAGATATAGAGGTCTATATAACCGGTATATATACTAAAATACAGTACACATTATATATATGTATGTGCGCGATTGCAGTGCGAATATATATGTGCACATGTATATGAGGATGTATATAGTACATATATGTATATACTATACTATAATAGGCGCTACAAATAAATGTTATATGTGCAACCAATTGGCATGTATGTGTATATATACTATGCATGTAAATTGACAGAACTTCGAAACAGAGTTGAGCGGGGCCAATTTATGTGGCTACTCGCAAATCCATGTTTATTAAGCTTCGTCGCATATCGCAGTTACGGCCATATTTAACACAGGCATCGTCACTGACACTTGTAAGTTGTTTTGTAATGTGTATTTTCAAAACTAGACTATTGTAACACCATTCTCGCCGATATCTCAACTGAACATTTGAATAAATTGCAAAAAGTAATTAATGTTGCTAGGGTTCGTGAAGTTGGAAATTGAAATTGATTGAAATTCAAACTTTAAGTTGTTCTACATCAAGTTCTTTGTTGTGTTCTAATTCGTGCCCCTTCTCGAATTTTTGGTCAAAAGTGATTGTTTTAACTTTTTCTGAGATACCGCTGGCCTGAGGTGTGTGAAGTTAGTTAGGCGTTCGACATTCCTTTGACATTCGCGTGAAGTTGGTTTGGCGTTCGACGTTTGGCATTCGACTTCCAGTTCGTGCTGCCCGCTCGAATTTTATGAAGTTTCCTCGGTTTTCCCATTTTCCAGACGATCGTTGGACTTCGAAAATTTCGACCCAAAAATCGATTTTGAGTTTTTTGCGTGAAAGGTGTTCTTTTTACCCAATTCGTGCTCCCCGGTCGAATTTTCTGAAGTTTCCTCGTTTTTCACATTTTCCAGACCCTCGCTTTGATGATTTTATATAGGCCGCTATAGAGGGCACAGGCCATGCTTATTGACCGATCGACCCAAAATTTGGTGAGGAAGTGTCTCCCCTCTATAGTAATGATCATAGCCAAACGCACGGATCGCAGAATGTTACCGAATCCAAAATAATAAAAAAATGAAATATTTTCGTATGAAGTTGGTTAGGCGTTTTTCGAGTGAAAGGTCTTATTTTGACCCAATTCGTGCTCCGCCACACGACTCTTGTCAAAATTCCATCGTTTTCCCCCAATTTCCAGACCCCCCCCCCCCCCCCCCCCCCGCTGGACTTGGAAAAGTTCGCTTTGACGATTGTATATATAGGCTCCGCTATAGAGGGCACAGGCCATGCTTATTGGCCGATCGACCCCAAATTTGGTGTGGGAGCGTCTCCCAGTATAATGATCATAGCCAAACGCACGGATCGTAGTATGTTATCGATTTCAAAATTTTAGGGCGCTATATATACGAGCCGTATTTATAGGCCGATTGGCTCCAAATTTGGTGTGGACACGTGTCCCGACTAGGAGTCACCGTGACCAATTGCATGGGTAGAAGACTACAACCCATTTCAAAATAGTAAGTAATAGGCCGCTATATAGAGGGCACACGCCATGAGTATTGACCGATTGACCCCAAATGCACGGATCGCACACTGTTACCGACTTCAAAATTTTAAAGAAAAATAAAATATTTTCGTGTGAAGTTGGTTAGGCGTTCGGCGTTCAACTTAGACAATTTCGACCTAAAAATACATTTTCAGTTTTTCGAGTGAAAGGTCTTATTTTGACCAAATTCGTGCTCCGCCACACGAATCTGGTCAAAATTCAAACGTTTTCCCCAATTTCCAGACACCCACTGGACTTCACTTTGATGATTTGTGTGCTATATTTTCAAGCCATGTTTATCGGCCGATTGGCTCCAAATTTGTGTGGACATGTGTATCGATGGGGGCATATAGCGACAGCTTGTGCCACTAAATGCTCTAACTACACGAAATTTCCTTTAAAATTGAGTGACCTTTATTTGCCACCCCCAGGATATCTGGAGATGGTCAACCGAGGGTCAACTGGGCCCAATTTTCGGTAAGGCGGGTATAGGAATCGTGATTATGTGGGCACATAGCGACAGCTTGTGCCACTAAATGCTCTAACTATACGAAATTTCCTTCATAAATTGAGTGATTTTTATTTGCCATCCCCTATGGTATCTGGAGGTGGTCAACCGAGGGTCAACTGGGCCCAATTTTCGGTAAGGCGGGCGAATCGTGATTATGTGATTATGTGGGCATATATCGACAGCTTGAGCCACTAAATGCTCTAACTATGCGAAATTTCCTTCAAAATTGAGTGATTTTTTATTTGTCATCCCCCAGGATATCTGGAGGTGGTCAACCGAGGGTCAACTATGCCCAATTTTCGGTAAGACGGGTATGAATCGTGATTATGTGGGCATAAAGCGACAGCTTGTGCCACTAAATGATCTAACTATACAAAACTTCCTTCAAAATTGAGTGATTTTTTATTTGCCATCCCCCAGGATATCTGGAGGTGGTCAGCCGAGGGTCAACTGGGCCCAATTTTCGGTAAGGCGGGTGAATCGTGATTATGTGGGCATAAAGCGACAGCTTGTGCCACTAAATGATCTAACTATACGAAATTTCTTTCATAAATTGAGTGATTTTTATTTGCCATCCCCTATGGTATCTGGAGGTGGTCAACCGAGGGTCAACTGGGCCCAATTTTCGGTAAGGCGGGCGAATCGTGATTATGTGATTATGTGGGCATATATCGACAGCTTGAGCCACTAAATGCTCTAACTATGCGAAATTTCCTTCAAAATTAATTTTTTTTTTATTTGTCATCCCCCAGGATATCTGGAGGTGGTCAACCGAGGGTCAACTGGGCCCAATTTTCGGTAAGGCGGGTAGGAATCGTGATTATGTGGGCATATATCGACAGCTTGTGCCACTAAATGCTCTAACTATGGGAAATTTCCTTCAAAATTGAGTGATTTTTTATTTGCCATCCCCCAATATATCTGGAGGAGATCAACCGAGGGTCAACTGGGCCCAATTTTCGGTAAGGCGGGTAGGAATCGTGATTATGTGGGCATATATATATATAGCGACAGCTTGTGTCACTACATGCTTCTTTCAAAATTGAGTGATTTTTGTTTTGCCACCCCCCCCCCCTGGATATCTGGAGGTGGTCAACCGAGGGTCAACTGGGCCCAATTTTCGGTAAGGCGGGTAGGAATCGTGATTATGTGGGCATATAGCGACATGCAGCTTGGGCCACTTAATTCTCTAACTATACGAAATTTCCTTATTTTTCATTTGCCATCCCATAGGATATGTGGAGCTGATCATTCGAGGGTCAACTGGGCCCAATTTTCGGTAAGGCGGTAGGAATCGTGATTATGTGGGCATATAGCGAAACTGGTATCACTAAATTCTCTAACTATTTGAAATTTCCTTCACAAAATTGAGTGATTTTATTTGCCCCCCCCCCCCCCACGATATCTGGAGGTGGTCAACCGATGGTCAACTGGGCCAAATTTTCGGTAGGGCGTGTAGGAATCATGATCATGTGGACATATATATAGCGACAGCTAATGCAAGTAAATGCTCTATCTACGATATTTCCTTCAAAATTGAGTGATTTTTTATTTGCAATTCCCCAGGATATCTGGAGGTGGTCAACCGAGGGTAAACTGGGCCCAAATTACGGTGAAGCTGATAGGAATCATCACTATGGGTGTATTTTGATGATATGATATGTTTTGTATTCCTTTAAAATACCATCGGATGGCAAATAGCAGTATATCGCATATCGGTATAATCGCTCTTTGCCAATGGCGAATATACACTTCCATAACGGCTGTACTGCAAGTATTACGCAGTCGAGTCGGGTTACCTTGACGCCACATCCGTCCAATCTCGCTACTCTCATCAAGATTGGATTGGTTCTTAGGTTCCCAATACGATTTAATTTCATTTACCAGCCGCTTGAATCGGCGCACATGGCTTTCTGCGTTTTCGACGTATTAGCTCCACGACCTATTCAGCGATGGGAATGGCAAACTTTTAACCTGAAGACCCAGACTTCCCTTGTCCCATGTCTTCCTGAGTCAATTCCGCACCCAAGGTTAGCGTGGTTCCATATCTTCATGATTTTACATATGATTTTTTTCATTCTGAACTTTTCACTTTTTATTCCATCACCCAGGAATATGTTCGCCGCGAATGAAGCTAACAGCCCGGACAGCCCCGGTGGGGTCTGGGGGTGATTTGAGTGGACATAACCGTGCGGGGGTGTCACAGAAAGCCATCGATACACGCACGGTGGTCATGGCCGAAAAGAAGTGGCGATATTAACCCCTATATAAACTTACCAGATTCAGCCAAAATTACAATATTGTGCCCGCAACAACAACAGCCATGACTCCGGTCGTAATGCCCTCGTGCAGCTAATAACTCCTTACATATATGTTGCGGAACTACCGTCAACTGAACTCACGACGAAACAAGGGCGAATCACCCACCAATTTAAAGCCGGGCAATTAACCCCCAAAATGCCACCGTCGCCTAATAAGTTTACCGCTAACGAAGCTAAAATCTCGGACCAGCCAGGTTCGCCCCTGTTAATATCGACACTTCTGTTTGGTCCTGACCATCGTCCGTGCGTATATATGGGTTTCCATGATATTTTTAAATAGGTGACAAATCTGTGACTGCGGACAATCCTATATACATGCACTCTCCTGAATGGCTACGGAACACATCGCTTTGCGGATAGTGTGTTGATCTCCAAGATATAATCAGATGCCGTGTCAAAACAATCGCGGGTTTTTTTTGGGGTTACGCTTGCCATATATGCAATCGGTAGATCATTCAGTGCTTAGAAATTTTGGTTCTATACAATTTAATTTATTTCCATGTGTATGATATTTAATGTTGCAATCACACACATAATATAACAAGAAAACCATAATTAGAAATGGTAACGCCCTCAAGATCATATTATTAGCCATAAATATAAATTATAAAATAAATTATATTGGTTACATGATGTTAGTTTACCGATAACGATATTCGCCGCAGAATTCCGTTGAAACAATTAATCCTTCAAATTATAAAAAAAAACTATACGGCTTATTACTGCAGGTTTCACATTCACCTCACCAGAAAGCTTCTAAATGCGGATAAAAAATCGGAGGCATTGTGTTCCCGCCATAAAATATTCAAGAGTGGATGGCCCAGCCATTGTTCATATCTAAACATCGAAAGCAATTATCGCGGTCATAATAGTTACATACTGCAACTATAAGACATCCAGCGAATACACACCCCATGAAAACCCGAAATGTGTTGTCCTGCGGGATATCCCATCGTTATAGCTCAATTTGACATGGCGAGATTAGCCTTCCTACAATATCCTAAAACAATAAATCTTCTCAAATCATCTGCATATAGTCAATAGAACTTTCACTGTTTGTTTGTGTTTTAATTTCCTGTTAATTCATGTATATTAGGCTATTTTCAATTCAATAGTATAGGTCCGGAACTGTACATTGAAGGGGAACATTAAACAGTTTAAATCATGGGTGGGCAGGCCTGGACGTGGCTATTGGGTCTCAGTTGTGGTGTCTACATAAGAGTTTCTTAATGCACACCCCCCGGATAGGGAAGTTCTATTTGCACCCCAGTCAAAATACGACAAAAAAGGGCTCAACCTGGACAAAATGTTTAAAGAATTAATTTTATTCTTAATGTGTGCAGGGGCTACTTCCTGACCACATATAAAAATATCGCTGCCAGATATGTTTGTAAAGTCTGCACATTGGCCTCGTTTCTGGCAAAAAACTCATAGTTCTTTTCGACCGCATTTGTTTAGGGATATAGGGGAAATTGAAAAGGACACAACACGAAATGCATGTTAGTTAAGTTCACTGTCCTGAGATGTATCAGCTTAAAATGTATTACAGCCAAAATAGCCAAAACACATGTTTGGCTCATGTAATAGCATGTAGGGGGGATTATATCTCACTGGATACGCAGGGGACATGCTGGGAAATTTATAATTTGTTTTTGGAAAATTGGATGCATGTACATTATACAGTAAGTTATACTAGTGTTTTGAGTGCACCTATATTAAAAAATATTCAATTAAAACAATGTCTGTTTCAGGTTAAACTGTCATTTGGAACTAATTTCACAGTCATATGAGTGATATTAGTATGGCTTAATTATGCGAGTTTAGACCAAAATTAGTGAAATTTGGGGAGGGGTAAAACATTGTGAGTAAAAACTACCAGATGCAGAAAAACGGCATACCTTCCTGCATGTTTTGTTACTAGTTTAAACATATTTATTTGTCTAATTTCAATAACACATATAGGAAATGATACATACATTTTTATAGACAATGGGATTGGAGGACAAGTGCTGACTCACTTATGATTACCTCCTCTCCCATTTGCTATTACACTGAAAAATAAATGAAAAATAATGGCATTGCAACATGACTACCAAAGGCAAGTTGAACTTATATACATGTACATATCACCGGTCGTTTCCCTCCCCCGAGTCAGTCTTGTGTTTATATATGAATTACCGGAAAGTCGTCTTTGTTTGAGTCATTTGCTGGCTTGTATATGTATTTGCTAGACTTAGTCAATAGAATCTAGTTTTGTCTCACGGATGAATGATTGGACAGCTAAGAAAAAAATTTCATTGTCGCAATCGGGTAGAGCAGGGTCTCCAAATAGCTGAATTTTTAGTGAGTAAATATTATTAGGAAGTAATTTATTCAATAGGCGAATTCTTGGGATCGAATGTAGGCAACAATCAAAGAAATAATGGAAGGCATTTTCTTCTCCGTTTCCACATGAGCAGTCGTTGCAACTTGCAATGTAATTTTGAACCGTATCTGATAGGAGGTTGCTACATTCACATCGTAATCTGCAGTGATATATATTTTCAGTCCGCTTTCCTACATTGTAATATTTAGGGGGGGGGGTTGGGTATTTCGGGTTTAAATGTGTTTATATAACATTGTAGGTTAAGATATCGAGTCTTAATTTTGGTTGCATTCCAATTTTGTACACACGTGGGCATGAATGTTGACTCCATTCTTTTTGTATTAGGTTTAAAATGTATAAAGTTTGATGCAAATCTAGTATCGTGGTCGCTTATATCTGAGAATTTTGGGGGAAGTAAGTCAACTAAATATTTGGACACTTTGTGATTGACAATGTTATGAAAAAGTGAAAGGCTTTTTGTTTGTCTTCTTTCTGAAAGTGTTTCCCAACACATTTCGGTTAGTATTCGTTTGCGGGATACATATCTCGTACAGCCACTTATAATGCGTGCGGCTTCATATTCTACATCATCTATAGTTGTTTGAGTAACGTGTCTGGTGCTACTGCCCAGACACTACTATCATATTCCATGATTGGGCGTACGTGTGACAAATAGAGGATTTCAAGAGTTTTGCGGTTTAACAGATACTTGAGTCTTCGTAGTTGGGATACTTTAGCATAATTTATTATGTCGTTATTTACACTATGTTCAAGGCATTGTATGTCCGTATCAGATTTTATGAGGCATGTGTCATCGGCGTATAGTCTGATTTGTGATTCCATGTTGTCAGCAATATCGTTTATATAGATTAAAAATAGCAGGGGGCCGACTACGGACCCCTGTGGGACCCCTTCTGTTACTGGCGAATATTTAGAAAAGCTAGAATTTATTTGTACCCTTTGCTGCCGCCCGTCAAGATAATTTGTGAACCATTTATGCAAGTTGTCTGTTATTCCATAGTGTTTTAATTTGAGTAAGAGACCTTGGTGCCATACTTTGTCAAACGCTTTCGAGATGTCACAGAAAACAGCACATGTGCTTTGTTCATTGTCTACAGCGTGGTGTATTCTATTAAAAATTTCAATAAGTAGAAGTTCGGTACTGTGGCCTGGTATAAAACCGGATTGGTATTTATATAATAAGTTGTTTATATTTAAATGATTAAAGACTTTGGTGAACACACTTTTTCTAATATTTTACCAATACAGCTTATTAGAGAGATGGGGCGATAGTTATTTGTTACCATTTTTAAATATTGGTATTATGTTTGCTCTTTTCTATGCCACAGGGAAACAACAGCTCTTAAAAGATTTATTAAAAATATAATATAAGGGTTTACTGATGGAGCTGCAGGTTTCCCTGAGCAATTTATTGTTTATCCCATCAGGACCGTTTGCCTTCTTAACAGGAAGGCATTTTAGAATATCAAATATTTCTTTCTCATTTGTTTTAATTTCTTTTAAAAACTTTTGGTTCTATCTGCAAAGATCGGGGGCTCCATTTTATTAGTTTCTAGTGTGCCATGTTTAGTGAATATCTCATTGAGGAGTTCTGCCTTTTGAATCTCATCTTCAATATCCGTATTACCTTATTTCAGTATAGGAATTGTATTGTCGGTCGAAAAATTGTTGAGAAGTTGTTTTACAGTGTGCCAGAATTGTTTTGGTTTAGTATTCACACTTAAATTTTCATCTAGATCGCTCATGTATCTGTCCTTTGCTGCTTTTTAAAAATTATTAACTTTGTTTCGAACACACTTATATTTGTTCCAATCAGACTCCATATTTCTACGAACTGCCAGTTTTTTCAGTCGGTCGCGTTTTCGGATATGTTTTCTGATGATACCGTCAAACCAGGGTTTATATCACGGTTTCGGATTGTTATCTCATGGTATGGGATGTGTTTTTTTGGAGACCTCTAAGAAGGTTTCAGTGAATTTATCAACCATTTTATCAATATGCGTCGAGTCGGCTTCGGTATGTAACATTTGTTTCCATTCGATATTGGAGAGTTCCAAGTTTAATCTCTCATAGTTGCCCTTTGAATAATTCCAAACAGAACGTTTGTAGGATTTTTGTTTATATATTGGGACACACACTTCAACCGATGTTGCAAGGTGGTCTGATACTCCGAGATCATAAGTAGAGGGGTTCATTGATTTAATGGTGTCACTTATTATGATCGGGTCTAATAAAGTTTCCGAGTTTCCTGCTATTCTAGTTGGTCCGCTTATGACATTTTTGAGAGTAAATTTTGTCATGATTGACCTGATCTTTCAGCAAATCGCAGTTTAAATCGCCTACTATCACCAGCGAAGAATTTATGGACAAGGCACGTTCGATCGCTTCATCTAGTTTCTTCCAATATGTCTCAATACATTCGTTATCTGAATGGTAAGTTACGCAAAGAATAAATTTGTGCATGGTTCCCACCTCAAACCATAAAATCTCATCGCCAAAGCATAAAAAGTCTAGGAATTTAAAGGTGATATGAGTCGAAAAATATATGACAAGTCCACCACCACGTTCATTCCTATATCAAGTCGAATTGGACGTTGACAGTTTAATAAGGTAATGTTTTCACTGGGAAAGTTTGCATTTAGATGTGTTTCGCTAAAGCGGATGATATCAAAATCATCTATCTCCTCTGCAATGTGTGAGATTTTGTTTCTGATACTTCGTATATTGTAGTGAAAAACTGAAAGAGTTTCTTGTTCAAAGGGTCCAGGGTTCTTTCTGTGTCATTTGATAATATGATGGTGAGGAAGAGAAGGGGGAATACAGCAATGTGTCTAAAGCGACGAGGGGCGAACAGTACACTAAACATTATACAACTCCAGAGAAGTCACACCCAGTAGGGACAATAGGACCCAAAATACTTGCTGTTGACATCGCTGACCTGTTAGGGTACGTGAAAATACCAAAGAGGTTAAGTAGTTGAGGTGCATGAGGGGTCATACCAGGTGGCTAGAGTGGTCTCTGATAGACTATATGTGGACAATAAACTTGTCAAACCAGACATCAACCTCTCATCACGACAAGATCAGCCTGTCAGCCCCCTGCCTCATTTCCCCAATAGTCTGTGGGAAAAACATCCTGGTTCATAGAAGATATAAACTTAGATATAATACCATTCTTTTCACTCATCACAAGATGACCAATGCAGGCAATACTACTATAGTATCTCATAATATTTTTTAGTAATATACCCCAAAACCAGTAGGCTATCTACAAACCAATCGATTATATATGGCAAAGGTATTTGCAGCAGAATATACACATTTATTTTCTTTGATTTATGACATTATGGAAACAAAAAAAATTCCCCGTACCAAACTTCCCAATTGAAAATTGGGAATGTGTTTATGTAGCAATATACGCACAAATGAAATTACTGAAAGTCTAAACCAAGGGAGTAACGGTTGATTCATATCGTTCCTCACTATTTATCTAATAAGATGCCTATCATACTATGGTTTATATTTTTTACGCATACATGTATTCTCATTATTTACCAAAATACATGTAAGCATAAAAATGTCCCCATCCCAAACTTACTATTTAAAAAAATAATCTTTCAACGAGGAATATAAAAAAGAAATTTAAAAAAAAAAAAATAAATAAATAAAAAAAAAAACCCTACCATCCTAAACTGGAATTCAAGAATTGGTAAATTTTAAAAGTTGTACCTCTTCCCGAGCACTGTACATCAATGAGCATATAAGCTGCCATGACTCACTTTACTATAACAATGTTGAGTTTAAGCGACCATGGGTAACATGAATTAAAAAACAATAAAAAAATAAGGGACATAAATTGTTACTATATTTAGAACAAAAGCTTTTGCATGACAATCACACTAGTACCATAATAACTACATGTGTGAAATATATTTAAGTATACAAATCTGAAATTCCGCAGCAAAACATCAACATTTCCTATACACATATCTAAAAATAAAAATCTCTGTACGCTAATAATATTTACAAAGAACAGTAGTCCTGGTGGATATTGCTCGGAGTGTTTTCGGGAAGAGTTATAATATATTTTACCAATAATATTAAGCACCGAATGAATATTACATAAAATAGGGTAAATTAAAATACCCACAAATCTTTTATCGATGCATCCTAGGAACTAAAAAGAAGACAAGATGTTTACCAGCCCCACCCTCCACCACAATTGGTATTGAAAAAACACTATATCCGATAGTCTCTCTTTGTCCTGTTGTCTGTACTAGTTAATTGAGTTTAGTAGAGAGGAAGCAAAAAAACAAAAAATCAATATAATGGTGGATATTGCTCGGAGTGTATAATGGTGGATATTGCTCGGAGTGTTTTCGGGAAGAGTTATAATATATTTTACCAATAATATTAAGCACCGAATGAATATTACATAAAATAGGGTAAATTAAAATACCCAAAATCTTTTATCGATGCATCCTAGGAACTAAAAAGAAGACAAGATGTTTACCAGCCCCACCCTCCACCACAATTGGTATTGAAAAAACACCATATCCGATAGTCTCTCTTTGTCCTGTTGTCTGTACTAGTTAATTGAGTTTAGTAGAGAGGAAACAAACAAAATTCTGAGAAAATTACATTCCTCAAGGTGCCAAAAATAATTTCTGCACGATTATTACTTTTAGAGCAAATTCCTATGAATCACTATTATTAATTTATCTGGCATCGAGACATTGTTTAGGGAAAGAGTGAAATCACTATTACTAGTGATCACGGTTCTTAGCTTTCCAATGAATGGCAACGGGCCGCATTTCCGACTGAGTCCTGAAGAGTTTCCCGTGGTTCTGCTGTGGCTGGGTGGTCGATTGCTTTGGGCATTGCTATAGTAATGCCCAAAGAGATTGACCACTTGGCCGCGGCAAAATTGCGGGTGGTTTTTCGGGATCCGGTCGGTGGTCACGTGTGGCTTGTTGCCATTCATCGGAAAGCTCACGCCGTCTACCGGTAATAACGAAAGCACCAAATCACATTAAGATCAATGAACCGGACAAAATGTTCGATGCCAAGGATGTGATGCCACCCCCCCTGAAAATGCCATATAATGATATATCGCTATCATGTCATCATCACTGCACCCAAATAATGATATTAATACCTGAATACCGTGGTTTGCTCCACTGACATGAGTCTGACACTGAATTAACCAACATATTGTACATTCGGTAAACTAATAAATTGCATCTGCAAAGCTAAAGATGCAAGTATAGTCAGTAACTACAGACCTGTATCTGTGCTACCTATCTTTTCAAAAGTACTTGAAAAACTCATGTATAATAGATTAAATAAATACTTAGAAAAACACAAGATTTTATACAGCAGCCAGTATGGCTTTAGGAAGAATCATTCCACAATTCTAGCTCTGACTGACCTTATAGAGAAAATAACTGGTGCCTTAGACAATCATGAACACACAATTGGAGTGTTCCTCGACCTATCTAAGGCATTTGATACAATAAATCATAGAATAATGCTTCAAAAACTAGAGCACTATGGATGTCGAGGGGTTGCACTGAACTGGTTCAAGGATTATCTTACTCATAGAAAACAATGCGTTCAATATGATGGCCATATATCAGAACTCAATGAAATTACCTGTGGGGTCCCACAAGGCTCAATCTTAGGGCCTCTCTTATTTTTAATCTATATGAATGACTTACCAAGTATATGCAAGGATGCTAAATTGATACTTTTTGCAGATGACACAAATGCATTTTGTTCTGATAGAGATATCCACAAATTATTTAACAGAGTTAACACTGAACTGGATTATATGAATCAGTGGTTTGCTGCTAATAAACTGTCATTGAACATTGATAAAACAAATTACATGCTTTTCACTAATTGTTCACTACCTGAGGTATTACCAGTCCTAACTATAAACAATAAAAATGTTAATAGAGTGGCAAATACCAAATTTTTAGGCATCACTATTGAAGACAACTTATCCTGGGACAAACACATAAATTCATTATGCTCTAAACTTGCCAGTAATGTTGGAATCCTGAGGAAAGTCAGTGAATTTGTTCCTGCAAAAACTTTGAAAACCTTATACTTATCACTAATTATCCCCTACTTGACCTATTGTAACGCAATATGGAGCTCGACTACCAAAAAGAACCTAACCAAAATCAGAAAACTACAGAAGAATGCCCTTAAAATTATCTCAAATGATACAAGTGATATTATGACTTATTGTAAACTAAACAAACTACTAATATTTGATGATATTGGTAACATGCAGCTCATTAGAATACTACATGATTATCATATGCATGCACTACCGGATTCGTTATCAAAATTACTCACACATATTGAAGATATCCATAGCTATAATACCCGCGCAAAAACAAAAGGTAATCTTTATCATGAATTCAAAAGGACTAAAAACTCAAAAAGTGCAATCTCAAACAAAGCGCGAGAATTATGGAATAGCCTCCCTGCAGACTGCACACTACGCATTAAAATTAGTAGCCCAGGATACATTAAATATTTAAAAGATTACTTTATAAGAAAACGAGTACAATAACTCAGCCGTATCAATGGCCAATTCTAAACTTAAATCTGAAAGTATAAACTAAACTACCACATATCTCAAACCTAAATGAGGTCCACTGATTGTACAGCCACATCCTTGATATTCACATAAAACATTTTAATTTGTTCTTAGAGTTGACTTAATATATATACTTTATGAGCATCGCCCAACATATTATGCACACCATGTAATCTTGCGACCCCCCCCCCCCCCCCACCAGCCCCAACTCTCCCCAATCCTTGCACCTACCTGCACTCAGTTTATATTCATTATTGTATTTATCATGCTATTATAGGGCTCTGGCCCATAAGCCATGCCTTCTACAGAGCCCCGTTGTTATTGTGTATAATATGCATAATTTAATTTATCAAATAAAAATCACTTCAGTTCAGTTCAGTTCAGTTGCACTGACCAGTCAAGTTGTAATTTAATGTAAATGATTATGAATAATATGAATTATGATAATTTCATTTTGAATATGCAGTGCATATTCAATTTGTACATGAAATTGAATTTCTAAATGCTATCACTAAGAGTGATTAGTTAAATCAACTTGTAAATTCGTTTGGGGCCTTGTTTTTTCGGTACTTTTGACAAGAAACTGTGATTCTCAGACAAAATGCCTGATCCTGATGGAAAACTAAAAATTCCAGAATAAACAATGGAATAAAACGGATAAATAAAAACCTAATACTAGTAGTAGTAATATAACTTAGAATATACCACTGAAATTCACCGACCTGCCGCAGAAAAGTTTGCTCGCAAAAATGCATAAATAATAGCTTGCCAGGCGCGAAGGCGAAGAGTCTTAATTACACAACACGATCAAAATCCACGAGGCAAACCTTACCAAAACACGCAATGGCTGCGTTACGAAACCACGTCATCACGCAACTGCGGACATCTTGACATGCGGTTATCCCATTCAGGAACGATAACTCTAAAATCTACAATGACGTCAGCAATCACGCACGCTATGCGTGTCCTTGGAGTTTTGAAAGCGGCAAAGGTGAGTTTGTTTTTAAGAATAGTTACAATTAAATTGAATTATTATAAGAATTTATACGGCAATCGCGCGGAGAATAACTGTTTATTATAGTTGCTGTTGCAACAAATATTTGATCAAATCGGTATCAATTTCAGACATTTCAGTCAATAAAACGACGTTTTTCCTGTCGGGAATGAACACGAGCCTGAGTCAGCTAGACTTAATGCCAGTTAAGGGGGTGCCAGCTTTCGTGATTAATTGCATTTTATTGGGTATTGCATTTGACCTGAGGCCATGTAAGAGTGTTGCAATCGTGACATTTACAATACAATTCATTGAAATTGACTTTTCTATTAGAGATTATTAGAATAATATTATTTTTATATCAATATATACGAGTTAAGGTTAGTTAAACTCAAGGTTGTTCCTGACAACAGGCTTGGTCTCTTTTGTCAGCTCTGCATTAGTTATCTGACTTATCAATTATCAATATTATAATTTCCCATTATTGGCAATAATGGAAAGCTGTATAACTAAAAACCTTGCTGTAAAAATACTACAAACTACGGTAGACCACGTCATCAACAATTTATCCTAAAAACAGAGTCGAGCTCAATTTTGTGCGTTGTGTGCCATGGTTTGCGTGGGAGTATTTCTTACCACTTTGACCTTTCTGACCTTAAGGATTAAATTGTTACTAAAATTTATATATCCAAAAACATGGACAAGGGGCTGCGTACCCGACGCACCATTAACGACGCTAAATTAATGCCATTAATGTCATGAGAACGCAGACCTTCACAGTAAAAAGTCACGAAACTACCGAAACACCAAGGCCCTATATATAAGTACTGGAATCAAAATTAAATAAACTATAAGGTCGATTCAAAAACAAAAAGTTATATCAGATTGAGGACCGCAGGGAGCATATATCGCAACCCCATGTATGTATGAAACCACCCCACCATAATCATGACATTATGTATTTCTGTATATGTATATGTATGTATTATGTTGCACTCTGCTTTTTTCATGTTACGTACATATAACAGGTTTCATTCATACCATCTCAACCTCCACAGTCACCCGTTGTTAAGAAATGTGTTACCAGACCCTTGTTCACTACCAGTCAAATCGATTTTCACGATGTGGATACCAACATGCAGCTCAATATACAATTGGAAATCCAGATTAAAATCTCATGCCTAACTCTTTGATTCAACATAGAGCTGCAATTGGTATCTTCGATCTAAATAAAAGATTACTGAATATAAAACTAATTATAAAACGTGGGCACGAATGCGCTTTTTGGGGAATGAAAATCAACACTATTATATATTTCATGGCTCTGCTCCTTGTAATTGGTGGCGATATTGAGGTTCACCCCGGCCCACAAGATGATACTAAAGCTACACTCAATATATTACACTACAATATTAGAAGTATTAGAAACAAATTAGAAAGCATTGCTCACTTGATTTCCGACTACGATATTTTATGTTTTTCCGAGACTCATCTTGATGCATCTTATAGCTCTAACAAACTGAAACTATTTGACTTCTCCGAACCTGTGCGGAGCGATCGCGACTCTCATGGTGGAGGGATATGTGTAATGTTTGCAAATCATATTATATTTAGCCGGCGACCCGAATTTGAATTTGACACATCAGTACTCTGCTTTGAAATTACATCAAAACTCACCAAATTCCTTCTGATTGTTTCCTATAGGTCCGAACGCGAGAGTGATCAAAACTACTGGGACAACTTAGATACTTTGATAAATGACGTGCTTGATGCAAACCATAAACTAATAATCACTGGCGATTTCAACTCAAATCTCCTTAACCCATTGTCAAAACTAAAGGGCATAATCGATTATTACGGACTGCGTGATGTGATTGAAAAACCTACGCGAATAGCGGGAACATCCCAAACTCTTCTTGACCCACTGATAGTTAGTGATTCTTTGAGGGTACTGGATGCCGATACATTAAATCTTGGAGTTTCAGACCATCTTGCAGTTTATGCCACTATATCATCAGATTATTCCCCAGCAACCTCATTCCATCGTACTATTTGGAATTATAAACGGGCTGACTTCGAAAAGGCCAATAATATATTAAATAGCATAGACTGGGAACATATCCTCCAGCCAACTGCAGCGACAAACATCGACCAAGCAGTTAGATCATTCAATGACAAATTTCTAGAAGTAATGAACGATTCAATTCCGAAATCTACTGTTGTAATCAGAACTAAAGACAAATTATGGTTCACTTCAGAAATACGTAGAGAAATACGGAAACGTGATAGGCTGAGATCCAAGGCCATAAAAAATAATACCCTATACCACTGGGAAAGATATAAAAAGACACGAAATCGCGTAAATAATATGAAAAAATATGCTAAAGCAAATTTTGACGAAAAAATCGAAGAGAAAGTTAGAGAATCGCCAACTCCTAGAGACTTTTGGCATCTTATGAATTATTTATTTAATAAGAAAAAAACAGCGACTATCCCGCCAATATATAATCAACCTGTAAGAAATAGTACCCATGCCGATACTTATGCATTTGATGATTTCGAGAAAGCGAACATTCTAAACGAGAGTTTCATATCAAACGCAACATTAGCGAGAGAAGACAGCAACCCCCCGTTATTTAAACTTCGCTGCTCAAACACGATAACAGAAATTGAAGTATCAAGAGAAAACATCATAAGAAGTATCAAAACCCTCAAATTGAATAAAGCCCATGGCCATGATGGAATAAGTGCGCGAATGCTAATAAACACTGCCGAAACCATTGCATCGCCTTTACGGATCTTATTTAAGCTTTCACTAAAACAATCTAAATTCCCAACTGATTGGAAAATTGCTAACGTAACACCAATCTTTAAAAAAGACGACCCCTCTGATAGTAAAAATTATAGACCTATATCCCTACTACCTTGCCTGGCCAAAATATTTGAAAATTTAGTTTTAAACGATCTAAATACTTTCTTTTTTTATAACAAACTCTTATACCACCACCAATCTGGTTTTCTACCAGGACGCAGTACCTCATACCAACTCATCGATTTATACCACAACCTGTGCCAGACTCTCGACAAAGGCTTATATACTTGTTCTGTATTTTGTGATATCTCAAAGGCATTTGAGAGAGTCTGGCACCGGGGGCTGGTGTATAAGTTGAGTCACTATGGAATTAGGGGACGACTTCTGGCCTGGCTGGAGGATTATTTACATAACAGAAAGCAAAGAGTCCTTGTAAATGATACATATTCTGACTTGAAACGTATCCCAGCTGGGGTGCCCCAAGGATATATATTGGGCCCCTTCCTGTTTCTGGTCTATATAAACGACCTACCTGACGTCACCCAGTCCGATACGCGAATGTTCGCAGACGATACATGCTTGTCTGCTTCTCATTACGATATGGATATCCTAACAAGTGATCTAAATAACGACTTGAATAACATTGATGAATGGGCTCAAAAATGGCTAGTGTCCTTCAATCCTCAAAAAACTGTAGCGCTATCTTACTCCCTAGTATCCGGAAATCCCCATCTCAACTTGAAATTCCAGGGAAACGATGTTTCCTTTGTAGATTCGCACACGCATCTTGGTCTGGAACTCCAAAATAATCTCAAATGGAACAAATATCTGGATAACGTAGCGAAAAAGGTTTCTGCAAGATTATCCCAACTCAGAAAACTAAAATATAAGCTTGACCGAAAGACACTTGAATGTATTTATCTAACTTATATACTCCCCTTAATGGACTACGTCGATATTGTCTGGGACTGTGCGCCACAGCAACAGACTGAAAGACTCGATCGCCTTCATAAAGATGCAGCAAGAATTGTCAGTGGTTTAACGCGTTCTGCCCCCATTAAAGATTTAATGCTTGAAGTTGGCTGGCCCACACTGCAAATAAGACGCGAATTCCACAAATTACAAACGCTTTACAAAATAATAAATGCTGACGCACCTAGTTATCTAACCATACTCCTACCACCGCGAGCCGGCGAGGTATCGGGTTATTCCTTCAGAAGACCTGGCGACTTCTACGCATATTATTGTGAAACAGAACATTTCAGAAAATCGTTCATGCCAAAAATGTACCTAACTTGGAACAAACTCCCCGACATTGTAACCAAAGCCGAAAGCCTACATGAATTCAAGATATTCCTCAAAATTATATACGACATACCCAAACCCCCAAATTATTATTATACCGGTTCCCGAAAAAACAATATAATACATACCAAATTGAGAAACAAATGCAGCGACCTAAATCATGACAAATTTGAAAACCACATAGCTCTTAGCCCATTCTGTGATTGTGGAAACGAAATCGAAGACGCCCACCATTACTTTTTCTTATGCCCCTTATACCAGACACAACGCGTACTGTTCTTTAATAGGCTTAGAACAAAGGGTATCACTGTATATAATACCACCGGCTTCCTTAAAGGTCTAACAAACATTAGTAATAACAAAAACAAATTAATATTTGCAGAAGTTCAAAAATATATAGTCGCTACTAACCGCTTTACCAATTAACACATTCACCACCCCTGGGTCAACGTCACGCACGAACGCCATCGTCTTAGTACCCCATGCAGAGCCAAAAGATAACATTAAAACTGACAAACACATCTTCTCTATGTCAACAACCAGTAATCAAATTAAATGAATTCACATATTTGAACTCGGATCTGGTAACACACACACACAAAAAAACAATTTAAACATATGTATATACCATCTTGTTGTTATAATAACGTGTGTAATTATATGGGGAGAGGGGCTATCTAAGTTGTATAACTTGTGCCCCAATCCCATTTGTACATAAATGATACAATAAAATATGTTTAAACTAAACTAACGGAGAAAAACACATTAAATCTGGAGGATGCATGTTTCCCTAAGGCACCAGAAACGTCACGAACGACCGACGACAGCAGTCAGAAACTGCTACCAAAGAAACCCGGAAAAAAAACACAACAACAACAACAGTCACAACAACAAACAGAGCAATCAAAACAACGGCGACGTGAATCAGAAAAGGGACCCTCGCCCAAACGTTTACTCAAACCAGGTTCCCAGTTCTCATTCACAAATAAAAGTGCACCTAAACCACAAAGGAACGCAGTCATTCGCACAGGACGGGGACGCGGCAGTCAACCGAGGACAAATCAACAAACCAAATCAGCACAACTCAAGCCCAATCCGAAAGCAGGTCGAGGACGGGGAAAACCCACCAACTCATTGATCACCCCAGACACACAGACAGACAGTACAAGCGTGGACAATCAAACTAATCCTGCTTTTCATTTCTCAAGTGAACCGACGAGCACCACTCAGCGGACATAGGACAGCTCAGGTGTGACCCAAATTAAGTGTCTCTCTCTTAATGTGTGTGGGCTTATCTCAAAACTAAATGACCCAGAATATCATGAACACATAAACCATTTTGATATACTTCTCTTTCAGGAATCCAAAACTGCATGATGACATAGACTCAATCTTTATCGAAAATTTCCACATATTAGGGGTAAAACATAGGGCCAAAACATCACGGACCAAATCGGGATCGAGGTCTCTGTATTGCTGTCAGGGACAGCCTTAAGAATATTTTTTACATGATTAACGACAATAGCGACGTCGTTCTATGGTGCATATACACCGATGCAACTGGAAAAACATGTGCATTCGGGAACATTTACATACCACCCGAGAATTCAAAATTTTATAAAGGATGTGAATTTGATAACCTTCACATCTCTGTCCTGGACACATATATAAATTATGATCACGTGATGCTCTTAGGCGATTTTAACTCCAGAACCGGTACACAGATAAAATACGCCAATTAATTGCTAAGCACCATATATCACAAACATTTCGGAAACCAAAGCAATCGATGATAAATGTAATAACAACCACGGAGGAAAACTCATGCACATTTGTGACGAGACTGAGTTAATAATACTCAACGGTCGTACGGGCCCCGAATCGGCACCAGTTCCGTGTAAGGGAATCAGCGTCGTTGACTACGCAATCTGTTCGCCCTCATTCACAAAATGTGTCGAGCGGGTAATTATCGATCAATTTAACTCTTTAGTTCCCACACTATAGCTGAACAGCCACCCCGTCATCTCCCTACAGCTATAACATGATACCGACGGTGTGTTCCCGGGTATATATCAAGTACCAGACGCTATTTCCCCATAAGTATTTGGCTTGTCGGAAAGTATCCCGTTGCTCCATAAATGGTGGTAAACATGTTACTGTGTTGACGCAGTGAGGGTAATCTATTGGAGTGACAGCTCCAACTGGGGATAATGAGCGTACGCCGGGACGTGTGTCGTAATATGAGAAAAATCGACACCTGAGAATAAGGTGACGTTTACACATAGCCGGTGAATCCGTTACCCGGCGAACCCGTTAACCGGCGAAGGTTAGGCAGAGTGTTTACACATTGCCGGCGAAGATACGCATATATTCATGTGTCTCCTTTACTTGTTAATAGTTTTCGTTTTAGTTCTCACTGAACTGCAATATGATATTGCTGTACACTTGTAAACATCTAGCCGCTTCCTGTTAGAGGTATGGTTGGGCAGTATAGTGCAATGAAACTTTTTAGAAATGGAAATGCCGAAATTATTTATATCCAACTCAAACTTTCAGGTATTGCTATTGGTAATTTTAAAGATATTTAAACAACATTGTTAATGGTTTGTTTGAGTTCATAGACAGCCTGTGAAGTGAGTGTCGCACCAAAAGCATGGTCATTGTCAGTTTTGAGATCTTATCGTCGCATACATCTACAAATTTGTGTCTAGTCATTCGGATTGGATTTTATATTATACTAGAAGGTGACCCGACTTCGTCCGGGCTTTGACATTGAATTGACCATTTTGAAGGTCAAGGTCATGTGGGGTCACGATTTGACCCGTCCAAAACACTCCCTGGAAACAATTAGCACTAAGTATCAAATTTCGTCAAAATCCGTCTGGCAGTTTACCAACACCAACACCCCAAAAATGGTGGAAATTGGCCCAGCGGATACCGAGATACCCTATGTATCAAATTTCGTCCGTAAAAATCCGCCAGTTTTACCCGATTTGATTTCCACTAAAGTATATAAACGCGCCTCATTAATTATCAAGTATATGATAAAGTATATAAACACGCTCGTTAATTATCAAGCTTCAACGTAAAGATAAATTAGCATTGTGTAGTAAATTTTAACTAATTAGTTTCTCGCCGTCAAAGTTGAACAATGTCGATGTTGTTGGCATTGACGGTTTGGGGCCATCGGTAGATTCCATTTCGCAACAACGAAGTATTATTTCAGCTAAATGGATTCTTGGATGAGATTCCAGACCCGCGGGGTAAATGTAAACAGTTTGAGCCTATGCGTGGTGTGAATATACAAAGAATAAATCTATCGACAATAGACCTAAGAATATTAGCTGTAACAAAATTTATATATCAGAAATTGTAATAAATGATATATTTTGGGATAGATGCACGATTTTTAATAGCCTGCAAATTGACAATATATATTGTAAATGTTATCATTTTGGGAAAAATACACGATGCTCAATTGCCTGCAAAACGCTTACGTTCGTCGACGTATGAATATAGAGTTATCCTCCCTGCATCGCAGTGCTAAATCCGGCGTGATAGCACTGCGGATCCCGAGATATGAGTTTTGAAGGTCAAGGTGACGCCGCACGGACAAATGGACGGGCCCATGTTCGTTCCCGGGTCGAATTACGTGTCCGTACCAAGTTTGGTCGAAATCGGTCCAGCCGTGTTCGAGTCCATCGCGAACACACACACACACACACACACACACACACACCCCCACACACACACACACACACACACACAGACAGATCTTCCAAAATATATAATAGATATGAACATAAATGTACATGAACACGCACATTTAATTCCCTCGAATGCGCAACAAATGTACCATGCACATGCAGAGTACGTGTACCATCATCAGTTGTTATTTATAATAATAGCTTATAACCAAGGTGCGTGACCACCGACGGACAGCTGATTAGAGACAATCAAACTGACACACTGACCAATATATACACAGGTGAAAACGGGCTGGGCTATCAGCGATTGCACAATAATATTGTTCGAGTTAATTGTTGAAAGGAAATCGCCCATGACGGCATGACCCCAGAACGGGCCCAGATAAATATCTAACTTAATCCAGACGACAATCAGGTGCTTGTACTAAATCATTTTATCCAAAAGTTGAAAACCGTATATCTGAGTATCCGGATAGCCGTAATTCTTATCCAGCGAAGTATAAACACTCTATTGTTATCGCTACCGGCTAAAGCGAATACGATCTTCGCCGGGTAATGTATAAACACACCCTAAGAGCCCTGGGCAAGCTAGTATCTTTGACTTTTTCACTGGGATTAATTCAATATTAGTATATTAAACTATATGTATTGTGCGTTTCGTCAGCTCTGAAATGTTGCTTTTAATATTCCATACAAAATGTGATTATTTACTCAAATTGCATGAGGTGAAGTGACCACGACGTGTATGCACACGAATGTCACATTGTGACAATAAAATATGTCTTATACAAATGATCCTTGCTCAGGATTTAGACCCGTCTTATTTGGAATAAGTCACCAACTCCCAAAAGTATTTTGTAAACAATTCAAAGCAAATGTGTTCTGTTTTCTTCTTATCTAGAAGACAATTAAAGAGAGGATATCTATAATATTTTAAGTGGATACCAGAAATATCTCATGATATGGCACAAGGACTAAATTTTGCGACCAACTTGTCGTGACCGAAAGTACATTGTTTCTGGAGATAATGAGTTTCTGTTGCTATTGTCAGAAATAATATATTTCCGCTGGCGAAAAGTGCAGCTAGACGCTCGCGAAAATAAATAAATATATTTGTCCGGTATCAATTCAGAACGCTATATATCCTCTATTTCGTTCAGCCAAAATAACGCGATGTCGCACTACGAAATTCAAGTAAGGTTTTAAAATATATTTTCAGAACGGTGATGTTTGAGATTGTTTATTACTATAAACTAACATGCAAATGTAACATTTATCAGCATTTTCGACTTCAAAAACACCTATTATATAACACGTCGTGGTAAGTGTGGAAGATCACCTTCGTGCAAACAATGTATGGCATCACCATTTAAAATTTAGCATTATAGAATATAAGAGAAATTTGTCCATATACCGGTATATTGGTGTGCGAATACACACTATTTTATCACATACGTCAGAAACACCAGAAACATATAACATTATCAGAAAAAGGACAGCACAATGTACAAATTGTGTTGATATAGATCTTTCCTTTTACTCAATAAACCAAACATGTTTGAGAAAATAGTTAAATCTTCGATCAAGCAATTTGTAACATAACGTCCGACTGAAACATGCATGTAACACCAGCCATTTGATGTTCAGCGGTTTGAAACAATAATACATAATTGTAGCTGAGCTGCCGTGTGTCCACCCCTGGTCAAGTGGTCATGTTAATATGCTATGATGCCGGTGGTCATGTTGAATTGCTATGATGCGGGTATAGGGCAAACTGATTACGTTACGAAATAGTACCGTTATTTTTCTAAAGTTGTAATTTTCACGGTGATTGGATAACTAGAGCGATTTGATAAAAAAAAACATTCAAGAACATATATATTTTTGAAAAATATAATAATAACTGCGCTGGTGTTTCTAAAACGACGCAAATAGCCATCTTGATTATAGTCGATTTTCAACTAATGCAACCATTATTAAAGTCACGGCCGGCATTTGTTGCAGAAATATTTATATTTGTTCAAATCGCCATCAACAGAATGAACGCCAACATATATACAGTTCCACTCGTATGCCAAACATAATCAGCACGTAAATAATATATTGTCGTCAAGACGTGCAACGGTGTACGTAATCAAGAGACTGCTCGTGTTACAGAAGTTGTGATTCTGTTTACATAACACAGCGCAATTCTATTGGTTAATCATACAAAAAATGATATAAACGCTCTTTATTATTTCCATATTAGGAAAACAGTAACAAATAACGCTCTTTATGTTTACCATATCCGGATCTAAACAAAAGCCAGGAAACGTAACGTTTTTTGCTTTTGTTTACATAACAAAGGGGGACAAATTTACAATTACACTGTTTATGCCATATTTCTGATTGGTATAAGAACAATGTCTGTCTGTATCTTACTATTCCTTCTGTTTATGGTGGTTTTTGACATAGATGAATATTTTAACACCATACCCTCCGCGAACGCCGCCCGTATCTTTAAAAATATTTCGCAATAAATTTGTTTTTGAATGTTATAATTTGATACGCATATGGATTTTCAGATTATCGGAACACCGCGATTGAGACAAATTAAAAATAAAATAACGGTAATTTTTGTTAACAGCAACAGTTTGCCCTAACACCATCATATCAATTCAGCAGGACCCAACCGCATTAGCATGACCATTTAACCAGGTGTTGTCGGCAATTCTTTGGTTTGAAATTATAAATGAGTCAAATCGTGCAATTCGCCAAATTTGAAATTATATCATGAAATGTGTTGCGTGAGCAATTAATATAGTTGGATAGTTTGAATGTTAACTGAGTATATCAATATACAGTCGATAGACATTGAGTTCTCTATGAAATATCGAATTCATCTGGTATATATAACTGGCCCTGTCCTTTGGGTAAATGGCGGAAGTGATAACTTTCGAAGTTTATTTGACCAGCCCATCGGGTTAGTATTCAAGCTGCTATCGGCGATGGAGGTCACATTGTCGCTGGTAGCAGGGGGAGAGTAATCGTCGTCTGAATCTTCTGATGACGAGAAACCGCAATCTCCGCCAAAATCGCTATCATCTCCCATTAACATGTCGATCACTTTCTGTTTCGAATATTTTGCAGCCATGTTGTTCGTAAATACTTAAAATGGTACCACTGATGTCTGTCCCCAATATAAACCCCAAGTAACACAGCATGTGTCGCGCGCGATGCCCACGGTGCCACGTTTATTGTTATTAGATAGGCAAATAACGAGTTGACATAACCGGGCGGTCTCTATTAGAAACTAGCGGGGGAGCATATGGGCGAACTCATTAGTACAGTCTGGGCCTAGTGTGGCGCTCTGAAGCGCTTGTGGGGAAGTCTGGTAACGCGCTCTTATGCGCTTCTAGGGATATGCTGTGAGGCGTCCACATGCGCTTATGGGGAAAATAGTGCAAAGCGTCCAGGGACGCTTATGGGAAGTAAAGAGTTAATGATTTATTATCAGACGCCCACTCCGGAGTCATAGTTCACATCGGTCTGAACATGACTGATTGTAAACCGCAACCGCATAAATCGAATGCAAGCAAACATAAACACAGTAGTAAAAAACGGACCAATCGGAAACGGGCAGCGAAAAAGTGGGACAAGAATTTATCCGATCAGTTTATTAACCACATCGACAGGGTCGCTTTAAACGCACGTGTACTGCAAAATGAACTCAATCAAATGTTTTTCGCCACGGTGCACCAAGGTGACTTGGACTCAATAACTGATTCAATCAACAATCTCCTCACTCAACCACTTGAAAAGCACAATCAAACACCGTCACGCGACACTGCTCACAAAAGCCGCAACCCTCCGCCAAGAAAAACATCGCAACCTTGGTTCGCTAATGACTGTAAATCAGCACGGACCAAATACCGCAAAGCACGTCGCACATACAAACGCCAACCAAATGCAGAGAATCGAATTCTTCTGACAAACAGTAGGCAAAACTATAAATACGTATTACATACCAGTAGAATACGCCATAATACCAAGCTGAGTAAGCATATACATAGTTTGCGTGCAATTTCAAGCAAAGAATTTTGGAAACTAATTCGGACATTTGATAACCATTGTCCCGAAAAACCATCCCCTGACTGCGCGGAATTTCAAAACCATTTTGAACGAGAGGAGGGGACACCCACCCAGTTTGAAATATGTAAAGACACCGATGAGCGCAATATCATGGCTGATATACCGTGCCCCCCCCCCCCCCCTCAGAATATAGACAGCACATGCCAAGATGCGTTAATTACGCTTGACGAACTAGAGTGCGCAGTGAGAAACCTTAAATCTGGGACATCTGCTGGATACGACTCAATCACAAATGATTTGATAAAATCCTCATTTAGTATAATGAAGGACATGCTGCTACGGTATTTTAACCTGATCCTTTCTACGAGCATCGTTCCGCGCGAATGGACAGTTGGTGTTATCAGACCTATATTTAAACGGAAGGGAGATAGCATGGACCCAAACAATTACCGAAAAATAACATTATTGAGTTGTTCACCAGCGTAATTAACAATAGATTAAAATGTTTTCTGGATGCAGCACAGGCTGGGTTCAGGAAAGGTTACTCTACAATCGACCATATCTTCTCACTTTATGCAATCATACATCTCATGAAAGCAAACAAACAAAACTTATATTGTGCCTTCATAGACTTCTCGAAGGCTTTTGATTCAGTGTGGAGAGCCGGACTTTGGAGGAAACTTATTACATATGGCATCGATGGAAATTTTTTTAATGTTATACAGTCACTCTATAAACACCTCAAACTGTGCATGCGTTCGCGTGAACGATGAAGACTCAGGTTTCTTCTCAAGCCATATTGGTTTAAAACAGGGTGATAATATATCCCCTCTGCTCTACGCCGTTTATGTTAATGATAGTCCGGTGGAAAACATCAGATTTCTTGCCTATGTGTGTTTTGGAGTATATACAATCTTTTTTTGGTGATTATCCTTGACTATATGTCTGACAACAAAATTCAGCCGGGTGCCACCCTGTCACTGCTGGGCAATTTTGTTTATGGCACTTTGAAATTTAGAACCCATTTTTTCTCTGAAATTCAACCTAATGATTATTACAAGTGATGTATGTTAATTATATTGGTTTATTTTGTATAGTCATATTCTTTTTCAACTTCTTATATATTTATAATATATTTGTGTTGGTTTTAGCTAAAAATTTGAACTTTTTTTCCATAAATATAGATATTTTCGCAAAATTTAGAGATAATAATATACCAATCAAGCTAATCTTTTCCATAGTTTATAAAAATGTGCATGAATTATATGTAATCATGATATGCAATTATAATGGAAGAATTACAGCATATTGTTTATGCTAACATGGTGCAATATTAACCCATTTCCCGACTTGTAATATACATTGAGGTTACTATACAGATATGTAGTCGACTTATTTTATCTAATTCTTAGAAGAATGGTACGGTATTTTACCCAAACACATGCTATAGAAAATAAATATGATTGAATTCATGCATTTAAAAGATATGGCTTGACTTTACCTCATCTTTAACACCTTAATTTCGTATTGGGTAGCAGGCCTCATCAAATTCACACTGCTATAACATCACAGTCGTCATCGGTATCACACTCATGACCAGCAGCAAACTTTGATTGTTCATTGTGAAACTCACTTTCTCCCCCACACTGGCAAAAGACAGTACACGACAGTTTAGCTTTGTTGCATGAGCATCTTGCTGTGTCACATTTATTTTCCGAGGAACAGCCGCATCTAATCAGTTTAAGATTGTCCTCGGGGGCACAGACAGTGTTTGGAGGGAGACTTATAGGTTTTAGAATTTTTGAGTTAACATCTTTCTCTCATCCAAAATCTGTTGCTGTCATATCTGGTGGGCCAGGTCCATCAGCAGCTTTCCATATAGCTGTTTGTAGATGGGCGCGCTTGACATTTTGATCGAATGCATGTGATGTTGGTGGGAGCGATTGTAATTTCGGTGCAGTTTTGATGATTTTGCTGCTTATTCGACGACTCCAGATTGTGAATCGTATGTCATTGAGCTTTATATCACAAATTGTGTAGCTTGCTTTATGACATTTTTAATGGAGGGGTCAACGGTGCCAATATCTCCCAGTTCGATCTCGCTCTTCATAGCTTTAATTGACGTCGCTTTACCGATGCCAAACATGCATGCAGTGGTATCGCAGCCGGACAAAGCATGTGTGGCTAGTAGACCATCTATATATGGAGCACAGTTCTCTGTACTTAGTCTAATATCTACAGATTTTCTCCCCGATGATGTTCCTTCCATGATCACATAAGTTGTTAGACGTCTCTTATCATAATGATAAACCAGGAGCGCAAAGACATCAGTGTCGTCTGAAAGAACACTGACATTTTTCTCGGCCATTGACAACTGGACAACCTGGTGTAACATAATCACATCTGCTTTCTCATGGGTATTACGCAAATCACACCTAACTGACACTTCGGAGTTACAAACTTGAACTGGTAAAACACTTGCTGACGTTATAACGACATTGTGAGCAAAACGTTTTGAAGATGTAGTACGAATAACTTCATCACAAATACACTGAATGAGTTGTATCTTGTTGTCAGTTACACCAAGAGTCACGCTTTGTGTCGGAAGTGGTGAAGTAGGATTTAGTTGGTGTCTCCTACTTGCCAGTTTCTTCCTTGATTCCCTTGTGGTATCTGTAATACTATACTCGTGGTATCTGTCAAAGACTAAGTATACATCTGCTGACTCCATTTTGGACACGACAAAACCAGCAAACATTTGTGCATAGTCCTTAACAGTTGCAACTGCTGGCCACGATAACACCCACAAAAATGCACAACCATCCACTACCAAGGCATCTGGAATGCGACGTCCTCTATCCATAGTTTCCACTTGCAATTTATTTTTGAAGTTTACTTTGGATTTTGTGATCCGGATCTCTCCAGCATCAGTGAACATTGATGTCGGTACAGGCGACAGTTCATATGACATTATTGAAGACATATTTATATCTCTCATTCCCATCATACCAATTACTCTTGAGTAAATAAGTTATGTGGTATACAAAGGTGTGTCGTCGACTAAGGCCAGGTAGACTCAAATGTGGACAGATATTCCTTTCCAAGTTTGACAGCATTGTGTACGTTGACATTGTCAGCACTGATTCTACCAGAAACAATGTTGTTTAAACCAGGTGGGTAATTTGTATGTTCTAATGTATGTATGCAATTATCAAGTTTCTCTCTAAGTTTGCTTCTATCATCAGCATCACCAGAAATCCTTGACTTCCCTTCCTCCTTGTGGGTGTTTGCATCAGTGTCTATCGGATCAGCTGTAAGATTTGCTAAGTCAGACAGAAGGGTAGTGCATGTGTGCAAAATCAATGCCCATTTCTTGACTGTGTTTGGATTGAGCGTGATCCCAATCAACCCTCCAGGCCCCTTGCCATACCGCATGAATGTAGTTTCAATGAACATATCACTCCACATTCCATTGAATAGACCATTGTTGTGACGGGTAACATGTTGCCCGATCAAGAATTTCTCAAGCAAAGGTTGTGGCAATGCTTCCATTGAACGAAGGTAATATAGTCCATATTTGGCATTATTGAAATGCTTAGCAGCAAAGAAGTATGGAAGCATAGAACGCACAGACCACAGGTGCAGTAACCAATTACCCTCTCTTTCGGCTCTCGCAAATGCATCATTAGGAAAACTGGTTTTATCAGGTTATTTATCCAGTGCTTTGCCGTGTTGCTTTTAGATGAAATCTTCTGTAGCGCTGTATCAAACACTGTATAAGACGAGGTTGTTCCTATCAGATCTCTAATACATTCATCAGTCAAAATTCTCAAAGCTCTCACATTTTGTGGAAAGTTTTTGCCAACGAGCATCTTGGGTACACCACCAAAAACAGAAGACACGATCTCCTCCAGTCGGCTGCCAGCCATTAGTTTACCGACACAACCAACAAAGCCCACCAGAAGGTGCATTCCGCCTAGGCTATTCACAACATTTTAAAACTGATTTGGATACACCCAACTCACGTCAACTGCATACTTATATAAACATTGGTCATTGGTTGAAACTGTAAAAACTTGTCCGCATTTATTTGTGAGATTTTGACATTCTTGCATGACAGTCAGCATTGTGCTGCGAGACATTTACATTGTTCAATGTTTAGTCCTTGATGAGATGCTTGGTAACCTGTACATCTTACATTGTACACCCATGTACATTTTCTTCAGTTATTAAAACTACATGAAAAAACACATGATTATTGTTGAAACGGTACTCCATAGATTGCACAAAAACTTTTGTCTGCGACACTTGTATGATTATGTATTTGTGGTACCATTTGATATGCTAGGTTAAAAGTTTTGTATCCTTTCATTTATTTCCATTTAATGGAATTTAATTGCAAGAGTGTATAACACATTTTGAACATGAAGACATGATACAGTCTAGCGGTATTATAATTACCTTCATGCATCTCCTCTTATATTGTGTGCAGTGATATCACATTACGAGATTCCCAGCACAGTAGAGTTCTGTGGATGCTGATTGTATGTTGTTTTAGTGCAGGTAGGTAAATTAAATAGCTATGGGAGACCGATTGTGTTGCCATTTTTAGGCTATCTTTATTGGGCTCTGGAAAAAAATGCCCAAAAGTGACAAGGTGGCACCCGGTGGAAATACAATGGGTATAACACATAGATGGGTAAATTACAAAAAAACATTGTATATACTCCAAAACAACCCCAAACCTGTTTGCCACCAGACTATGATTTAGACAATTATTTGTGTTCTAATGGCAGCAGTGGGATAGCATTAGATAAGCTTAGTGGAGTGGAAACGGGTATCATGTTAAAGCTATATTTACTCATTTATGCCGATGATACTGTATTACTGGCCAACACACACGAAGAACTACAAAGCGCCTTAGATATTTTCTCTACATATTGCATAAGTTGGAAACTGAATGTTAACATTGCTAAAACGAAAGTTGTCATCTTTGGTCGTAAGACGAAAACAAAGAATCAACTAAAAGATTTCGCAATCAACAACCAAATTATTGAACAGGTAGATCACTTTAAGTATCTCGGAACTACGTTTCACAAACGAGGGTCTTTTGCTATGGAAAGGAATCTGAGATGCCATTCCGCAAAAACGGCGATGTACGCTTTACTCAACAAAGCCCGTTGTCATAAACTCTCTGTACAAAGCATCCTGGAGATCTATGAAAAATCGATCATACCAATTATGACATACGGAGCTGAGGTGTGGGGTTTTGAAAACCTACATGCTTTGAAAAACTTGAATTGTGGTTTTTTAAATTCTCCCTTAAAATGAAAAAATCGACACCCAATGCTTTTGTTTATGGGGAACTAGGAATATGCCCCATAACGATGAGAATCAAAACCCGTTCCCTCTCGTATTGGGCTAAGCTTATCAGCATGCCAACCAATAGGTTGCCTCTTATTTTGTAGTATGCTATGTATTATTTATATTGTGATAATGTTTTTAATAACTCACTGATTATTGGTATACGGGACATCCTTAACTGCCTAGGTATGAGTAGTGTCTGGACCAACCAACACGTAACAAGCTTGAAAAGCTTCAATCGCACAACTTCCGGTAAGCTGCGTGACATATACATTCAAGAATGGTGGGCAACAATATCTAAATCAAGCAAATTCGCATTTTATCGGATTATAAAGTCAAATTTTGAACGAGAGAATTATCTATCCCTTGATGACAATAGAGCAGTTCAAAACACTTTAGCTTTCCGCACTAGAAACCACAAACTCCCTATATAACTCGGTGCTTGGACGAATACCGATTATTCCGACAGAATCTGCACTCTATGTAATCTCGAAATCGGCGATGAATATCACATGGTACTGAAGTGTAGGGAACTTAGCGAATTAAGAATAACATATCTAAAACCCTACTTCTATCAGAGACCAAACACTTATAAATTAGCCGCTCTATTTAACTCCCGAAATCATAAGACAGTTAAACACTTGTCAGTATTTATTAGGAAGGTCCTTGAGATATTTAGGCCCCCCCCCCTGAGGCTTATACTACCAGCAGCCTGTCGAACTTAAACAGTGTAGGTAAAGAATATCGTCCACCCCATTTCTACATGGATACCTGTAATGACCATACAGTGATTACCAAAGTGATTGACCACCTGACCGGGTGGGATGGTGGGTTGTTTTTCGGGATTTGGTCGGGGTGTGGCTTGTTGCCATTCATCGGAAAGCTATCGCCGAGAGCTTTCCGATGGATGGTGGCGGGCCGTATTTCCGACTGGGTCCTGAGGGGCTGACCATGGTTCTGCTGTGGTTGTGTGGTCGGTTTCTTTGGGAATTGCTGTATATATATATATATATACATTGTATTTATGTATACAACTCTTCTGTAATGTCTATATTGACGATCTGAATACACTTAATTGAATTGAATTGGACTAACTAATTAATCTCAGGTGAGCTGTCCAGCCAGGGATGTGGCTAGAGGGTCTCCGCTGGGGGGGGGGGGTGGGGGGTGTCCACCTTGGGAATTTCCAACTGCACCCCCCCCCCCTTGAGTCGGAATCACACCAACACAACTTTTTGCATAATTCCATTTGCACCCCCCCCCCCCCCCTTGAGTTGGAATCGCACCAACACAACTTTTTGCATAATTCCATTTGCACCCCCCCCCCCTTGTACGGTACCTCATGCTCAGGCCTAATTTCCTATATATTCATAAGCCATGCTTCTATTTTCCCAGTATAAGAACATTGAGATATTTTAACCTGAAAATTGCCGCAAAAAAAACAACAAGTGATCTAATTCCAGAAAAATGCACACAGCTACCGACAACAGACCAGGAAACACTGGGCCGACCATGGTTGTTTGGCCCGGTGTGAGAAAATTTTGAAAACTATATACAAGAAAATCGCAAATCCTAGCATCTAGACTGGCCTCAACTGAAGCTTTCCTAGTGTTGGAAATTTCAAACCTCATGCTCCCCCTCAGGTTGGAAAATTCTTCAACTGATGACCATTTATGTCTACAAGTTTGACCAAATGTAGTAAAATATTGTTTTGCTAAACTAATTAGCAGTTTTGTATTGGCCATGTGGATGGGGTAATGACACACCGGGCCGACCATGGTTCGGCCCGGTGTGCGAAAATTTTGAAATCTGAACAAGAAAATCGCAAAAATCCTAACATCTAGACTAGCCTCAAGCCTTCCTACTGTTGGAAATTTCAAACCCTACACCCCCACTTAGGTTGGAAAATTTCCAACTGATGACAATTCCAATGACAATGTTGACCAATTGTTTGACAATATTGTTTTCTTAAATTAACTAGAAGTTTTTGACTGGCCACGGGGGAGGGACCAGGACACAAGCTTTCCAAGTGTTGGAAATTTCCAACCTCTCACCCCCCTAAGGTTGGAAAATTTCCAACTGATGTCCATTTCTGTCAAAATGTGTGACCAAAAATAGGAACATATGCAAATATTGGTCGAAAAACAATAAATTCCCCCCAATAAATTGTTTTATAATCAAACTACAAGAACATTTTCAACCTATTGTTGGTGTGAAATTTCGTTGTGGCAGGTATGAAATTTCCAACTATTGAAAATATAGCTCTCTGCTGGGGGGGGGGGGGGTGAGACACCCCCACACCCCCCTCTAGCCACATCCCTGTGTCCAGCCAGTGGAAGCTACTGGTATCATGTCAATGGGTGAATTACCGCCCGGGCGCCCCCCATGGGCCCGTGGACACTATATCTCGACGTTATACGGTAGCGACATACAACACAAGAAAACCATAGTCAGAAATGGTAACGCCACCAATATCATATTATTAGCCATAAATATAAATTATAATACAATTATACTATAAACTAGCTTTCAAATGTTATGTGGGAAATTTGCATACTTCCATATTTAAAGTTTTCCCGTTTCTCGTGTTATACATTACTTTCTTCAAACTGTCTTCTTTATTACACAAGCTGATGGGCCCGACTTCGTCCGGGCTGTTTCCCATCTGATTTCCGACGAATGGCGCGATTTGACTTTGAATTGACTATTTCGAAAGTCAAGGTCAGGTCAGGGTCATGATTTGACCCGTCCAAAACACCCCCACCCGGAGAAAAGTACCCCTAGGTATCAAATTTCGTCGAAATCCGTCCGTTTTACCCCACTTGACCATTAATTAAAAAATTTGATGGTCAAGGTAAGGTCGGAGTCATGATTTGACCCGTCCAAAACACTCCCCCGACAAAAGTACCCATAGGTATCAAATTTCGTCGAAATCCATCCGTTTTACCCGATTGGACCTTTGATTTACCACATTTAAGGTTAAGGTCACGCCGAGGTCACGATTTGACCCGTTCAAAACACTCCCCGGACAAAAGTATCCCTAGCTATCAAATTTCGCCGAAATTCGTCCGTTTTACCCAAATTGACCTTGCATTGACAGTTTTAAATGTCAAGGTCAGGTCGGGGTCACGATTTGACCCGTCCAAAACACTTCCCGGACACAAATACCCCTAAGTATCAAATTACGTTGAAATCTATGGAAAGCCGAAGAGGACATGTTAGTTGCTAACTGCTAGATATACGACGCACGACTTGTCGCGGTATTTTAAAGGCGTTTCAAACTAGGAGATAGAAGTATTCTGCGTTTCAAATGGTGATGAATTATAGTATTTTATTCAAATTTTATGGCATATATTGTTATTAAAACCGTATATACTATAAAAAAATGAATGACTCGAAAATTAAGTGGGCCTTTAAACAAAGTCACAATTGCAGTTAGGCTCATCTCATACTCGTCTATTCAGCGATATGCTGCTGCGCAGTTTGTTATAGCCTCCAGTATTCATTGAGCGTTATAGTCCCACTGTTATAATTCGCCTTTAGCAGGCGTACTCTTGCCTCAGATTATTGAGATATTAGGTCACACGTAATGACATTAAATCGCATGGAAACATAGCAATTGTGTGGGCTGCTTGGCGTGAATATGTAATGAGAAATAAGGTCATACGTAATGACATTAAACTCAAGAAAACCCGCGAAAACAAAACAAAATCACATTTAATGTTTTAAGTTATTTCCTTCATAAAAAGAATCTTCGTGATAATGAACCCTCTCAATACTTTAGAATATAGAATTAACCTTAAAATAACAAAAACCTTCGGAATAGAGAACCTTCGTAATAACGAACCTTCGGATTGGTGAACCTTCGGAATAGCGAACATTCAGAGAAATTTCGGAATATTGGACCTTCGGGATAGTGAACCTTCGGAATAGAGATATGCCCCCCAATATTCATATTATATGCCCAGAGTTCAAAGGTATGGGCCCATACAATTCTAAATTTGGCCCTTAAAATATTGAACTCCAAATTGGAGCCCGCACAGAACATCACTTAAGTCAACTGTACCTGTGTCATGTCCCAATGTGGGAGGGTCCATATATACCACAACATTCATATTATATGCCAAGAATTCAAAGATATGGGCCCACGTAATGACAATAAATCTCAAGAAAACCCGCGAAAACAAAACAAAATCACATTTAATGTTCTAAGATATTTCCTCCTGTATCTGTATCGGTATGCGCGCAGGATCAGTTCGGATGTGAGCGCACACTCCATAAAAAGAATCTTCGTGATAATGAACCCTCTCAATACTTTAGAATATAGAATTAACCTAAAAATAACAAAAACCTTCGGAATAGAGAACCTTCGGAATAGCGAACCTTCGGAATAGTGAACCTTCGAAATAGCAAATATTCAGAATAGAGAACCTTCGGAATAGTGGATCTTCGGCATAGCGAACCTTCATAATAGAAACATGTCCCCACAATTACACCGGTGACGTAAACACATGTGCTAATCTTTGTCGTACTATCGTGACTCTATCGGTACGGTTTAACATTAGGTACGAAAAAATACCTAACCATAATACATTCGCCCAGTGGATTATCGATCGACCACAGAATATGAAAAACTCTAATACAGCTTACACCACCTTGTGGCGTAATGAGGGCAATACAGAGGATTTTACTCGCTCGCTCGTCTCCGGTCGGTGTTATTAACCCCGCAAATGCCGATATTGGCTAAGAGAGCCCGGTTGATCCCGGATGTCTTCGTGTGTTTTCGGACAGTATATTTTGGTGATACGTGGTAGTGCAATACACCTGAGTGTGACTTCCAAATATTGACTCGTTGACGCGTCCACGGCCGGTGTTAATAACCCATCAAAATCCGGTAAAATACCGTATCAACAATAAGAGCACGAGAGAGGCCGGGACCGCCCCAACGGGCACGTGGACACTATATCTCGACGTTATTATGTAGCGACATACCACCTGATGGATTGATACATGAGTCAATTTCAATTTATTTCATAGCCATACTAGGAGAATGGTATGTTTGTAAATAAAAACGACTATAGTCTTATTTATATTTTCGAGACGTCGTCAATATTGCTGGGGGCGCACAATATAGACTTAGACATTATATCATATTATGTTGATAATATTTTTGTCTTCCGAAACCATTCAAATAAAATCGTCACCGAAATTTGTCTTCGGGAACGAAGAGCGTTTTTAACAACTTTCAATGTGTGATCGGAATTTACAAACGGTACACGAAATACGATTCACATGTTTAAAGGCACGGTCAGCGTTCACGTTAAGCATTGCTGTTAAAATATTCACATTTGGTAAAACCGCCATAAACGAAAGGAATATTAAAATATAGGCAGGTTCTGTTCTTATACCAATCATAACTATATCACGAAAATATAGCATGCCATACTCGATATACATGTATACGCTGTATTACTTAAACAAAAGTCAAATTATTTTACACAAATTGGCTTTCGTTTACATAACACAGTGTAGAACTTGACTATAACATATTATTTACGCAATATTTATTATTGGTATATTAACAAAATTGTAATGTGATTTCTGATTAGTGTGGTTTTAACAAATGTGAATATATTAACAGCATTATAATATTCAACCGCGAACGCTGACGATGCCTTTAATGTCTTCGCATAAATATATAGTCATAAATAGTGTCAATGTTTTGGTCTCTCAGGTGCGCTGTGCAGTGCGGGGAATTGTTAGTGTACCGAGTCTATTTGTGTTGATTTTCTTGGGGGACCTTTCATAAATTTTTCAACTGCAGCATCTGTTTCATTGACAGTCATAGCGCATTGTTACCCACTTTGCATGTGGAATGCGAAATTTGTTATTGTGGGTCGCGAGAACGTAGTTCCCTTGGCCGTGAATAGCGCACCGAATGTCCGCTTGTTGGAGCTTCACTGTCGTGTGTAATTTATAAATCAGATCAGGCAACTTAAAACTTTTCCAGTTTGTTGACAACTTCAGAATATGGTTTATTGATTCACATGCATTACTTGTCCATTCGATTGACGCTTTTCCTTGGAGAGACGGTTCAAATACATGACGGCGGATTGATGGAAGAATTTTGGAAAAATAATCGGAAAAACCACTAGAATAAAACTCATCAACTAAACGCAATGCTTCTAAATCGAATTCATCTTCGCTGGATAGTATAGACCATTGTCCGAAAAAAATAGAACTAATTATCCATTTGACTTTTTTGCTGTCGGCGCCGATGTCGTGAGTGAGATGATGCTTGATGTTTTTTTCCGAATGTGACGTGTACAGAGAAGATGAGTTGACGTCGGGAAACACTGCCGCAATGCCTTTGTTAAAGCCATCTCTTCGTCTGAACCAAGCTGTTTAACACCGACCGGAGTTGACCAAGCGAGTACAAATTTCTAGGTTGACCTCGTGGGCTATGTCCGGCGCCCGGGTGGTGTTTTTGTTTATATGGTATTTTACCGGATTTTGATGGGTTAATAACATCGGCCGTGGACGCGTCAACGATCAATATTTGGTAGTCACACGCAGGTGTATTGCACTACCACGCATCACCAAAATATACTGTCCGAAAACACACGAAGACACCCGGGCTCCCCCGCGTCTCTCTAAGAAAATATCGGCATTTGCGGGGTTAACAACACCGACCGGAGTCGAGCGAGTACAATTTTCTAGGTTGGCCTCGTGTGGTATGTCGCTACGTTATAACGTCGAGATATATTATAGTGTCCACGGGCCCATGGGGGCGCCCGGGCGGTCCCGTGCTCTTTTTGTTTATATGGTATTTTATCGGAATTTGAGGGGTTAATAACATCGGCCGTGGACGCGTCAACGAGTCAATATTTGGAAGTCACACTCAGGTGTATTGCACTACCACGCATCACCAAAATATACTGTCCGAAAACACACGAAGACACTCGGGATCACCCCGGCTCTCTCAGCCAATATCGGCATTTTCGGGGTTAATAACACCGGCCGGAGTCGAGAGAGCGAGTAAAATCCTCTAGGTTGCCCCCATAACCTTATAACGTCGGGATATAGTGTCCACGGGCCCGTGGGGGCGCCCGGGTGGTCCCGGGCGGTAATTAGTCACACCGTTCCTACTGTGTCAAAGTTTAGCCTTATATACCATTTTCCCGGTATGATGGTGTGAGGAAACTGATATCCCATAATAAGTGATGTCATTGTGATTGGATTTTAACAGGTGATATGTCACCCCCAACCACAGGACTATACTTCACCCCTTATTTTCTTTCTTATTATGTCCCTCAACTTTTAAGCAATGTTCACCTGAAAACAAAAGTGGCCATGTACATACGAGACAAGATGGCGCCCAACATGGCCGCCGTTTTTAAGAGGAGGCACTATAAGTCAGTTTAATGCAAATTATTAAGAGAAAACCTTGCCAAATGTATACAAATGTATATATTATTGTGAAGCTAAGATATAATGCTACATTTTTATTGGAACAATTGGAGCTCCCCATCAAAAGGTGGCCACCAACATGGCCGCCGGAAGTGGAAAAACTATTTTTCACTAATATCTTCTAAATGAGTTTCTGCTGTTTGGAACTGATTGAGAATTGCGACTTTTATTTTTTATTTTCTGTTTTTGTTAAGTGATCATTGGAGCAATATATTCAAGAACTATAAGATCTAAGGGGGTTCAGGATAAAAGTTAATTAATTATTAGTTTACTTGATCAACCACGATCGCGTTCAATTCGTTCCTCATTGTGTTATGCGTTTCATTTTTTTTATTGCTGTGCCTGTCAGTCTATTCTGAACTCCACAAGAGTTCCCAACTGAAAGTAGTAATGTAATGTAAAAATAGTTTTCATCACAGTTTTTACATAAATACAAACTCATTTGACCTCGCAAATTGATAGTGTGAATTAAATGTAAACAAACCGAGTTTGGTGGTAATTACGTAGGTAGCATATTCTATGCGCAATTTAACTTGACAGTTAGATTATAATACATCATTATGAACGAAATGTCACTCGTTCCAATGTATATCATGTATTGATTTGTGGCTAATATCAAATAAAGCTGACAAAAATTACCGCCACTTGATCGGGGTATAAAGTCTGCTATAGAAAGATATATACACATCTATTCGACGTAAATCAGCATTATCCCAACCAATTTAACTAGCTTGTTTTTCTATGGAACCTTGGACTAAACAAGAGCATGTGTTGACAACAATCCATGGACAATCCATGGACTGGCTGCGTATGAGTATCATGCCATCAATGCCGGTCTATTAACGACCCCGCTAGCATTTACCCTGACCATTGACAATGTAGTTTCAAGCAAAATGTAGATAAACTGGCCATAACTCAGGTAAGAATTCAAAAAACCCGCAGTATGTTGGTACAAGCAAACCATAGTCAGAAATGGTAACGCCCCTCAAGATCAAATTATTATATATGCATATAATTACATAATATAAAATATAATTGTTTCATGAATGCACCACTTCAGAATTCCGTTAAAATAACCAATCCTTCAAATTATTACAACAACTCGGTTTGTCACTGAAGGTTTCTCATTGATCACACCAGAAAGCCTCTCAATGCAGACAAAACATCTACTAATCGGATTAAATATACCCCACAACTTCGCAATACGACATTTAGTCTATTTCTAACTGAGACATACTTCATCAGCAATGTTAGTTATATTATGCATTGTGTTCCCGAAATGAAATCTTCAAGAGTGGCCCAGCCATTGTTCACACCTATATATCGAAAGCAATTAACGTGGTCATAAAAGTTACATACTGTAATGAGGCATTTCCGCGAATACATACGTCCTGCAAAAAGTCTAACCGGTACCCATTGTAGCGAGCACGTTATTACTATAGTTACCCCATAGCTCCTATATATATGTTTTTTTATAAATTGTATTGATCAAAAATAACACAAATAACGAATATAACGAGAGGCCGATCACGATCGGTAGATGTGCAACCCATACCTTGGCGATAGAGATTAGCTATAACTGATAATTGGTCAAAGATATGATCACATGAATCCATACATCAGTACCCAACTTGGAATCAAAAGCTCAAATAATTTTTCTTAAGAAGGGGTTAAAGTATTTGGGGGTGGGGAGGATCAGTTTTAAAGCTCACAACTATGTCCCTATTCACCAAGGACCTCTCACTGTGAGGTCCAACGGTTTAGTGATTTCGGCGGATATGTTTAGGAGTTTAAGTTAACTTATTGGAAGCAAAAGAGATAAACCCGTATCTCTGCCACTTTTGATTTGCCAGATATTCAAAATTCATTCACTTCTGAAGAGAAATTAAAATTTGTTGACAAGCCAGACTGCTTAAAACAACATATATGTATGGGTTCCATCTCATATGATAAATTTTACTTTAATTATCCCCCCCCCCATTCTCCCCAGTTGTTATTTGTTTATCAAACATGGACAGATAAGATCAGATCTGACCTGTTTATTAAATGGGTATATTGTCAGGTACATGCAATATTAAGTGTTTCATAACAGGGGTGTATGGTTTTCAAAACTATATGTAGTTTAAAAGTGTTATCTATATAATGTTATACAGACGTAATATGATGAGGATGCTGGTCCCTATGACCCCTAAATCGAAACAGATTACCATAGTTCACATAAAAGAAAGTAAGTAGCCCTCAATAAAATGGTTTCACACATTACAATGTTTTACAAGTAGCTTGGACACTAAAATCCACAACCTTCTAAGCTCTCTGTGGCCCCTAAAATTCAATCAACCATGACAATATGAACAAAGGGGAAAACAAGGTTCCTGGAAATATTAACAACATCTACCATCTTCATTTTCAAAACAAGGCATCACCTGCAATAGTCATGTAGATTTATCTGCCTGTTACCCATTGCATAGATAAATCATATTGGCTATCAGCCATTATTTTAATTTCAAATTGAAAGCATGTGTCTGAAGGGTGTTAATATATTTTTCAAAAATCAATCAGTCAATATCAAAATTGATAGAAGTGAATAGTGTGCAAAGATAGCCATAGATAAGAGATATGAGGAAGAGTCCATGTACGTTATAGCATGTGTATATGGGAAGCTTGGAAAGGGTTAATTGTTTTCTAAGCAGATCAATGGAATATAGAAGACACTTATATAGGTGAGGGGTCCTTTATCACACCATGTGATGAAATTTCAAGAATATGAGAAACAAGAGAATCGTGCTGCCATTAATCAAATATGACAGATAAGATAAACAATTAGCCAGCCACAATTGTTTATCTTTGACTTCATCTAACCAAACCCCACAGCTCTGTACCATATGCCATCACTCAATTAATAACAAGATTTCACTTGGAATGACACCATCTATAAAATGTACTCTCATATACTCTGGATATTGGATGTTCACATGGTAATTTATTGATACCATTATATTACATGTAACTATTGCAATAAAATCTTCATATTTTCCAAACATTTAAACAGTTTTTTTTTAAATTGCATAATTTTTTTGGGTTAAATTAAAGGTATACTCAATCAGAATTAACTATTTCCTTGGCTTCGGGGGTTAAAAATATTTGATTCGAGTCTAGGAACACACCCGTCAAAGCTAGGAGTGATCAGATATCGATGTTTGAAATCAATTATTTTTATTTGAAGTGGCCCAGTAAACTGTCGACGAGAAGAACTTATCTGACCAGATAGCGGATGAAGATCGATAACTCTAAAACTCAGTGGCTTTTTTGTGTCAGATATTTGACAAACCGGCAAAATTTCGTTGAACAAAACGTTGATAAATAACAGTTTTTGGGGATTTTATACTACAGTTGACTGTGGTTAGCATTATTTTTGGGCAATTAATCGATTCTAATTACTGAAGCGGCATTTCAAAAAATGTTGGTGTTGTTGGAATCTGATGATATGGCGTCGAATCGGATTGAGTACCTTTAAGCAAGGAGTTCAATCTAAAAAAAACAATCTAAATATGTTTGTTTTTTTCGAAAAAAAGGGTCATAACTCCTTTAAAATAAATCGGATCAAACCCATATTCGAACTCGATCTGTATTTTGGGCTGAGAAACCCACATACCCAATTTGGTGGTTCCGATCAGATAGGAAATGCTTCAGTTATCGCATTATGCGTAAAGTGTCTACGGACGGACAGAGTGACAGACGGACGGACGCACGCACGCGACGAGTGGTCAATCTGGACGTCAACACTATGTGTACCATACTATGGTATGTGTACACATAAAAACAGAAAACAGTTCATAACAAATACAGTGAAAATGCAATACAGTTATTATATATGTTACTATTTGATTATTATATATTATTATACGGCATATATCATACCACCATCAGGGCTGTCGGTGGCGTACTGGTCTTGTAACGCGCACGGGGGTTCAAATTTGCAACCACCAACTCACCAAATTCATCGGAACTGCATTACATGCCCAACGTCACGAGCCGAAAACTAATTATTCCGACAAATGGTAGTGTGCCTTCAAAATAAGTCTCTTCGGTTCCCCATGCATACACGCCAAATAAAATCTAATCCTTTTGGAGTGAGCCCCTTCATATTCTTTGCTGAGATCCCTGCCAATCTTCATGTCACCCGAGAATTCAATTTGGACCTTTAAAACCGGAAATGGCGTCCCTTTTGACGTTAACTTCGAGAAAAAGAAATGTTCCTCAACCATGACTGAGTATGATGTGCAATAAAATGTAACAATCTAGATGGGCGGCTGTCGTCTACTGACAGTCTAAGGGGCAGAACCCAGTCAGGTTGTAATTTACGGACACTCGAGTCGTATATCCAGACCGTCACGCCAACTGCACACCAGCAGCCAAATATCGATTTGTCAACCAATTTATTTGTCTTGAATATTCCCCTTGACTTCCATGACCGAAATCGCCTATCTACCTGACCATATGCAGAGAAACAATTGCTGCATTCGCCAGCCTGAAGTGGTCCAGGGCGTTGTATAGTATGCATACCACATTAATGATAAATCTTAATCTATAGGTTAGGACCCTCGCCTTTGTAAATTTCTATCAGGCCCAGATGTGCACCACACGGGAAGGAATCCGCGACGCCAACCTTTGTTTGGCGAAAGATTTGTATTCTCATAGGTTTTGACAGTGGGACCATTAGGGAGAGAAACTACATTTCCCGTCTTGGTCCTAGTCTCAGCTCTGTCACATTCTAAGGGGAGAAAACGCATTTCCCACCTGGCCCTAGAATTATTAGCTCCAGATCCCACCGCCAAAACCACACGGCCGAGGCATTACGGCATGATTATTCACATTCACATCTTTGTCAAACAAAAGGCGCACATCTGGAGACGTTACCATGCCGCAGTTTCTCTATTCTATATTTGATCAACCCACCATGTTGGCGACACATACCGGCACATCCAGCCTGGACACAGCTCTCGGTCTTCTGCGTATCTCGTCTGTAAAGCTTTAATAGGCGCACACTATACTAAGACCATAGGGTGTCCATGTTGGTGTGACTCCGGTATGGCCCGTCAACCAAGTGATATAATTCGGTATTGTCTTCGTTAATATCTCTGCACATGTCAGGTAAGAATAGGACTCCGAGGGTTAGCATATCATGAGTTGCTAACGGGGTTGAGTGCCTGCCATCTGCGACGGAGTCTTTGACGGATATTCGGTCCGGTCACTCAACCCAGAAGTGGTCGACCATCAGGCAGGGTGTTCCAAAAATCAAAAGGTATACCTGTCTGGTTACCATCATCACTGGTCATCCAAAAATATCTGTCTGGTCCGCCATTGATGGTCGACCCCCAACAAGAGCCCCATCGGAGATGCCAACCCGGAATCAGGGATGTCAACTTGTCCAAAAAGTCTTCTACAATTAATATCGCCGGTTTAAATGAAGTGGGAAGCCCTCAATGTTAAACCATGTGGTGTCACTGTGAGGGCGCCCAACTTCAGCTCCTCTGGTACGCCAACTTTCTTGGGATCCAATTGTCATCCAACCACTAGGGCAGTTGTGGGCAGCCAGCCACTTAGATATCTCTGCAAACGTCATCCCATTAAACATGAACACTGATCATGCAAGTTTGAATAGCACACAGGACATACCAACCACAGCCAGTCCATCGCCTTATCATTCTTTAAGAGCTCTCCTTTTTAGGTTTCAAGGTACGCCACATTAAGATGCGCCAACGGGTGTTCACATTAGTCACCAAATACCTGGGATTCACAATATATCGCAAGCGATGGTGAGGGCTACCAATGTATTTGGCTGACCGTGAATTCTCTGACGGATACCTCTTCTCATCCCTATCGTCTGCTTCGGCGGCTGCCCACATCAGTCCAATGTTGGAGTGACAATCGGAGACCAAATAGCTATTAAAAATTAGCAAGCCACAATTGCTAATGTATGAAGGAGTCCAACTGAGAGGTCGCCCATTAAAGAGCGCCAATTAAATTTAAATTACCAATCAAGGGGATACCAAAATGAGAATCGTTCACTTGGCACACAATATTTGGCCACCAATTACTAGGTCTACCCAACATGTCGCCAGATTCTGCATATGACCTCCCAATGAATTGATTCTTCCACTGGTCACTGGTCGACAATCAGGGTTTTCATTGAATTGGAAGACCAAACATTGTGTGACAATTTGAGGAATAGAAGGCGTCCAAAGACGTTAGAAATAGCCAACCATCCCGAAGGGTGCCAAAATGAGAAATGGATGCTCACTGATTCTTTTAAATCTTCGATCTGCATAATCCAAATGAAAACGACATGAAAGCACACATTAGTCACCAAATATCTGGGATTCCCAATATATCGCCAGCCTACCACTGGTCTTTCTTCAAAAGACACCTCCGACCACTTTTCAGTCTTCTGCTGGGTGATAGTAATTATAGGGCTACCAATGCATTTGGCTGACCGTGTGCTCCGTGGCCATTTTCACTGACGGATGCCTCTTCATTTCAGCTCTTGATTTTGACAAGTGAGAAATCCGAAGACTTCTAACCAGAGTTCAGCGAAAGCGTTTGCGTGCCCGCCAGAATGGCGGCATGAGGACGGTGGTGGGCTCACCCGGGGGTCGCCCTTACGCCCTGTCTTGGGTATTCTTGGGTCTTGATGTCAGGCCACGGATCAGGTGTAGAGGTCATGGAATCGGGAAGCGCCAGTGTCGAGGAGTTCTTGCTTCTTGTCTTTGCATTTGCCTTGGTCTGTGCCTTGCTCTTTGCCTGTTATCTTTGCCTTTGCCTTGATCTTCGATCTTCTTGTTTTGTTAGGGAGTGCGGGACGACCGAGCAGCGGTGCTGGCTTGTGCATTTCCTATTGGTTGTCCGGGCCCAGGACCATCCAATGAGCGCATTGGACTGCATGCTGCTTAAGAGGACACGGGACTGCATGGGACTGCGTGTTCTCTTTATGAGAATGCCCGGGACGGCCAAGTATGCCTACCGGGCTGCGGGTCTTTTTAACCACAGAGAAGTTGCTTGCGTTGTAAACACTCCCTCATGATTTCACTGCCGTCCATTCTCGCCAGTGTACTTTCCGTCAGATCGCTTAGGCGCTCTCTGATGGGTTACACTTCAGCGATGGTATGCAGATCTACAATCCGGTGTGATACGGTGCTTGCAGTGCCATTCTCAGGGCTTTGTTCTGGACCAACTGAAGCATTTGGATCGCGTGATTTGATGCCAGGTTGGTAACCACCGATGCGTATTCCATAATTGGCCTAACGAATGTTTTGAAGACTCTAAGCGGCGTGGAACTGCTAGCGCCCAAGAAGTTCCTCCCAGCCGTCTGAGGAGATTAACTCGTTGCATGGCCCTTGTGGATGTCTGCTTAACATGGGTTAGCATGGTGAGTTTGGTGTCCAGTGTGACGCCTAGGAAGGTCACCTCTTTAGCGGCAACTAAGTCAATGCCATTGACGTTGAGTTTGACCACCGCCTTGTGTCGTCGTTTTGAAAATAGGGAGAATTGTGTTTTGTTCGCATTAAGCTTAATGTGCCATTTCGAGCACCACCTTTCCAGGTCACCGAGGGCCCGCCTCAGTCTTAGCTCCACATACTTTGTATTGCCATTGGTGATCCACAGACCCAAGTCATCAGCGAACTGCGACAGTTGCAATGTCATTGACGTAGAAGATGTATAGCAATGGGCTTAAAACCGACCCCTGTGGTGTACCAGCGTTCAGTGGAAAGAGACACACACATGCAGGACGCTGGATGTGGAGTTGTTTGAGAAGATTTTGGCAAATTTTATAAGAAATAACTTGAGTTATATAGTTAGTTCATTCTGAGGGGTCGTTATTCTGAAGATTCGTTATTCCGAAAGTAGGCCTATCACAATTTAAGGAGTTTATATACAATGTCTGTTGAAAACCCAGTAGGAAACAGTTAAAGGGGTACTGTACCCAAGATGTTGTTGTTGGTTTCTATAATCCCCGAGTCGGAGAATAAGGTAACAACTTTTCCATTTTTTGAAAGTCTGTTGAGTACGAAGTATTGTTACGGATGGCAAATTTACCGGAATGCAAAAATACAAATTGTCGTTGTCGAGTAATTTTTGTACAGTTTTCAACCAAATGAATCAAATGAATCAAATAAACATTATATTATATGCTTAGTAGTCCCATATACTCATTTAAGTTAGTGTATGGTCACTAGTCAATGAGTGGCTTGGGTTTTCTCCCCGTATAAGCATAATGTTTCAAACGATCGTGTGTGCAATTGTTTTATTAATCCAGTATCCCTCAATTATAATTTGATTACGTTTTGTACACGGAAATTCCAATTTTAAGAGACGCCATTTTATGGCTGGAGCCATAAAATCAATTTATATTAAATTATTAACTTTTAAATTATTAAATTTTAAGATAGCCTATTAACCTGAGCGTTTACAGAATACATCTTCGACTCAAATTACTTATATTTCTATATAGTATCGATAATAGATCGTTGTTATCACCGGGAATTTATTGAAAATGGCGTACAGTACCCCTTTAAGAGATGCAATAATCTTGCAAAATTAGGGAACTTGAACCGTCAGAGGATGGCATGTTAGAATGGCTTATGTACATTTATTATAAGCCATGATAATTGAGTCTGTCCCATTAAGTTATTTTCCGCACAAAAGATACAATTTGTTAAGAGAGATGGAAATGTATAGAAGGCCTGATCAAAAATAGTGGTCACAGTGTATAGACTTTTTCACGAACCTCCAATACTGGTATTTGATATGGGTACATCTGCCTGATACAGATGATTTTTTTTAATTTTGTTTAGAACACGACCATGCATAGCCTGACATAACTAATTTAAAATCTCGCTATGTGTCCGGAACCATGAACAGAGAGCACCTGGATATTTCTTTAAAACTTCTGTTTCTTCATGGAGATATCATAGGGGTGAAGGAGAAGATCACTCGATCTTTTCAACCATCCTGGGCGCTTCGCGCCCGTCTACTCTCTATATGGAAATATCATAACCGTCGTCTTTTATTTCTGCGAACTAATGTGTTTATTATGTTCCATGTTTTATCCCAATAAAAATATCTAAAAACAAAAAGTAATAAATACGAACGTCAATTGTCGACTGTACGATTTAAAGTGATGTGAAACACTCCGGTAGGGTGGTCAAATAGAAATGGAGAATAATCTTGTTAAAAGTAGTTATATTTACAAATATTATATCTAAATTGACAACACACATCGTCATTCATATATTTTAATTAAATGCAGAGACTGCCGATGGCGAAATCTTTTTCGTTAGTTTATCGCCGATAGAAGCGTCCCGATTCAAGTAGTAAATATTTACAATTGTAGCGTAGTTCAGACAATGTTTTCTATGGAGTGGCACGGTCGATTTGCTTACGATTTTCGGTAATGTTAGTAGAATGCTACAGTCATCCAGTTGGCATAGCACCTGAATACTAACTGATCAGTGTCACGCACCCGAAAAGTACATAATATGTCTTTAAAGGTACTCAATCCAATAAAACTCCTCTCAATTACTATTTCAATGGCTTCGGGAGTCAAAAATATTTGATTCGAGTCGAGGAAGTCACCCATCAAAGCTCAGATTTGTTAGATATCGATTTTAGAAATCTATTATTTTTCATTATCGGGAATTCTTTCTGGCCCAGAAGACAGTCAAAATTTCGTTATTATTACCACTTGGTTATAGAGTTATCCATCCTTGTCTGTTTGAATAGAGTTTTGGCGTAAAATCTCGAGCAGGTTACCAAATTGACGGCAGTTATTAGTACTCATCTCGAGCAATTAACAAATTTCAAAAATCAATATCTAATAACTCTGAGCTTTGTTTGATGGGTTCCTCGACTCGAATCAAATATTTTTTACCCCCAAAGCCAAAGAAATAGTAATATAGGACCCTCTGATCGGATTGTTGTTGTTGGAATCTGTTGAGATGGGGACCCTCTTTACGGATTGAGTACCTTTAAATATAGTATGAAGTATGCGTAGTTGTGAATAACTAAATACTTCCTTATTGGCGGGACAAAGTAATCGCGATGAACAAAATGACAATCACTCGGACAATGTGAGCCACTACGTATAATCCATGTATAAGAATGCCGTTTTGTGATGCCATTTGGTTATACAATTTATGAAAATATGTGTAGCACTTTGAGCAAGAGTATTCTCTATTCCGACCAGATGTCCACAGCAGAGGGTTTTACAGCACTTTAACATGGGCAACACCGGGTAACCTGCTATAGTACAGTTACTATATTAGAATGATGGTGCGTGTTATCAATTTGGATATAATATTTGTAAAAAAAATAACCAATGAGCAAGAGTATTCTCCATTTCTATAAAGGAGGTAATATGCAGTTAGAGGGCCTCAGGTTTACACCATATACAATCACAGATGTTTTCAACAAACTGCAACAGGTCCCATGGGGACCTGTAACAAGACAGTCAATGACTGTGTGTCGCTCACCAGACTGTAAAGACTGAGAAGACGGGGACTCTGAAGACTACAAGAGTCAGTACTTGACAAAATAACTTAAGACAAGTAGTTCTAAACATGGACATAGCTGGAAGTTCTCAGATGAGCAGGGCTCTTCGCCTTTAAATTTCTAATTGCACATCACTGACAAATCTCTGACCTCTTACCTTTTAAAGAGGACAACCATACCACAGTACTAAGTTCACAAAAATCCTTTTGTACATCCCTCTTAGGTTGAATTTTACGAATGGTACCAGTACTTCAAGCTCTCAAACGTTTGAAAATTATCAACCTGACACCCCCATAAAGTTAACATTTGTGGCCAATTCGGTCCAACAGTTTAACCTGAAGTAGAAACATATGGACTGAAGGTTTAAAAACATACATGTTAGAAAATCAAACCAAACTATGAGAACAATTCTAACTTATTTTTGGTGTGAACATCTAACCATTAGCGAGTTTGCGATTTCAAACGGGTACGGGTACCGGTACGGGTACTGGTAGCTACCCGTACCGGTACACGTTTTGAAATCGCAAACTGTTTTACGGGTAGAATTAAGCATATCGACGGGTAATGTATGGTGAGCCAATTGCAGCACAATATATATATGATATAGAGAAATTGTTATCCGCATTCGCTTTCTTGGCCGACGTTATAAATGTTATGGTTATATGATGGACCTCTGCGACGATAATGAATTGCATTCACCAGGGACGAGGCCAAAAATGGAATGGATTGGCGTCTTTCTTTGACTCATTTTGGTAACATTTTCAATAAAGGGCTTTCGTTAGTAATTTCCCAGACCGTTCGAGTTTCGTCTAGAACAGATGGAATTTTCAGAGCGAGAAAATGTGTTATGATAGTTAATAATCCAATCATTCTTCGGTGTAAAATATGTTATTTTAGACACAGGGTCCAAGAATGTTATACATGCATGTACTTTTAGTCAGATATAAGACCGAAATTGCCCCTTATATTAGTTGGGGAATATTTAGTCATATAATTGATACTGGGTTGGAATCTTTCGAAGGGTCTGGCAAGGGAATATTTATCCCAAGAACTCGGATATTTGTTTGGGTCTAAATCCGGATGCATAGGTAGAAAAATTAAACTTTGTTAACTATAACGTGTGTTTAATGGTATAATATTCATTATATGGTTTGAATAAAGAGCGTTTGCTTCACTTCTATGCGAAACAAAGAAAACAGCTAAAAGTCGCTCTGACGACGAATAATATTGTGCCGAGTATGAGATGTGTATATCAGTATTTTGTGTCACTATCGGCCACTACAAATATACAACAGTCGTGAGGTTCAAATGCGCCATGTCCGTTCAAATGTCAAATATCTATATTAAAATGAGAAATCAGTCACCACATAAGATATAATAACTGAACGGTTGTATTCAATTCACCGTGTATTATGCCCATGCACAAATGGTCGATAGGGGACGTGGCGAGAGGGGTGGGATGTTTCACCCAACTTCTGTCAACTTGTTCAGCAGTTTGAAATTGCATATACCTAACACACCAAACATACGTTGAAATTATTCCATCATTCCGTATGATTTTCCAAAAATGTATTAGTGGGAATTTTTTTTATAGGTTTTGACCAACATTTGCAAATGTACCTACTTTTGGTAGAAAGAATTCGGACTATATGGCCAACAGCTAGGTTGGAAATATCCCACAAATGTAAAGCTTGAGGAAAGTCTATAATTGATCAATTTTCATGTTCAGATTTCAAAATGTTCTCACACCAGACCGAACCAGGGTCGACCCGGTATGACCTGGTCTATCCACATTCAGTGGTTCGTCTGTTTGTCTGTTTGTTTGTTAGGGTTTATCGTCGTTCTAGCCGCTAGGCCACACACGACGCTGTCAATTTTAGCCACAAACACGCAGAGGCTTCATCTCAACGGGAAATCGTTCCACTGCGTGTAGAAACCACCGACCACCGGTAAGCAACTGACAAACTTGCCCAGATAGACGATTCCGGTCACCCTCCCTGTAACGGGGTTCGAACCAGCTTCGTCAGCGCTGGGCGGCCTGTGACGGCGTAATCCACCTGGCACTCTACCGACTGGACCACCGGGGGCCCCCAGTGGCTCGTCAAAACTGATAATGAATTTGTGAAAAACAACATAGGGCGTGAATTTGCCTGGTGTTAGACCACTAGATGTTATGATTTTGCAATTTTCAGGTTCATATCTACAAAATTGTTCTCGTTCTGGTCGGCGAGTTGGACCCCCATTACATGACTTCTTTAACAATACTACTGATCCATTTAGAACAGACTACAATAATATTCAGGACAGTGAAGGATCAGTTGGGTGAAATCAGAGCCCAACGGGGTGCATAATTGGAATTCCGCACATACCTCTGTTTGGTGTGGTTCAATTGGTAGGGAATGTGAAGGTAGACACCCCTTCTCAACGCGGAGACCCTCTATAATCACGTCCCTGTGTCGAGACTGCGTATAGCACCATCAACTAACTCTCTTAATCATAGCATGTCATTACTCGAGTGAAGACCATTGTCAGTAAACAGATCGGCGTTCCATAGTTATCTTAGTGCCAGAAGCCGCCTCGACACTTTGAACATAAAACATGGCTTAAATGACAAATATATCAATGAGATTTGGCCACGTAATCGTGCAATAAATATATTAATACATAGCTGACTGTTATTTCATAGAACTAATGTACTTTTGAGTGAGAAAACTTTGGTGAAAGACTACCAGTCAATGGGATACATCTACCCGTTCCCAAATCCCTATCGCTTTATGTGCTGCATTCAAAGTACGCAAATGACCGTGACGAATTTCACCAATCTACCAGAATCTACCGGTACCCGTACCCGTCGAACGGGTATCGCAAACTCGCTAATTCCTATCAGTCATCACCTAACCTTGGGGAGCACCAGTTAAATTGCTAGCAGATATGTTTACATAAACCAGCCAGATGACATATATTATTCTAATCTAAATTAATGACCTGTGTCTTTGCAGATATATGTGCTTCTGTGGTGAGAAGAGGTATTAATTAAATTGGCAGATGATATGGCTTGTAAGGGATGTTGATTGAAGGCAGGGTGGGGGTGGGGCTGGGCCATTTGGGAGGGGGTGAGTGGGGGGAGGGTGGAATGTTTCCATTATTTCATTAAAGAGTAAAGTTTCATAACTCTGCAGATGTTATAATGGTGTCACTTTTTTCTAATTTTAAAATTTGATAACATGTTTAAAAAATATTTTGTTTGGTTGTTAAATTGAGAAAGGTCGCCCTGAAAATTCAAAAGATCTGAATTATTTTTTTTTTTTTTAGTTATGTCACTGGCTCCGCCCACATTTGACCCAGTGACCTCATTTGAACAAATCTGAACCACAGTCCCCCAAGAACCCGTTGTACCAAATATGAACCCATTCGGCCCAATGAAATTCGAGAAGAAGTCGCTGTAAGAATTACTATGGTAGAAAAGAGTTTGGTCATAGCTTCGCAACTATTTGACCGGGTGACCTGATTTGAACAAATCTGAATACCAGTCACCTAGGGAAGATCCACACCAAATATGAACCCGTTCGGCCATATGGTTCCAGAGGAGAAGATGTTCAAAGAATTGTTGACGGATGGACGGATGGGCAGGCGGCTCGACGGATGGACGGACGGACGACGGTGATGACCATAGCTCCACCGGAGACTTCGTCTCAGGTGAGCTAAAAACTGCTGTTTAAGTACGGAACGATCTACCAATTGGTACCCAGAAGCAAAAGTTACTTGATGACTTGAAAGATCCAAGATAACCCATCTCTTCAAGAAGTGTTTCCATTTGTGACTTTTCAAATGCTCATATAAAATTGGTTATTCATTACTAACTAAATCTATTGATAACAAGAGATGGACTGTCGTCCGGTGCATACCCCCTCGTGGCATACCGCCTAGTGTGGGCATATCTATAACTTATGATGGCTATACTCAGACATATGGACCCAGAAATCAGCATTTTCATATAAACAAAGATGAATAACTATAGAACAAAAAACCAAAACAAACATTTGAATGTGCCATTAAATGTCCTCATAGTGGTGAACATCCATACAAAATTTCATTGAGATCCGAGCATTACTGTTCAAGTTATGAGCTGAACAGACATCGGATGGATCAAACAGCCAACATTTCCAGATAAACAAAGATGAATTACTCTAGAATGGAAAAGCAGAACAGAACAATGGAACCCCCTATTGAATGTCCTCATAGCAGTGAACATCTATACCAAATTCCATTGAGATCCCAGCACAACAGTTGAAGTTACAACATGAACAGACACCAGACGGACCAAAAAGCCAACATTTCCAGATGAACAAAGATAAATAACTCTAGAATGGAAAAGCGGAACAAAACGATGGAACCCTCCTTTTCATGTCATCATAGTAGTGAACATCCATACCAAATCCCATTGAGATCCCAGAACAACTGTAGAAGTTACGACATGAACAGACACCAGACGAACCAAAAAGCCAACATTTCCAGATGAACAAAGATGTATAACTCTAGAATGGAAAATCCGAACAAAACGATGGAACCCTCTATTGAATGCCCTCATAGTAGTGAACATCCATACAAAATTTCATTGAGATCCGAGCACTACTGTTCAGGTTATGACATGAACAGACACCAGATGGACCAAAAATCCAACATTTCGAGATAAACAAAGATGAATAACTCTAGATTGGAAAATCCGAACAAAACGATGGAACCCTCTTTTTAATATCCTCATAGTTGTGAACATCCACACCAAATTTGGTTGAGATCCCAGCACAACTGTTGAAGTTACGACATGAACAGACACCAGACGAACCAAAAAGCCACTATTTCCAGATAAACAAAGATGAATAACTCTAGAATGGAAAATCCAAACAAAATGATGGAACCCTCTATTTAATGTCCTCATAATAGTGAACATCCATACCTAATTTCATTAAGATCCGAGCACTACTGTTCAAGTTATGACACGAACAGACATCGGACGGACGTACAGACTCACGCACGGACGCACGCACGGACGGACGGACAGGTGCAAAACAGTATACCCCCCCTTTTTTTTTTTAAAGGGTGTATAATAATAAAAAATTATTTGAATGTGGGGGACATAATTACATGCCAAAAAGAAATGCTGAACAAAAGATTCAACGAATCAACCTTTATTTTGATAAATTGGTATATAACCCTCTTTATAATATATATATTTGTATATATATATTTCAGTACATAACAATAGACAATATGCATGATGAATTTTCACAAAATATGGAATATTTTCAATGAATAACAATTGATGAGACATGATATGTTACAATTAAAAGCCATGTTTATGCTTTACTATCCAGACTTTAATTACTGAATACTCCGTTTGGCAGTTACTTGTTTCCCATTCATCCTTTATCAGGTCTGACTAATGCAATGCTATAATAGTTATATATATATAGAGGATCTTTAATGAGTGGCAATTATATACAAAATGTATTAACTGAGTGCACTAAATTTGATTCGAGCTACAGTAATGCTCTAATTAATCGACTCCTTAACCAGAGCAGAATATTAGTAACTTTTCAGGATTTAGTCGGAAATATGGCTTGTTGCCATTCATCGGAAAGCTCTCCCTGAAATATGGCTTGTTGCCATTCATCGGAAAGCTCTCCCTGAGAGCTTTCCGATGAATGGCAACAAGCCATATTTCCGACTAAATCCTGAAAAGTTACGCATAATTCTGCTCTGGTTAAGGAGTCGATTAATTAGAGTGTTATTTGCACATGAAAAGAGCATAATTATAAATCTCTTAGTCTTAGTAAGAGTAGTCAAAATCACTAAATCAGGCTCTTAAACCTTGAAAATTATAATTTTGTGAATTTGGCGAAATTGGTTATCTATCTTTTATCAGATTAATTTATCATAACTAGTCATAGATAAATACATGTATAACTATTACAGTAAGAAATTGCATTTGCCATACCTCTTTATAGGGACGTTCCAAGTACAATTAAGCTATTAAATTTATTGCACAACAGACCATAAGGTGTGGAGGAAGATCATGTCCAATGTTAGTTGAACTAAAGTCTGTTGATAAACTCTTGTGTCACGCAGTGTGTGCAGTGTGATAGTGACTCCCTTTGATACTATAATATGGTATGCATCATATCACATGGACTACTAAAGAAACCTTTGTCGATTATTTCACAGACATCGTTTTGAAACAGAACAAAGCTGCCTTACTACTGGATTATAGATTCCCAGTGCGGCCATATATAGAGTTTGTGGTTGGCGTGGGCATATATAGAGTCTGTGGCTGCTTGAAAGGCGATGTTTATCAATCTAAAATGCACAATTACAAATGTATCTGATTTTGATGTTGGTTATGACAATCCTTATCCATCCAGTAATACAATTTTGGAATAGCCTATCTTTTTTATCTTTGGGGATGCTTTGATAATATACAGGTCTGATGCATCCTTAATTAAACTATTATAGTTAAATTTGACAGGGCAAAATTCACAATTTACCGTGTTTTTGAAGAAGCTATGGGATGTGTATCCCGGTGCATAGTAACATTGCACTATTAATGCTTTCATGATTAGAGCTGTGCTGGTGCAGCATTAAAGATCCTGTACCAGTGCATTCTCTTATATATGCCAGTCTCGCATATATAAGAGAACGCACTAGCTTACAAGTTCAAGATAGATATTGTTAGGCCAATGAGTGCTCTTATATATGCGAGGCTCCCTATGGGAGACTCGCATATACAAGAGAATTAATTGGCATAGGGTTTTCGCAAAATTTTAGGAAGCTCCGGTCATGGAAGGGTTAACAATTGTGCAGTAAATAAACAGTCTCCGGATAACATTTGTTTCGTGCCAGCTTATTTTAAACAGTCTCCGGATAACAATTGTTTCGTGCCAGCTTATTTTAAACAGTCTCCGGATAACATTTGTTTCGTGCCAGCTTATTTTAAACAGTCTCCGGATAACATTTGTTTCGTGCTTATTTTATTCAAAACACTATTGCTGGCTGCACATTTAAAATCTAAAGCTGTCACAAATCTGAGACTGCAGAATGCTAAATGACTTCCTTAAAGATACGGTTGGCCTTGGCGGTGGGTATCCTGTGAAAATATTTCCACCCGTCAAAAACCGCCACAAACAGAAAGAACATCAAAATGTAGACAGACTTTGTCCGTATACAAATAAGAAATATCGCATAAACAGTATGTTATGGTCATATGTTTCACCATTGTTATGTAAACAAAAGCATAAAAAGTTACTTTTCTGGTGTTTGTTTATATTATGATGGTAAACATAAAGAACGTTCTTTGTTGGTGAATTCCTGATATGGAACTAATAAAGAGCGTTTATGCCATTTGTGTGTGATTAGCCAGTCGCATTGTGCTGTCTTCCGTAACACAATCAGGCTCTTGCTTAGGTAAAATATAGTAGGTCTTTGTGATAACATGCTGCTTAGGCGATGGTCATGGTATATATGAACGAAACTGTATGCGTTTTAATGTTTTTTCTGTTTACGGTGATTGGAACAAATATGAATATTTTCGACAACTAAGGGCTCACGTGCCTTTAAGGGCCACAATGAATGATTAAAGATGCATAGTCCAATTAAGCTATATATATTTTGATTCGGGGTAAAAAATATTTGATTCGAGTCAAGGAACCCACCTATCAAAGCTCAGAGTTATTAGATATCATATTTTATCTATTATTTTTCATATTCGAGAATTAACAGTGGCCCTGTAAACAGTCGACAGGCTGATGGTCTCAGACCAAATTGCAGATGAAGATGGATAACTCTTAAATCAATAGGCTTTTTATTGATAATAAGGCCAAATTTTGTCGAACAACATGTTGATAAATAACACATTTCGGGCAATTTTATACTATAGTTGACAGTGGTTAGCATTATTTTGGGGAATTAATCGATTCTGATAACTGAAGCGGCATTTCTAAAAATGTTGTTGTTGGAATCTGATGATATGGGGACCATCGAATCGGATTGAGTACCTTTAACATTCACATGGATAGGACATATTATTTTGTCACAAAAAACAACTTGGTAACGATTCAGGTGCGACATGTTTTGAATCATGTTTGTGATATAATATCAAATAAAAGGATATCCTTATTTCAACTTGTATAGATGAATTGCAGCTATAATATGGCAGTTGATTTGAGGATGTACCAGACCTGTTTACAATCTATTCTTCTATCGTATCCTTTCTAGATCTTCTTTAGAATCGGAGCCCATATTCTATTAAACTCAGGCTTTTTTGTACACATATGAATACATCACACAATGGCCATAAAAAATAAATACCTAAATTATCATCAGAATTTTTATGGAAAGTTATGGTGGGAGAGAAGTGTCTGATCATTTATTATTTGTTTTCGGTGCAAATAAAAGCACACATGACATTGTACTAATAATTAAATGTGTCACTAAAGTGTAATACAACAATGTAGCTGTAAATAAGCATTAACCCTTTATGATGGGAGCTGCGCTGGTGCATCATCAAAGATCCTGTGCCAATGCATTCTTTTATATATGCACGTCTCCCATAAGGAGCCTCGCATATATAAGAGAATGTACTGGCTTACAAGGTCAAGGTGAATATTGTCAGGCCAATATATCTTCTTAGATATGCAAGGCTCCCTATGGGATAAGGAATACATTAAAACAGATCTTAGCATAGTACAGATATCAATGACAATTTAATTGGTAAGTTATTTTAAACAGGGGCAGACCTGCATTTGACTTTGGGTGTGGGGGGATCTTGAGTATACACATGTATAACAAACATAAATAAATCTGGGAGGGGCCAAAATATCAAGGAGGGGTCTGATGATAAACTATGTATTTATTTTAATATATGGCCTAACATAAATTGATCAATTAATATATTCTATTTTACATGGCAACTAGACTAAATGTCTAACATCAAATTGAGACAAGATTCTCAGTCTTATCACAGTTAAAATAAAGGACGAAATCAGGATTCCAGACCTCCATTAACAACAACAACAATATATATTTTAATAATAACTATTTAACATCACTGTTGTCTTTGTCCTATTGTGTCCTGTTATAGGAAACAGTGCATGGCATTTAAGGAATGCTTATGTAAATCAAATAAAGTCCTTATCTGTTGGAAAATTAAAGATGTTATTATTATTTCACTCTAAGTTATTGAAATATACATAAAATAAACGGATCAGAAATTCTATATATCAAGGTTTCCCCTAAAGAAGTGGTCGCTCCAAACCCATTTCTATACTACAGTAATGCCCAAAGTAATTGACCACTTAACCACAGCAGCCCCGAGAGCTTTCCGATGAATGGAAACAAGCCATATTTCTGACTAAATCCTGAAAAGTTACCCATAATTCTGCTGTGGTTAAGTGGTCAATTACTTTGGGAATTTCTGTAAATAGATTATCTCATTTAGCTATAAAACTATACATTGGAATAGTCCATTATTCAATTGGACGGGTGTTCAGGAAATATGAGCAGACTACAGATAATAAAATCTGCAGAAGGAACACGATTCATTGGTCGGAAATGTTCAGATAATAAGTTCAACAAATGACCTATGGTTGTTTGTTGAACTTATAATCTGAATATTTTCCAAAGGGTAACTACTCATCAATGAATGTCTAGTATATTAGTATAGAAAGGGTTACACTTACCTTTATGTTATGTGTTGTTTAAAAAAAAAAAGTTTGGTGTGACAAAGTCAAAAGTGATAATAAATTAGATTTTATTTTTTTAATGTTGTACGTGTTGTAACTGAGGTCTTGAACAATGAACATCTTAGATTTATACATAAATTTTATGAAATAAATATTTACATACAAGCAATACAATCTAACAGCATAATGTATTGATTTGTGAACTATAATATGAAGCGGTCGAAAGATCTTTTATCATGAAAGGTTAAACAGCATCACATGACTTCACACTGAGAGCCGAATTTACCTCTATATCGTATGGAAGCAACTGTGATTGAATACAGGCAGATTATCGTTGAAATTGGGGGCTATGTACTACTTTAATTTACTCTAATCTGCCAGCTATAATATAAATATAATAAATGGATTTTAATTGTATTGCTTTTCATTGATTATGGATGAAAATTGATCTGTTATTTTTATGTGATAACAAAATCTCATTCCATAATATATGGAACACAACAAAGTCAACACGCATTTCTTAAAAATGGTCTATCTCTTCCTTACAAGTTTTATATAGTTAAATAAAAATCACAGACACCTGTCCAGAAACACTTCTATCAATTAATCTTGATCTTATTTCAATTTTTCTGGTATATTCAGGTATAATACATACAGCAATCTGGGACAGTTTTATGGAATATATCTAGAACAGATCAGCCATGAAACTTCGGGCGATCTCATATAAAGGTAAGAGTTCTCTTGCTTGCTATGGTTCAAAACATTTCCCCATGGCTGGCAGAAACATTTGGAGTATAGCAAGCAGGCGAACTCTATCTTAGTACCCTCCATCAAGGAAAAATATAAGATATTTTGGTCTGCACCATCAGAAATAAACCACTCTTTTATGCCTTAATAGACATATAATAAACACAATCTTCAGTTTGTCAGTGTTTTATTTGAAGAAAAAGTTATTATAAAAAAATACATTGTTGTTGTTGTAATTGTGGCCCGGAAGAAATAGACCATCTTTAAATAGAGTAAATTTTTTATTTTCTCTCTCTTCCATGTTGCTCGTACAGTACAGGTATATCGGAGTGATATGGAATATTTCTAATATGGCAGCTGAACATGGAAATCAAAATAAGACAGCATCAACTATTTTTTCAAGTCAGCTAGATTAACCATTTGATGACAGGAGTTGCGCTTGTGCAGCATTAAATTTCCTGTGCCAGAGTATTCTCTTATATATGCAAGTCTCCCATAGGGAGCATCACATATATAAGAAAATGCACTGGCTTATAAGGTCAAGGTAAATATTGTTAGGCCAATGTATTCTCTTATATATGCAAGGCTCCCTATGAGAGACTTGCATATATAAGAGAATGCATTGGCACAGGGTTTTCGCAAAATTTCAGGATGCTACAGTCATGGAAAGGTTAACCTTTTCAACACTCATAGATAGTATGTATGTTCGTGTGAACATTTCATCCAAAGAAGGACAAAAATATTTTCATTTTGATAATTTTTATAACTTGGTACCTGAGCATTCTTTTTGAATAGAATCATCCACAGGTGTGACAACACTACCATGAGTATATACCTTAATACTCAATGGTAGTGTTGTCGCACCAGGGGATGTGTGGAACTATCCCCTTCAAGTTCCCACAAAGCAGCATTGATAATATTTCGTTCAGAGGATAACATTTTGGCTGAAAACTTTAGTTATTATTATAAGACAACACATCTCTGACATTGGCTACATACATCTGCCACTCAACTGTGTGGACAAGGGAGCTGTTTATAAAATGGTCTCGGCTAAGATAGGGTTAAAAAACAGAGGTCAAGAGATTCATCGTCCAATTTAACCCTTTCTATACTAAATGGATTCTCCCACTCAGTTATAATATTATACATTGGAATGGTCTATTCTTCATTTGGAGGGGCGTTCATGTAATAGAAGCAGATGACAGACAGAACAACAGATAATACAAGTAGGAAACCTGACTTTAAGAGCGTTTATCCCAATTATTTCACTCGACGGTAAAGAGGAAAGAAACCCTTGCGAAAACCAGGGCAAAACCCTGTGCCAGTGCATTTTCTTATATATGCGAGTCTCCCATAGAGAGCCTTGAATGTATAAGAGAATGCATTGGCATAACAATATTTACCTTGACATTGTAATCCAGTGCATTCTGTTATATATGCGAGGCTCCCAATGTGAGACCCGCATATATAAGAGAATGCACTGGCACAGGATCTATAATGCTGCACCAGCTCCTATCATGAAAGGGTTAATTTACTCATTTATTTGACCCTTTCTTGTCTAAATGTTCATTGACAATTAGCTCCCTTAGGAAATGTTCACATAATTGTAATTTAAAATTTATTATCTGAACATTTCCCACCAACAGATGGGAATCTTTCTGCACTTAATTATCTGTTTTCTGTGACATTCCTTCAGATGAATAATAGACCATTCCAATGCGTACTTTTATAACTGAATGGGAAAATCCATTTAGTAAATAGATAGTTAACAGAAGACTTCTTTGATATTGACAAATATCATGAGGTTTAGTATATTAAAAATAGCAATGACAAAACATATTTGAATTGCTAAAACAATGGACATAACTAAAACTCAAAGATGTTGAAATCATCAGTGAGTTTATAATATCAAGTACATGTCATTGTCTAACTGAAATATAGCTGAACAAAGAAATAGACAAAACAAAACAATAATTAGATTTATGTAGAGCTTCTTCCACCAACCTCTTCATAGATACCATTGTAATTAAATGTACTAGTATTAGTACTGTAGAGAATATGTAATCCAAGCTAAAATTAATATACAGTAATGCCCTAAATAATAGACTCCTTAACCACAGCAGAATTATGGGTAACTTTTCAGGAGTTAGTCTGAAATATGGCTTGTTGGCATTCATCGGAAAGCTCTCACTGAGTGCTTTCCGATGAATGCCAACAAGCCATATTTCCGACTAAATCCTGAAAAGTTACCCATAATTCTGCTGTGGTTAAGGAGTCGATTATTTACGGTATTACTGTACTGCGTATCACCAGGTCCTTGTTTTAACAAATGAGTGTTGTGAGACACAACTTCCATGTCCAGGGTGAAGGGACCTGCAAAATGCAGTCCGACCATCCTACCCGGCCGAAACAAATCAACAACATTCAATGGTCAATGAAAGCACGAGAATTGAAACCTTGGTAAATATCCTTTTATCCAAATACTTTACTGGATTAACCAACCCATTCTATACTAAATGGATTCTCCCACCAAGCTAAAAAGTGTACATCGGAAAGGTCCATTATTATTTTGCAGGGATATACAGGTAATATAAGGAGATGACAGATAATAAAAATACAGAAGAAGTCCTATTTATTGAGAGACAAGTTTAGATAATAAGTTAATGTTATTTGTTGAACTTATTATCTGAACACAACGTTTGTTGAACTTATTATCTGAACATTTCCTATGGGACAGGTACTCCTCAATGATGCTTTAGTATAGAATGGGTTAATTAATTGTATGAATACAGATCTCAATAAATAAAACAATATAGTGTTGATAGCCTATATACATATATTGTATCTCACGTGACTTTGTTATTGAAATCAAGCTTTCCGATTGGTTGGCTACTCGACTCTATTAGTCGTAGTTGTATACTACGCCTTCAAGTCTATCCCATCGTGCACTATGCATATGTAGTTTTGACTACTAAAAATAGTAACGAACACTACATCAAACTTTGTTCTGAAACTACTTGTTATTTCGCCGCTGATCCAAATTAAAGCTTCAGTAAGGCGAACATCAATTGTCTGAACTTAGTAAAAGTTGAAAATAGTAGTTTCCTACTGCTAAATCAAAATTACAAAGTTTTTACATATTATTTTTTTTTCTTTAAAAATAAATGGTGTTTGCCCACTGGTTTGCCTTTAATTTCTGCATTTGTTCGATACAATATAATAATTAGAGCATGACTTGTCGTGAAATACGCCGATATAGTGCATAGTGCGGTTGTGTAGTTCACTCCGCTTCGCGTCGTGAACTACACAACCTCACTATGCACTATATCGGCGTATTTCACTCCAAGCCATGCTCTATTTATTAAGTATACGTATTGCGGTGACAGCCTATATATATACGTATTGTGGTAATAGCCTATATATATATGTATTGCAATGATAGCCTATATATATACGTATTGCGGTGACAGCCTACACATATGCATTGTGGTAATTGTGTATTGTGGTGATAGCCTATATATATGTATTGCGGTTATAGCCTATATATATGTATTGCGGTGATAGCCTATATATACGTATTATGGTGATAGCCTATACATCCATTGCACAGGCAGGCCATATACATAAAAATACTGCATTCTTAGGCACCTTCAACTTCATCTGAGGTGGGCATCATTAAAACTTATATTTTTGATTAATATACAATCAAAATACAATCTCCCATTTATCTATTTTTAGAAATTTAGATAGGTTAATGTTTAAAATAATAATCGAGAATTCTTTGGAAATATAATAAAAATAAAAGCCTGCCTCCATAGTTCATTTAATTGCCCGAGAACACATGTATTTATTTCTAATGGTCTAAATCTTTGCTCAGCCACATGGGGAAAATAACAGACAAGGTCAAATACATGAGGACAGTATGATCCCTACTTCTACATTAACAATGACTTAGTGAACGAATGAGACATGAACGACTCAGTGCCGCTTGGGATCTCGGCCCCCTGTTACCTGTGAGTAAGGTGGAGGGGGAGATAACTTGCCCTGGGGACTGTAGTAAGGCGGTGTTGTGGCTGTATTTGTTGCGACAAAATCAGAGTAACTTTCTGCATCCTGTAAATAGAAGATATGTAAATAAATCATGATATCCTATATGTATATAAATCATATCCTATATGTATATAAATCATATCCTCTATGTATATAAATCATGATATCCTATATGTCTATAAATCATGATATCATATATGTATATAAATCATGATATGCTCAGCTTCATCTCAATGTGCCATTCTGATCGACGAATGGCCTTTTTTTTCACGCTCACTGAAGTTTTGTGCCTCCATAAATCTGATATATACAGTAATGCCCTAGAAGTAATCGACTCTTTAACTACAGCAGAATTATGGGTAACTTTTCAGGATTTAGTCGGAAATATGGCTTTCCGATGAATGGCAACAAGCCATATTTCCGACTAAATCCTGAAAAGTTACCCATAATTCTGCTGTGGTTAAGGGGTCGATTACTTAGGGCATTACTGTATGAGTTCTAAGTTTAAAAAAAGGGTATGGCTTCATCAAAAATCATCAGGCTTCAAACATTTTTTACCATGACCTCCATATTCTCAAATCTGAACCACTAATATCATGAAATTCTGTTGTATATTACTACAGTTATCAGATAGGAACCCAAAAACTGATACCTATGTCGACAAAGGTGCATAGCTTTGTTAATAATCATCAAACTTGATATGCACGTTCTTAAATATTCCCATGGAATTCTGAGAAATATAGTTGAAGAAGTTATCTGGACAACAGTAAAGATGGATTGGCATTGTAAAGACAGACATGCAAATTACTGTATAATAGTCCTCAGCAAGGTTTGCGCTGCCACTTGCCAAATTTGCCAAGGGCAAAAATAATTCACATTTGGCAAAAACTATTTTCATTTGGCAAAAGTTTTGGCAAGTCACTTTTTAATTCCTCAAGAATGTTGAAAAATATTGGTCAATCAATATCATTCATTTCAGGAAACTCTTACAACATAATTATATATTAGTTGTGTTTTATAAGGTTTAGAAAAAGTTCACACCTCTATTAAGATACAGTTAATCTCATAGCATTAGTAGATAATAATAGTTGGAGAGATTTTAGTGTGGTGGTATTGTTTACATAGCTAATCCCCCTGTGATGTGCCCTATCAAAAGTTGTTCAAACCACGAGTGTCGAAACATAAGACTTAAGGTTGCAGAAAATTATACTATCAGGGATAGCATTTGGCAAATGCTAAAATAATTTGGAAAAAAATATTTTCATTTGGCAAATTATTTGCCAAAAGTAAATATTGGTCCAGCGCGGACCCTGGTCCTCAGAAAAATATTTGGGAGACATTGAAAACAATGCACTTATTAAGTTTATGTCTTCAGAGTGGTTGTAGGTTTATGAATGCATTGATTCAGTGGGCGTGGCTATCTCAGTGGGTGTGGCTATTGTAAGGGAAATGTGGATGCAATAATTAAAATATAAGGAAATGAATACTCTTGGGATCCATTTAAAAGTATGAACACAAAACTTTTAGAGTCCATGTAATCTAAAACCTTAATTGGGGTCGTAACCTATTTAACCCTTTACCCAACAGGAGGGCCCTGTGCCAATGCATTCTCTTATATATGCGAGTCGACCATAGGTTGCCTCGCATATATAAGAGAATGCATTGGCTTAACACATTAAAAATTATAAAATTGTTAAAGAATGTAAGAAAAAATGTTAAAAAGTGTTAGGCCAATGCATTCTCTTATATATGCGAGGTGACCTATGGTCGACTCGCATATATAAGAGAATGCATTGGCACAGGGCATAACTGTAACCATCACAATGTGGTCAATGAGCCGGTTCCAATGATATCCATATGTGTATGGTTTTATTGAGACAGACCGAAGATATTTTAGGCTGTTGAAGCTTTATTTGGCCGGTTTTGGCCGGTTTGTTGGGTAAAGGGTTAATGTGAGAAAATTTTCTCAGTGACCAAATAAAAGCAGCTGAATCATGCCAAAATTTATTATGTGTTTGAGGTTAGTGTATTTATTATGTGTTTGAGGTTAGTGTATTTATTATGTGTTTGAGGTTAGTGTATTTATTATGTGTTTGAGGTTAGTGTATTTATTATGTGTTTGAGGTTAGTGTATTTATTATGTGTTTGAGGTTAGTGTATTTATTATGTGTTTGAGGTTAGTGTATTTATTATGTGTTTGAGGTTAGTGTATTTAGAATCTTAACTGTATTTAATCATTTCAAATGCATTGAAATAGATTCGGTAAACCGTTAAATTGTGTTGTTTGTCACTTTCTTTTTAACATAAAAGATGTGGGTCGACCTGGGTCGATGGAAATATAAAATAACTTTTGTCTCATATTATTTCATAGCTGGTGTTTGAGTGTTTCTCAGTAATATATAAGGCCATTTAAACAAAATAGTTTGTTTCTCAGGGAAAGCGTAATCCCCGAAAAGCATATATATGACCTGCCATAAATACTATTAAGTATATATACTCTCAGGTGCCTAACAAGGCAATGCCAAGCGTGGGCCAATGCCCCCGACTGTACACTCAATATTGGCAATATATAGAGTGAAAATGAAGTAATAGTTGGGCATAGCTCTCAGTTTAACAGCGGGTAATAACTCTGGCAAAGGCCATAACTCTTGAAAAAAAGTGCAGCCAAAATCTGCACTATGAACGACGGACAAAGGTCTCCACTATATACCCCCGAATCCTCAATTCACAAATGTCCAAGTCAAACACGGGTAAAAAATATTGGACGAAACTGTAGTATGTAGGTATCCTTTCCACTGACATGTGCTATCACCATGCCAATGGAAAACAAAATCTGATAATTAACACCTGAGTTACAAGCTGATATGTTCTTTCGGACACAAAATTCACAAATTTCCAAGTCCAACAAGGGCTGTAACTCTGGTCAAAATTAATGGACGAAACCATGTATTATGTGGATATCCTATCCCCCCAACATGCGCTATCACCACACCAAAGGACACTGAAATCCAATAGTAAAGACATCCACAGCATGTTTGTTATTGATGTATTGATGCTTTATCCAGCAAAGGGCCATAACTGGGGGGAAAAGTACAAACAAAACCTGAACTATGTGGAGATCATTTCCAAATTCTGGTCTACTGGCATACAAAAAGGACATCCAAATTGGATTATTGATGCTTGAGCTGTGTTGTGAAATGTTTGTTATGGACGAACGGATGGATGGACCAATGGACTGAAGGACAGACAGGGGTCTCCACTATATACCTCTGAATCCTCCTTTGGAGGATCGGGGGCATAATAAAAGTGTCAGGGTGATTATTAATTTTGGAGAAAATACCCAACGATCACTACTATTATTTGGCATTGAGACATAGAGTGTAATTATTATACCACGATTATTAACACTGCCCATCCCAACCCATCTGACATAAGTCTTCATGGCAAAAGCTGACATCATGCAAGATGCACCATGGTTTTATATCTATAAAATATAAATCACCATCTAACAAGTCATCATTATTTTTTGTAGAAATTCATGTATACATAATGTATTACATATAAATACCGTAACGTTTGTGCTTGTGATCAGTTAGAGAGTGAGGTTAGATCAAAACATATGGATCAAGTTTACTTGCCTTAACCCTTTACCCAACAGAAGGGCCCTGTGCCAATGCATTCTCTTATATATGCGAGTCGACCATAGGTCGCCTCGCATATATAAGAGAATGCATTGGCTTAACACATTAAAAATTATAAAATTGTTAAAGAATGTAAGAAAAAATGGTAAAAAGTGTTAAAAAAAGATTTTTTTTAGGCCAATGCATTCTCTTATATATGCGAGGCGACCTATGGTCGACTCGCATATATAAGAGAATGCATTGGCACAGGGCATAACTGTAACCATCACAATGTGGTCAAGGAGCCGATTCCAATGATATCCATATTTGTATGGTTCTATTGAGACAGACCGAAGATATTTTAGGCTGTTGAAGCTTTATTTGGCCGGTTTTGGCCGGTTTGTTGGGTAAAGGGTTAATGAGTGATATTGTATCCACACAACATGTATTATAAATCTGTGGGTTTTAAATTAAGGGTAAATCTAATGAACATCAGTCCTGATTCAGTACATTGCTCATGTTTAGTGCAGCCCTCGAAAATAGCTTCAGCAAAAGGCAATGCCGTAGAACAAGCCGTAGAAGCCAATTTAGAATTTCATGCAATTCTAAAGTAATGCCACAGAAGAAAAATGTTATTTTCAAGGGCTGTTTAGTGGGACTAAAATAAATATGTTATATATAAATAAAAATCACAAAAATAATTTGAAATAAATAATATATACAGTAATGCCCTATATAATAGACTCCTTAACCACAGCAGAATTATGGGTAATTTTTCAGGATTTAGTCGGAAATATGGCTTGTTGCCATTCATCGGAAAGCCCTCAATGCGATATGCACACATTAAATTTGGGTATCTACAGTAATGCCCTAAGTAATCGACTCCTTAACCACAGCAGAATTCAGTGAGAGCTTTCCGATGAATGGCTTGTTCCAACTAAATCCTGAAAAGTTACCCATAATTCTGCTGTGGTTAAGGAGTCGATTATATAGGGCATTACTGTACTTAGAAAAAAATATTTCCTGAGAAATTACCGTAACTATTTTGTTTATCTGGCTTAAACGTAGCTATGCATTCTCATCAGTTTTCATGTTTATCTTTAGCACAACGTTTACTGACTTGAATTTGGGGGAATCTGGAAATGTCACGATATGGTTGATATCTGAAAACTTACCCCAGGAATGTCAATAACAGCATTACTTAAGGGACTGTAAACTGGAGATCCACCAAAGATTATGATTGGCCTAGAATATCTATACCGCCATAAACAGCCACAAGCAGACAACATCATCATAAAGAAACAGATACCCAACCTGAAATTAAAACAGTAAAGCAGCTTAAACCACAAGCTGACAACATAATCAAAAGCAAAAGGTACCGTTTGAAATGATAACATTAAAGTGACTCACAACACACGCTCACAATATATGGCTAATTCATTTTAAACTTCATGAAAATTTCAAAATACACTGCTGACCTTGATAATTTTGTTTTTGCTCGATAACGATATGATAATTAAAAATATATCGAGTTCCCCATATTAAAGTATATCTAATGTCAACATGAAATCTAGTCAAAGTCTACCTGTACGTAAACCATCTAAGATATACTATCCCAATATCTTAGCTGGTTTACGTACGAGCAGACTTGGAGTACATGATATCATGTCTACATGTATATCAGCTATAATAAAAGTATATCTCATGTCAACATGAAATAGTATCCATAACAACTATAATGAAAGTGTCAATGACACTGTAGCTCAACTTGGAAAGGGAATAATAATAATTTAATGTATTACAGGCAATGGAGCGATTAGGAATGTGGAAAGTTGAATGTCTATTACTAGTTTATAGACATGAAGAGAAAAGTAAAATCCAAGATGGCTGCTGGTGGCCATGTTTTCGGCCGAATGACCCCAAAATGAATCGTTCCCATCTACATGTCATCGTTAACATCCATGACAAATTTTATGATGATCAGACGAACAGTACGACCTGTGGCCCGTGCTAATGGATTAAATTTTGAAATCCAAGATAGCCGCTGGTGGCCATGTTTTTTGTCCGAATGACCCCAAAATGACTCGTTCCCATTTACATTCCAATTTCAACAGCCATGACAAATTTTATGATGATCAGACTAAAGGTACGACCTGTAGCCCGTGCTAAAGGATTTAGTCATACAAAGAGTAAAATCAAAGATGGCTGCTGGCAGCCATGTTTTTCGGCCAAATGACCCCAAAATGAGTCGTTCCAATCTGCATGTCAATGTTAACATCCATGACAAATTTGATGATGATCAGACTAAAGGTACGACCTGTAGCCCGTGCTAAAGAATTTAGTCATACAAAGAGTAAAATCCAAGATGGCTGCTGGCCGCCATGTTTTTTGGCCGAATGACCCCAAAATTACTCGTTCCCATCTAAATGTCAATATTAACATTCATGACAAATTTCATGATGATCAGACGAACAGTACGACCTGCGGCCCGTGCTAATGGATTGAATTTTGCAATCCAAGATGGCCGCTGGCGGCCATTGTTTTTTGTCCGAATGACCCCAAAATGACTCGTTCCCATCTACATTCCAATTTCAACAGCCATGACAAATTTTATGTTGATCGGATTAAAGGTACGACCTGTAGCCCGTGCTAAAGGATTTAGTCATACAAAGAGTAAAATCCAAGAAGGCTGCTGGCGGCCATGTTTTTTGACCGAATGACCCCAAAATGACTCGTTCCCATCTACATCTCATTATTAACATTCATGACAAATTTTATGATGATCAGACTAAAGGTATGACCTGTAGCCCGTGCTAAAGGATTTAGTCATACAAAGAGTAAAATCCAAGATGGCTGCTGGCAGCCATGTTTTTCGGCCAAATGACCCCAAAATGAGTCGTTCCAATCTGAATGTCAATGTTAACATCCATGACAAATTTGATGATGATCAGACTAAAGGTACGACCTGTAGCCCGTGCTAAAGAATTTAGTCATACAAAGAGTAAAATCCAAGATGGCTGCTGGCCGCCATGTTTTTTGGCCGAATGACCCCAAAATTACTCGTTCCCATCTAAATGTCGATATTAACATTCATGACAAATTTCATGATGATCAGACGAACAGTACGACCTGCGGCCCGTGCTAATGGATTGAATTTTGCAATCCAAGATGGCCGCTGGCGGCCATTGTTTTTTGTCCGAATGACCCCAAAATGACTCGTTCCCATCTACATTCCAATTTCAACAGCCATGACAAATTTTATGATGATCGGATTAAAGGTACGACCTGTAGCCCGTGCTAAAGGATTTAGTCATACAAAGAGTAAAATCAAAGATGCCTGCTGGCGGCCATGTTTTTTGACCGAATGACCCAAAAATAACTCGTTCCCATCTACATGTCACTATTAACATTCATGACAAATTTTATGATGATCAGACTAAAGGTACGACCTGTAGCCCGTGCTAAAGGATTTAGTCATACAAAGAGTAAAATCCAAGATGGCTGCTGGCGGCCATGTTTTTGGGACAAATGACCCCAAAATTACTCGTTCCCATCTACATGTCAATATTAACATCCATGACAAATTTGATGATGATCAGACTAAAGGTACGACCTGTAGCCCGTGCTATAGAATTTAGTCATACAAAGAGTAAAATCCAAGATGGCTGCTGGCCGCCATGTTTTTTGGCCGAATGACCCCAAAATTACTCGTTCCCATCTACATGTCAATATTAACATCCATGACAAATTTCATGATGATCAGACGAACAGTACGACCTGTGGCCCGTGCTAATGGATTGAATTTTGAAATCCAAGATGTCCACTGGCGGCCATGTTTTTTGTCCGAATGACCCCAAAATGACTCGTTCCCATCTACATTCCAATTTCAACAGCCATGACAAATTTTATGATGATCGGACTAAAGGTACGACCTGTAGCCCGTGCTAAAGGATTTAGTCATACAAAGAGTGAAATCAAAGATGCCTGCTGGCGGCCATGTTTTTTGGCCGAATGACCTCAAAATGACTCGTTCCCATCTACATGTCATTATTAACATTCTTGACAAATTTTATGATGATCAGACTAAAAGTACGACCTGTAGCCCGTGCTAAAGAATTTAGTCATACAAAGAGTAAAATCCAAGATGGCTGCTGGCGGCCATGTTTTTGGGCCAAATGACCCCAAAATGACTCGTTCCCATCTACATTCCAATTTCAACAGCCATGACAAATTTTATGATGATCGGATTAAAGGTACGACCTGTAGCCCGTGCTAAAGGATTTAGTCATACAAAGAGTAAAATCCAAGAAGGCTGCTGGCGGCCATGTTTTTTGACCGAATGACCCCAAAATGACTCGTTCCCATCTACATCTCATTATTAACATTCATGACAAATTTTATGATGATCAGACTAAAGGTATGACCTGTAGCCCGTGCTAAAGGATTTAGTCATACAAAGAGTAAAATCCAAGATGGCTGCTGGCAGCCATGTTTTTCGGCCAAATGACCCCAAAATGAGTCGTTCCAATCTGAATGTCAATGTTAACATCCATGACAAATTTGATGATGATCAGACTAAAGGTACGACCTGTAGCCCGTGCTAAAGAATTTAGTCATACAAAGAGTAAAATCCAAGATGGCTGCTGGCCGCCATGTTTTTTGGCCGAATGACCCCAAAATTACTCGTTCCCATCTAAATGTCAATATTAACATTCATGACAAATTTCATGATGATCAGACGAACAGTACGACCTGCGGCCCGTGCTAATGGATTGAATTTTGCAATCCAAGATGGCCGCTGGCGGCCATTGTTTTTTGTCCGAATGACCCCAAAATGACTCGTTCCCATCTACATTCCAATTTCAACAGCCATGACAAATTTTATGATGATCGGATTAAAGGTACGACCTGTAGCCCGTGCTAAAGGATTTAGTCATACAAAGAGTAAAATCAAAGATGCCTGCTGGCGGCCATGTTTTTTGACCGAATGACCCAAAAATAACTCGTTCCCATCTACATGTCATTATTAACATTCATGACAAATTTTATGATGATCAGACTAAAGGTACGACCTGTAGCCCGTGCTAAAGGATTTAGTCATACAAAGAGTAAAATCCAAGATGGCTGCTGGCGGCCATGTTTTTGGGACAAATGACCCCAAAATTACTCGTTCCCATCTACATGTCAATATTAACATCCATGACAAATTTGATGATGATCAGACTAAAGGTACGACCTGTAGCCCGTGCTATAGAATTTAGTCATACAAAGAGTAAAATCCAAGATGACTGCTGGCCGCCATGTTTTTTGGCCGAATGACCCCAAAATTACTCGTTCCCATCTACATGTCAATATTAACATCCATGACAAATTTCATGATGATCAGACGAACAGTACGACCTGTGGCCCGTGCTAATGGATTGAATTTTGAAATCCAAGATGTCCACTGGCGGCCATGTTTTTTGGCCGAATGACCTCAAAATGACTCGTTCCCATCTACATGTCATTATTAACATTCTTGACAAATTTTATGATGATCAGACTAAAAGTGCGACCTGTAGCCCGTGCTAAAGAATTTAGTCATACAAAGAGTAAAATCCAAGATGGCTGCTGGCGGCCATGTTTTTGGGCCAAATGACCCCAAAATTACTTGTTCCCATCTACATATCAATATTAACATCCATGACAAATTTCATGACGATCAGACAAACAGTACGCCCTGTAGCCCGTGCTAATGGATTGAATTTTGAAATGCAAGATGGCCACTGGCGGCCATGTTTTTTTACCGAATGACCCCAAAATTAATCATTCTGGTCTAAATGTTGATGTCAACAGCTATGACAAATTTCATAATGATCCGACCAAAGGTACGACCTGTAGACTGCATTGTTGACGCCTTACGTACACACGGACGACGGACGACAAAGCCATGGCAATAGCTCAAACTTTACAAAGTAAAGTTGAGCTAATAAAAGGAATATAACTGCCGAATTGCAAGAATTTTTAAATATCCTAACTGCGCATTGGTTCATGTAAGTGCATTGGTCTCTCACGCATGGGAGAGAGTGAAAGTGAAATATCCTATCTGCGCATTGGTTCATGTAAGTGCATTGGTCTCTCGCAGACAGGAGAGAGTAAAAGTGAAATATCCTGACCGCACATTGGTTCATGTAAGTGTATTGGCCTCTCACACACGGGAGAGAGTGAAAGTGAAATATACTGACCGCACATAGGTTCATGTAAGTATATTGACCTCTCACACGCGGGAGAGAGTGAAAGTGAAATATTTATATCACACTGAGTGCGCAAACGATAATTATTGAACTTTGATTTTTTTCGACAATCTATTTTAATATGAGGGTACAATAAAATCGCAGAAGAAACCGAGGTTGTATAAATTGAGAGTACATACCAGAAATACCAGAGTTCCCAAACTTTGTATGAGGAGCAACATATATTAACCCCACAGCAGTATTCATCTTCCTCATGGCACCTAAAACAAAATAAACAGAAGGCGGTTACTACGGTAATGCTGTATCTTAAAGCAAAATAAACAAGTAGTTGCCAATGGCAGTATCCCCCCTCCCCTGCCTAGGTGGGCAAAGTTTGGGATGGACGTTTTCAAAATAAGATAAAAAATAATTGTTAATATATTGCCCCCACATCAGATTGTACGAGGAATGTTATGTTCAAATCACAATGTACCCCATCAACCTTGACAATGGGGTTGAAGAGAACATGCGCGAAACATCGGAACATGAAACATCGGGTGGTAGATGAATAACCTTTACACTGAGTTTTGACATTTGAAGCATTACATTGCTCTAGCACGCCATGTTTGAAGTCACATGGCATCCGATCTATACATGTAGGTTGGCTACCTGATTGGTGTGAATTAACAAGCCTTTTTTTTGTAGAATGAGGTTCTCAGAGGGTGAGTTTAATGACGCAATCCAGCATGGCAGGCTAGAATCACTAAATTCACCCTCTGAGAAACTCATTCTGCTGAGGCCTCAACAGCTATGGGAGACCTAGGATCAGATTGAAGTTCCCCAGTTGAAGTTGGCGATTTTTCTCCCATTAGTCACCTATAGAAATAGAATATAGGGATCCATATAGAAAATGAACAGAATGGAAAAAGTAACTAAAAACATTTTTAATTTGAGACAATAGATACTTCCCAGAAGATGAGTCCTATAAAGCAGAAATTGGAATGAGGTCCCCAGAGGGTGAATTTAGTGATGCTTGCCCATTGTATTGGATAGCTTCACTAAATTCACCCTCTGGGAACCTCATTCTGCAAATGACAGACACAACATATATATGTGAGGATATGTTGAATACCACACTAAACCTGAGGTTTTAGGACCGTTCTTGTGGGGACAAAATCATTATACGATCCCCGTTTATAACAGACATTTGATACCCGGATGTCTCTTTTTGAACCCCTCGGCTCCGACGCGGGAGTTCAAATTGACATCCAGCAGTCAAATCCCCATGTACCTCCAATGTTGCCAGTGATAACTTATAATGTTACAATCACTAACCTGTCATGATCACAGTAGTAGCAATAGACCTGAAAAAATAACAGAAATTGAATTATATAATATAAACGGTAATAAAGAGAATATAAACGGTACAGTATTTATAAATGAGAGCATTAACCCTTTCTTTATTAAATGCATTCTCCCATTCAGTTGTAATGTAATGTAATACTAGTAATGGGAATTGTATAGAACCTATCCCCACGAGGGCCCTAACTTGCCCTAAGCGCTTGTAATTACCCTGGCTGTTGAGTAATGCTGATTCTTGTGCCTGCTACCATTTTTTTCAGGTGTTTCACTAGAGCGGCTTACGCTTACCCCAATACCGTTCCCTATTTTCCGTCTAGGAACAACGGAGCGAGCACAGTACCAGTAACCTTGCTCAATAACCTATACAGCACACACACTGCTTAATCTGGCCAACCCACTGTTGCGATGATGATAGTCTACCGGCAGGGGCGAACTCATGATGGTGCGTTAACAACATTACAAGTCCGTCGCTCTAACCACTAGGCTACCGAACTCCGCTAAGTTAAGATACATGTAGTATACATTAGAATAGTCTATCTGTTATAGAGGTATGCCTTTGTGCGTTAATCAAATTATTGTTAATATTACTCAAGATAAATAATTGACGGTACATGTAATACAGTCTAAATAAAATTAGACCATGTTTCATTTGAATCAACATGGTCTAAGAACTCTCATGGTTAAAATTATTTCAAACAGGAGAAATCTAGCCTTGCTTGACCAATGAATAGCTTCGTGCAAATTCAATTAATATTCACTTATTCATACAAGCAACACCCACGGTATTTGACTGCAATCTCATGAAGTTATTGTATAAACTACGCATTAGGGTCACGTATCTTCACTGACCAAACATTGTATGTTCAAAATCAAAACTAGCATACGTTTATTCATAATTGGGGAATGATCAGACAGAACAAGTGCCGGTATACATAATACAATTGTATTTGCAAAGATATTTAAAAAAAAAAGTATTTTCTCCTAACCTATGGATATTACGTCACATGCCAAATAAGGATCATTACAACTTTGAGTAATCGTATAGTAAGTGCCTAAATAATGTCTAAATAAGGAGATGATGCAATATGATAAATTGATAATCGGACAGGAGATGTAACCTGTAGGGTGTGCTAAAGGATTTAGTCATACAAAGAATAAAATGCAAGATGACAAATGGCCAGGGACACCGGAAGCATCAAAGGGCAAGGGGGCAAACTAGTCAGGAGGGCACCTTTCGGGTACCCACTGGACTCCTCTAGGTCAGGGCAAGTGCCCCTGCATGCCCGCCTTCTCCAGCGTCCCTGCAAATGGTACTCATGTTTTTTAACAGAATTCGGAAAAAATTGTATGCTCCCTTCAAGAGGTCACTCCGAGGATCCATATAGTTGGGAACTGATCGGATGAGGGATGTGGCCTGTAGGGTACGTGTACCAAAGGATTTAGTGATGCAAAGAGTAAAATACAATATGGCTGCCAGCGGCCAGGTTTTTCATTGAAAATCATTCAAATTCAATAGTTCCCATCTAGAGCCTAAAATGTTTCAAAACATATCGCCGATACTTGTGGGATGCATGGTCTTCTTCTTCTTCTTCAGAATACGGCTTGCAGTCAATGTATGACTATAATAAGCCGCCTCGAGGACATGGTTGATCTAAACTGATCGACTCTTTTGGTGTTAGTCAGATGTTAGAGATGGTAATGAGTCAATGATTTAAATTTGGTGCGCCCCCCCCCCCCCATCAGGATTTGTGTTTTGTTTTTGTTGTTTTTTGTATAGGATAAAATCAGTTTAAAACTATTTACAATCATTGGTGGTTTAGAGAAGTTTGCTTCGCTTGTGCCTTGCGATCAACAACTGGATGATGTCTGCAGTCAGTTAATAGATTTGAAGATTTTCGGGTCGGGTAGTAATGTTAAAGCTGCTGGCAATAGGTTAAATTCGGCTATGGTTCTGGGGAAGAAAGAATAGTAGGGCATCTATGGTGTGCAGATGGATCCAAATTTGAAACCAATATGTTTTTTAAAAGGATTCGGAAGAAACGGTAAAAAGAAATGGCAATGGGGCGGTCTCGCTAGTATCCAAATATCTTAGCTGGTTTTCGTATAGTGACGAGTAGACTTGGACTATCTGGCCGTAATTGAGAGAAACATCGGCCTGAGAGAAACATCGGCTTTCTATTTCTAACTTATATCTAAGTTCTATAACGCGTTAGTTAGAGCCCGAAGCCGCCATCGCACGCCGCCGCCGCCAGCCATATTGGCCACAAGCCGCCGCCAGCCATATTATATCTAACGCCAGCCACATTTAAAAATCTCCGCCGCCGGAATTGTAAAATGGCTGAGCCGTGTGCATGGGCTTATATGTCAAGCACAACTGTATTGTGAATCGCAAAGAACTAAACCGCATTGCCTAATATTGACATACTCGCATGTACACGGCATGGTTGTTATATTATCAGAACACATGGCCCCTTAATGTGGAATAGACTATCCCAATGCATGCTTTCATACAACTGAATGGGCGCATCCATTCGGTATTGAAAGGGTTAAAATATAAATTGTTTATATCGACCACACCCAGTCTCAGACATCACTGGCATTTGTCAATATATACACATAAGAATAGAAAATAGTTTGAAATATTATATATCATTACTATCGGGTTCATCATTCAATGATGCATGCATATATCGCAAGATGGCAGTGATGATAGCAGTCTGAAGTCGACAGAAGTCCCAATGTAACTACTTATACCGATTAGATGGGAAACTACATAGTATATCCATGCCAGTCCTTCGTGAAATTTCGCCATAATGGAAAAGCCCAACATCAAAAGATTACGTGTGGTCTGGAATTCTACGGGTTCACCACAAACGCTAAAAAAACGGCGTCTATAACCGGTAACAGGTGATTAGGAACATTTCGGAAACGAAAATACGCTGAACGATAACATCTCAGCCGGCTGAGCCGCCATATTTCGTCAGCCACGAACGTCGTGACTGAGCCGGCTTAGCTAGCTAACCAGCCACGAAAATCGGTTGAGCCAGCCATGAAAACTATTCGTCGTGGCTTCGGGGTCTAGCGTTAGTGAACGGGTACACTAATCACTATACACAATTTCACAAAATTATATTTATGTATTTCAACACTATTTTGGACTGAAGTTTCTTAGAATGGCTAAATACAATACATAAATCAAATGAATAAAAACTATTAGGACGAAAATACAATAATATTTTTTTACCAATACCCCAACTATTACTTGAACTATAGCGAAAGAATGGCCGAACAAAGAAAAACAGCTGTGAAATAATTTTGAGAAGGCCTATCTTTTCTTTTGTGAGTTGACAGTGACACCAGCAACGCGATTTGATTATATATTGTTCGACTTTGAGAATAATTCGAGTTGTGATATATAAACATTTTAGAACTTTGATGCAAGGAGAGTAACGAAACCAAACAATGTCAATAAATATTATTAAATAACCTTTTGCGTTCCAAATTGTGCAATACAATAAATCAACAATAATTTCTCATTCGCCATGTTTTATTGACCTTTGACATTAAGTGTTTACATCAGGTGACACTCCACAGTTTCGAATTATCAGTAAATTTCTTAGAATAGAGTACCAGTGTTTTCTGTCACCATGGGTGTGGTATGTTTATTGAGAGAAGGTTAGTTATGAATTTGTGGATTTTTAGAGGATGTCTTTGAGTTTTGAAAAATATTGATTCAGGTGACCTTGACCCCACCAGTATGAAACCACTCAGACACAGCAGATATAGCAACGCTGACACTTATCGTCGAATTCATACTGGGCCAAACTATTTTAGACATTCATTCTTCCCATCAACTGCTATACTCTGGAACCAACTCCCGCCTGATCTGATCAAGCTCTCAGACCCTGACCAGTTCAGGAGGAGAGCTTATCAGCTACAACCATGAACCTGACAGCAACCTTTGTTTTTAAAATGCTTTTATCTGTACATATTCTTTTAACTGACAAACTTGTCACCCTATCACTCCATTCTCCACTAACTTGCACTGACTGCGCCTGGTGATAACACCCACATATGGGGGTCTACCAGTATCAATAGATAGATAGATAGTATGAAGTAGTAGCGATTTCTGCGAAACAGTGGCTCCAGACACCAGCGTGACATTTTAGCACCTAAAATTTGTCATCTGCATGAAAAATATATTTTTTTAAACTTACAGTGGTGAGAAGTTTGAAATTTTTTGATATTTTTGTGAGGAAACAGTGTTCTTCCAGACAACATAGGCGGCTATACCATAGATCTTCTGGTTTTTGTGTCCCACGAGCCTGAAAATCGCTTATTTTGGTCATTTTTGCATCAAAATTTCATTTTTCAGGCACACAATCAAGGGGCATAACTCTTGCTACCCCCATTAAAATGACAATTCTGTACCAAAATCTTTAAGCCTAGTATATGCTCAACCCAGGTATATATACATTGTATATGTGTTGTGGGATCACATTTCTGTTATTTGTCATTGAATTGATGCCCCCTTATTTTTGCACCAATCCCTGCAGAAACTGTGGAGTGTCACCTCAGGTGATTCCAATCGGCAAACATCGTCAGATTCCGATTCGAGGAGTTCGTCCTGCCTAGCAGGGGACTGAACTCTGCGTGGATCTTGGAGCAGGACGCGCACGCTTGATAGAGTTATCGCGCTTACGCGGCAAAATAAGACGCTCGAAAATAACATACATTTTATGAAGAATATATATTTTATACCTTACATGTATATTACGGTAAATCACAGTGTCTAGATGCACTCGACGATTATTTTTCCTTATTTCCGATTTATTCGTACTCCTTTCCTGTGATTTTCATAACTTTTGACAAAAATACCGACTACGTAGGCCTACGTTACAAATTTGACAATGAAAGCTGATGAAAGAGTGGATAAATGAATAAATCAACCTGACCAAACACCTGACAGACAAATGATCTAAATTCGTTAGTTATACCAATGACAAAATAACTACTTCAATTGCATATATGCTTACAAATATATGCACACACCCTACTTCTTCGATCAATAATAAAGTTGTGGTCCCTCTTATAAGGTGTATAATATATAACTACACCAGAAACCACCCATTGCCAGTCGAAACTGGCTCATGGACAGATAACCGATACAACAAACGCGTACACATGTACTTTATGTAAAGATGCTTTTGGAAATGAATTTCATTTTTATTCTAGTCTGTGCATGCCTGAATGAACTGAGATTTAGCCTAAATATGTGAGACCCTATTTACTAAGACCGAACATTTTGAAACTAGCCGAATTACTTAATTGTGGCAATAGACGAACACTGGTAAATCTCGCTTTGTATAATAAAAAGCCCAAAATACCATGGTACAACCATGGTACTATACATAGTTACATACCTTGTTATATATATCGGCCATTTTTACCATTGTGTATTTTATATGGGGGGGGGGGGGGGGCACATCGATGTCGAGCCGATTGCCCATCCACATGCCGTTCGTCGTGGAGCTGGACACATCTTCGTCGCCCAAACAATCGACGAGGGATGCCAGCTCGTTTGACGGAGTATATACCACGTACGTACGAGGCGGACCTTCCACTGACCAACAACTATAACACCGAAGCTCTCAAGTCACCGTCGTTCCCGTTCTTGTTTGTGAGAACATCCGACGAGAAACAGCAGAGGCACACGAAGAATCACAATATGGACGACAAGTTATATAGATGGTCATGGTCTAGTTATATAAATGGTCATGGTCTATATAGTTATATAGATGGTCATGGTCTAGGAGCATCTTTCAGCAGATACCATCACGTACGCCACCCTCTTCCGAGAAACCAACATACAAGGAAGAAGAAGAAATAGGATGTTCTGTCAAGATTATATTGTACAAATGTCAAATTGTTAGAATATGATAGAATGGAATATAATAGAATATCTATTGCAATACACCAGATATATATAGGCAGTTGCAAGTTACATAATGAGTTAAAACTTAAAAACATGTAAATACAAACGAACATAAATTGTGTTCAATATAATTGTTAGACGCAAAGCATCTTCATTTAACGACCACCATTATCTTATCAGATGTATCTAGTTTCGTTAATTAAAGGCATAACTAAATATGGGGGGGGGGGGGCTTTCTGTCCTTTCAAGTATCTCGGGGCTAGCTCATATCTCACCAAATTCTATTTTGAGTCACATTGAAAGCTTGGTTGGTGAAGTCGCCATGATCTTAGTGAAAATTGCAGCTTAAAGGCACACAATCCGATTAGATGGTCCTCATGTCATCAGAATACAAAAACAACAACAACAACTTTTCTTAAGATGCATGGTTATTAGAATGGATTATTTGCCCAAAAAAATAATGCTAACACTGTCAACTGTAATATAAAATTGTCCAAAATGTGTTATATGTCAACATTTTGTTCAACGCAATTTGGTATCGAGAGTATGTCGGTCGGCATTCATAGAATATTTGCCAGGCCGCCAAATATTCCAGGTGGTGAAAAATAAGAGATTTTAAGACTCGAAATCTGATAACTCTGGGCTTTGATGGGTTGGTTCATCGACTCAAATCTAATATTTTTAACACCGAAGCCAAAGAAATGGTAATTTGTGGGCGTTAAATCGGATTGTGCATCTTAATTTGTCTACCTGCAGCTGAGCAGCTGTCCGTGCATCCCACGACATTCGTCGCATTGTGTACTTCTTTTTACGGATATAAGCCAATTGACGCTGTATACACGCCTTTCATCATTCCACTTGTCATTTTCGAAAGAAAAAAACCATAATCAGAAATGGTAACGCGCTCAAGATAATATATTATATACCCATGATTGTAATTATAGAATATAAAATATATTGGTTTCGCGAATGACCAACTCAGATTTCCGTTAAAATAACAGTAACAACCAACACCTAATCAGCCATCTCCGACCACAATCCCCAGTGGGCTGCAGAACGAAAAATGTCTATAAAAGCTGATAAAAGTTGAAACATAAAACTTACAAATTATCTTTTTCATTTCTTTTATTTGTAATTGACATAGCTTGTCACAAATCAAAAATCAACATTATTGACATAATAATGTATTAAAGGACAATAAACGAAATTGAAATTCCCATCTACACCTTTTACCGAACTCGGCCTCCGGCTCGCAGTTCGACTTTTAATCATCCCAAAATTTTCCATTCTATAAATAAAACACCCATGTTAATGTCAGCGCCCACAGCTATCTATAGAATCTCTAGGACAGTATATACACGCGGCGCGCGTAATGAGGTTGTGAGAAAGCCACAATTGTCTACACTCCCATGTTTTGTACAGATATGCATCATATAATTATATAGTATTACCACATTGATTTGATTCTTCTTAACTCGTCTTGTTATGTGTCTTTGCAGGCAATATATTAAGCACTGAGCAGTCATATAATGGGGAATTTGCAACATTATAGGTGATATTATGATACGGAGACAATATATGTCATAATGCATCTCGGTTTGTAGAGAAAGGACATTCATTCGGCCATGCAAGCATACACATGATCAATTGTGTTCATTTTCCAAAGCTGTCCGGGTTCATGCAAGTATATATCATTCGGCAAAATTACAATAAATTTGGTGTGGTATATCTCAAAACGCGTTTCGTTCGTCGGTGTTATTTGGTGTGTGCATCATTATGTGTGAGGGTATGGAAGGGTGTGTATATGTGTGTGGATATGTTCGACGTAAACATACATTGGCACGTGTGTACACATAACTATGTTTAGCAATCCAGTACAAGAAAACCATAATAAGAAATGGTAACGCCATCAAGATCATATTATTAGTCATAAATATAAATTATAATATAAAATATATTGGTTACATGAGTGCACCGCCTCAGAATTCCGTTAAAACAACTAATACTTCAAATTATTACAAAAAACTACGGCTTATTGCTGCAGGTTTCTCATTCACCACACCAGAAAGCTTCTAAATTCGGATAACAAATCGGAGGCATTGTGTTCCCACCAAGAGTGCATGGCCCAGCCATTGTTCATAACTAAACATCGCAAGCAATTAGCGCGGTCATAATAGTTACATACTGCAACTATAAGACACCCAACGAACACACACCCAACGAAAACCCGAAATGTGTTGTCCTGCGATAAATCCCATCGCTATATATATAGCTCAATTTGACGTGGCCAGATTAGACTTCCTACAATATGCTCAAACAATAAAGCTAATTCGGGGACTTCCGCAAATAGTCCGCAAATAGACACTTACTGCGAATTGTCACAACCGGAAAAAAAACCATTACCTATTTATAAAATCCCCATCGGAACACAGATTTCTAAAATTTGTAGAACAGTATACACCGGGAGCGTTAATGAAATTAATAAATCGGAATATACTTCATAAGGGCCTATAATATAGGCCAATCTATCGATCATGTATATATAACAATTCGTTAAAGTATAATTACAAGCATTGCATGCTATCCCATTTAATATGTGGTAACTGTTTTACAGTGATGCATATATGTGACCCGCCATATCAAATTCAGTCGTAAGTCGGGATTTTTTTACCCTGTGCCAATGCATTCTCTTATATATGCGAGTCGACCATAGGTCGCCTCGCATATATAAGAGAATGCATTGGCCTAACAATTTTTTACAATTTTAATTATGTTTTCTTCTTTTCTTTAACAATTTTATAATTTCACCCATACAGAGCCCCAGACAAACATGAGCAGACGACACTCTGCTATATGCTTCTATATATGTTTGGGGCTCCCTTCAGGGTAATGGATGTTTTTATTTTATGTCCTAAAAATTGTAAGAAACATTTATTTAAAAAAAATGATAAAAAATTGTCAGGCCAATGCATTCTCTTATATATATATGCGAGGCGACCTATGGTCGACTCGCATATATAAGAGAATGCATTGGCACAGGGTAAAAAAATCCCGACTTACGACTGAATTTGATATGGCGGGTCACATATTGGGATTAAACAGTAAAAAGGTGCGAAATAATTTTATTAAAAGTGGACGGGAAATACCAATCACATAAACCTAACGCAAATCACAAGAAGTTTAATGAATTCGATAGAGAAATCGCTCAAGAGTCACTTATAAAACACATATATAAATTTTCAACAACCATATAGCCACGGGTAAGAAAATACCACAAAGTGCACCATACAAATATGACTCAACACATATGCAGAAACCTAATTTCCAAAGCCTTTTGTTGAAATTCACGGAATCGAAATCATATCCGGAATGTTCTTTATATTTGGTAGTCACGAACTCACTATGTCGTTACCATTTACACAGTTGTGTCTAAACACGCAGACATTCAAACAATTCATCTTGTCTTTGCAAATAAATGTCACTGAACTCTCTCAAAACCCAGACAACACACCAAAGCTGTCCATATGACTGCATGACTGCTTACCGGGGTCAATACTATGCATACTTTTATACCTGTAAATACAAATAGTATTTGTTAATTTGTAAGAACAAATTTGTGCTAACTATCACAGTGGTTTCATAGTATGCATGCACAGCGAAAATTGAGCCTTATTATTTGTACATCAAGTTATGAATATTCAAACATTTAATTAATAGTTTAGTATTATCGTCTCATGACATACAATTTCGTCCAACTATAGGCACGGTGATGATGGGTGGGGGGGGGGGGGGGGTAACGCGTGAGGTGTTGGATGACTTGGTGGGTGTCTCTCGCCAAAATGTTTTAACAGTTGGAATTTTCATACCGATAGGCTGATTTTACACCGCATACAGGTTCATATTTGTTCTGAAATTCTTGCGAAGATTCAGTATATCGTACCTCTGATACATGGCCACTGTATGGCTGTATTCTTCCGCGAGCATAGCATGCAGTCATCAATTTATCAATGCATAGCACTCGATTATAACGTTTAAACAAATTTCGGAACCATTTAGATGGATTGCTCTTTCGTGGTTGTTAGACTCATCGCATAAATTCCTCAGAAACAAATTGTCAGCCAGGAGCTATAATGTGTAATCTGACAGTCCACTGTACTCACCGACGTTGATCACGCAGTTCTTCTTTCTTGCACAAGCACCACTGTTCTCTCATAAGGTCATTATTGTTGCATGCCAGTATCTTTAGTTTGTATTATTTTATTTAGTTTGTAAAATAAGATGGAATAGACTAACTTCGATGAGTACAGGAATGTAGTAAATTGAATTTAATGGGATGGGGTCGGCTCTGTCGACCATCCAGGCATTTGTTGTTTAAAGAGCGTTCTATCACGCAACCGGAAGCTGATGCGATGAGTCTGAATGACAAATAATGTGTATAATTTGCCAAGATTCTCGAATAGTGTTAACTCCCAATTTTATGTTTATATATCTTTGGGAAATTTCTAGTTTTTCCGGAAGTGCAGAAAGTCGTGTGTTGTTATGAACCATGTATATCCGAAAGGGTGTCATTTCTGTATTTTGGTACAAATAATGTTCGGGGTTTGGTGTTCAAGAAATTTAGCCAATATGTCAACGTTCAGTTTATTGTCCCCTGATAAATTATATGTCAAATAATGTGTATAATTGATAATATTCTCACACAGAGTTAACTCCAATTTTCCCGTTTATATATCTTTGGGAAATGTCGAGCCGTACCGTGACAGTAGTTTTACCGGAATTACAGAAAGTCGTGTGTTGTTATGAACCATGTATATCCGAAAGGGTGTCATTTCTACATTTCGGTACACATAATGTTCTGGGTTTGGTGTTCTAGAAATTTAGCCAATATGTCAACGTTCAGTTTATTGTCCCTGATAAATTATATGTCAAGTGTGTATAATTTGATAAGATTCTTAAATAGAGTTAACTCCCATTTTCCCGTTTATATATCATTGGGAAATTTCGAGCCACACCGTGCCAATAGTTTTTATGTATCTTAGAGTTTCTCTGTATAGCTAATATGACACCTGTTTGTCATAAATGTCAGACTATGCTGTCGAGTCTGACTAAATTATAGAAGCAACGCTCTTTATTGTTGCCGGTTTTCAAGTCAATGAATAAGAATTCGTATTCAATTATTTATCTGTATACGTAATCTGACCCCTGTTTTTCATACACGTCAGACTATGCTGTCGAGTCTGACTAACTGAAATAAATACAACGCTCTTTATTAGTATGTCAGATTTCCTTAACTGTATTTTATAACTAGTTTTATTCGACATACAAAAATAAATATGTCAGTGACCTGCAGTGACCCTGATTTATTATTGATAGATGGAGGTAGTTTTGTTTATAGTCATACATTAGTACTGATTGGGGGGGGGGGGGTAGTTTTATGGAAATGTTGGTAGTCACCCTTTATTTTTGATAGGGGGTGGACTTTAACAAATTTATTTTAATTATTGGGTTAGGTGTATGAAAAGTTATATTATTATGTTTTTCCTCTTTGTTATTCAGTGGTCATATTTTGACGCTTAGAGGTGAATCATTTATGATCGTTTATTTTATGAAACTCAATGACTATGCACCTATGATTCTCAGTCGGTGGGCTGAGTTTGGGTTTCCGGGATTTAGTGATATGCATTTCTTTAGTGACCCCTACTCGGTTAAACCCCCTTCCTTTAAAAATATATGTACATATGATTCTCAGGGAGTGGGCCGAGTTTGGGTTTCCGGGATTTAGTGATATGCATTTCTTTAGGGACCCTTACTCGGTTAAGCTCCCTTTGTAAACATTGATCAAACCTGTAGACTAATTTAGCATTTATTGTGTGATTTCACATACAATGCATACTTAGGCTTTGCCTCATTATATGACCACGGGATCTCAAACTAGCAATAACCATACTAGTAATCATTCATCCTCAACATTTAATAAATCACATCTATTTTTAGTTCTGTTTTTTTTTTTGGTGTTACCTCCCTTTTCGTCAGCCTGGGTATATCCTTGTTAGGGTCCATCAGTTGTAGTAGACTAGAGAACGAACCACTTAGTCAGCCCATTACCATGAAAACGAGACCTTTTTTTTTTAGCTGTTTCTTTCTTTCTTTTTAGCATATTGAAACTATATTTCAGAATCCTAAGTCCGTTAACAAACATACGCGTGTTCACCCTTGCACATGCACCCCCACCCTAAAGATGATCAAAGTGCCGGCCTGTCCGAATGACAATTATGATATTTTCAAGCAGAAACGGTCAAAATGTGAAGTATACCATTCGAATCTTTGACATCCCAGATCTGCGTTTGGCGACATCTCGATCTGCGGCGTTGATACCCGAAATTATGGTGGGTACCCACATTTAGACGCATATAGAATTTTTTCGAACCGCTCTGCAGGCTAGAGAATATTATGGTTAATTAAACATATATTTTTCTATTGATACACGCATTATCCGCCATCTATGACTGATAATTATGTTTCAAACGAACTACCCAACGTCAAAATGTGTCTACTATTTATGATAAAATCGGAAATGAGTCGGAATTTCTATTAAATGAATCGGGGTGAGAGCAAGCTTGGTCGCTATCCCATTGAGGCAACATTCTGCTTTGCGAAATTATGTTTTGAATAGTGGATATCACCATTTAACTGAGAGATATATAGCTTCATCTGAGGGAAGATATGTTCATTTATCAAAACCGCAATTCTCGGGTTTGGCGATATCCTCGGGTTTGGCTATACCACGTACACGGGGTGTATACGAGTGAAAAACGCTCGAATTATGCGAGGAAGAATGTATAAGAGTATAAGAGAAACTTTTGATTTGAGATATTCGAATTCTCTCTAAAGTATTTCACGAGAGAGCAAGCGAAATCATGGTCTTATGAAACGGTTAAATCTGGACTTTTGGGCGCCCAGAAACGGAAAAAATAACGCAATTTTCCCTGTAGTGCTTATCTTGAATCGTATGATATATGTGTAGTCAAACAGCTAAATAGGATTTAGTAGATGTGTATTGACTATGTGACGTTTTTCCAGAAGCATAAATATGTGTACTCAGAGCAGTCTCACGAATGTGACCGATCATTTATTTTGATATCTACAACATAAAACCTTTCAAAATTAACTGCCATAAAACGGTATGAAAGATTTTCATATAGTACTGAGTAAAATGCGTAGATCCTATTGTCCGTATCTCAAAATATAGTAGTCATAGTTGCCTCAGATCAAGTGATAAAACACGAACATTTCGTTTTTATCACAAGAATGCTTGGTGGTACACCGTGAACTAAATATTTTAAAACACAAAGGAGTACCATAGACTATCTTCAATAAATTCTAAACTTGACCAAAATTGCCTACATACTTTGTGACGGAGACTTTGTTTATACAGTTAAACTTCGTTAAGTCGAATCGCAAGGGACCGTTGGTTTACTTCGAGTTATCCGTGTGTTCGACTTAACCATTTCGACCACAAATTCCAACTCATGACCCAAGCAGACACGAGCGACGACTTAATGAAGATATTGGGCATCAGCGATAAACTAAAGAGAGATTCAACAACTATTTTTTGCAGAAACCAGTCCTTGATAACCAGTCACTTCCAATCCTGAATCCCAATTTTTGTAAATACTATTGTAACCACTTCCGGATCAAATGTACTTTTGTTATTTCTACCGCGAATTTGTTGATGTTTTCTTATCATATTCTGTGTTTTTATTATATTATTCAATAAATAATCAGAACAAATATCATCTCGTCTGTTGTATATGACCAGCATAGTAACTGACTATTTATTTAGCGTGGGTATATAGCGTGCACAAGGTTGAAAACAATCGGATCGAAATGAATTCGACTAGTTGGAATTTGTGGTCGAAATGGTTAAGTCGAACACACGGATAACTCGAAGTAAACCAACGGTCCCTTGCGATTCGACTTAACGAAGTTTAACTGTACCTGGAAATTAAATTTTGTTGAATTCACCAAGACCACATCTACGCGAAACTTACTACGTTTTCTTCAATCGCATCACCGCGTTTACGCATTCTCCCCAACGTTACAAATAGTTGCTGCAAACAGAACCACAACTAACAATTTTGAGCGAATGTTCAACGTGATATTTAACATGGTTACGTGGGTGTTAATGTTAAGATATTTTCAAACAAAAATATACTGAAAACTAATAGTGTGCATTGCGTGGAAACATATTCCAGTTCTAAAGTGCCAACTGAAGTAATTTGAAGAAAACAAATTCCACTATAAGAAACCGTTTGATAGAAGCATGAAAATTATAGTTTTTCATACAATGTACGATGTACCGTCTCTTTGATCTGGTGAGATGCGGTACTAATCTTTTGAAGATATGAGTTTTTCTTTACAGTATAATAAGCATTTCGCCATAATTATGTGTATGGTTCATCATCACCGGGAGTGTTGACAATTCCGGAAATATAACTAGTATTTATACTGCTAGATTGTGTACTTAAATTTCGGCATTACAATCAATAATCAATCATTATGACAAATGAAACTACCATGCATTGTGAGGCGAAACATTAGTTCGTGTGTTGCATGCCCGAAATTATATTTTTGGCCCGACAGTTGGATGTTGGATAAGCAGAACACCCAAACTGTAAAGACGTAACTCATTGGGGGTTTGACTTGCGGTGCAGTGGCCGATAAATCCCTCAGATTGATTTGTTTTAATCATGTGGGTACCTTTAAAGATATTTAACAGCCGAATTGTGTATTACTATATTTTCACTCCTATGTGGTTATCCAATATGTTTCTTTCTTGGATCTGCGGCCATTTTGACAGCCATTTCACGGCCACGATTGTATAATTTTCTGTCCGCGTCACTATATTCGCTGACGTACTCTAATTTAACACAAACTGGTATAACGGCGTACTTCAGATTCCAGAATATATCGTATAATGACTTATTTCGAGAACTGATATAGTATAGACAACCATGTCGGACGCCATCTTGGATAACAAAGTTTCCCAAAGCTTATTTTGGAAATGTTGTTCCTGATGCTTTTCCTCGTCGAATGACACCAACATCAGCTTGTATTCAAGGATAGGATAGGATAGGATATTTTATTTCAATATACACATATTAATGCATAATACATTTGACAAATATTATGTTGTATATTCGAGGGGTGGCATAGTCAGGCTAGACTGTCTTACTGCCACCCCCTTTTCTTGCGGGTTGATCCCCAAACTCTGCTTCGACGACCACGCTAATCTAACCTGACACCCCCTAAGGTTGGACAATTTCTAAATGATGCATGGACATTTCAATCCAAACTTTTGACCAAAGGAGGAAAATATACACATGTTGGTCTAAAAACAACACATTTCCCACTTTTAAATTGTTGGAAAATCAAACTACAAGAATCATTTCGTCCTGTTTTTGTGAAATTTCAAACTAATGTTGTGTCAGGTATGAAATTTCCAACTGTTGAAAATATGTTTTGGTGGGGGGTGACAAACTGAAAAATTATGTTGGACACCCCATACGAAGACCTTCTAGTCACGTTCCTTAGCGTTATAACTTTCATTTAACTTTCATAGTACTCGAAAATTATTTGTGATTGGGAGATGTTAGTAGTTACAACGAACACATACTATTTGTGATTTATGTTTGTAATCGTATAGGTTCATAGTATTAGCGGAATGATAAATTGTTATTTCTTACAAACAATTGTAGAATGTTAAAAGAAAACGCTTCATAGTATTGACCCCCGATGTGTCTCTTTGTGTACGTCGTATGGCTGCCTCCTCGTCGTCATATATCACAGTCTTATCTGTCTACCATGTACATTAACCCTTTACCCAACAGAACGGCCCTGTGCCAATGCATTCTCTTATATATGCGAGTCGACCATAGGTCGCCTCGCATATATAAGAGAATGCATTGGCTTAACACATATTAAAGAAAAAATGGTAAAAAGTGTTAAAAAAAAGTTTTTTTTAGGCCAATGCATTCTCTTATATATGTGAGGCGACCTATGGTCGACTCGCATATATAAGAGAATGCATTGGCACAGGGCATAACTGTAACTATCACAATGTGCTCAATGAGCCGGTTCCAATGATACCCATATTTCCATGGTTTTATTGAGACAGACCGAAGATAATTTAGGCTGTTAGGGCGTTTCTGGGCGTTCTGTTGGGTAAAGGGTTAAAGTGATGAGAAACACTCCACTGAGGTGTTCCCGGACGGAATAAATATGTGTTAAGGGAGATGATTCATAATCTGATTTCTTTACGAGCTCCATTTGACTTTTCCAAGGTGAGATCATGTCACCTTTTCTATTTTCTGTATACATAATTGATCTAACTAATTGTATGGGTGATTGTGCAATTAGTAATCTCAGTTATCTAGACGAATTATTCTTCGATCATATAGGCACATACATAAAATTACTCTGGCTGTTTTAATGCATACGACACTATTATTTTAACCGACACGGAGGAAACTATTCCACGTGCCCTGATGGCGTTTGCAGATTACGCTGATTCCTGGAGACTCCAGGTTAATACAAGAAAAACCAAAGTTATCATTTTCTGAAATTATTTGATACTATGATCATGCCAATAATTTTATATGGTAGCGAAATATGAATCCACAACCTTGAGACTCTACATATGAACTTTTGTAAAATATTACTAGGCATGAAATCTAATTGCATGGTGTAGGGAGAACTTGGTAGACATCCCCTTTTAGTGGAAATAAAGTGCAGAGTATTAACGTATTGGTCCAAAATTGTATCAGCGATGGTTCAGAATTGGCTATATATATCCAATTACACGCCAACGACCCCAAGTTAACACGCATCAACGTGGCATAACTTTGTCACAAACACCCTGAACAAGAAAACCATAATCAGAAATGGTAACGCCCTCAAGATCATATTATTAGCCATAAATATAAATTATAATATAAAATATATTGGTTACATGAATGCACCGCCTCAGAATTCCGTTAAGACAACTAATCCTTCAAATTATTACAAAAAACTACGGATTATTATTGCAGGTTTCTCGTTCACCACACCAGAAAGCTTCTAAATGCAGATATAAAATGGGAGGCATTGTGTTCCCGCCAAGAGCACATGGCCCAGCCGTTGTTCATACCTAAACATCGAAAACAATTAACGCGGTCATAATAGTTACATACTGCAACTATAAGACATCCAGCGAATACACACCCCACGAAAACCCGAAATGTGTTGTCCGCTTTTGTCCTGCGAGAAATCCCATCGCTATAGTTCAATTTGACACGGCCAAATTAGCCTTCCTACAATGTCCTAAAACAATAAAACTTCTCAAATCAACGACACAGTCAACAGAACTTTCAAGAACTTGGACATCGACACTTTCTAATCGCTCTACATAAGCATGGTCAGATCTATCATCGAATACTATAACTCTGCAATGCATGGAGCCCGCATGACAAATATCAAAGCATTGTGTTAGAGAAATACAAATCAAAACTCTATGCTACCGAGACCGAATGATAAGACTCAATCTAATGTCTTTAAAATATCGAATATTTAGAGGAGATCTAATCGAGGTATATAAACTGTTGAATGGTCATTACAATATCAAAGCCTGTGACCTATTAGAAAGACATTCATCAGGAAGAACACGAAGACATAATAAAAAGCTACAGATGCCCATTGTTAACAAGGCCATAGGAAAATATATCTTCACGCAGAGGGTGGTAAATAGCTGGAACTCTGTGCCAGACTTCGCCGTTGAGGCTCCAACACTCGATCAATTCAAAATATACATAGACTCATTCTTCTATTATATAAAATACGAGTTCGATGACAAGTAATATGTTCAAGTGACTCACAAGTAAATATCGAATGACGATACATATATTTGTAAACAAGCATTGCAAATAATTTTATTGGGACGAAAAATCGCAAGACTTGTTCCGTATTATGATGATGATGATGATGATGATTATGATATGATTGATAACACAAACCACTATTATGATGATCGTGTCGTTATTTGTTTAAAATACGTATCAATTGACATATACGCACCCGTTCCCTAATTACAATCAACATATTTCGACAATTTTAGGGTAGCTCCGCGAATTCGGGGAGCTCCGCAAATAGCGACCTACTGGGAATTGTCACAACCGGAAAAACCCATTATCTATTTATAAAATGCCCAGCGAACCACAGCGTTCTAAAATCTGTACCACAGTATACACCCGAGGGGCGTTAATGAACTTGAACTATGTTCTACCTGGGAGTCACAGTCCGCTTTATCTAAACATGACATTCGAAACATTAAGACCTTTCTCATATAGAGCAGCATTGGGCTAAACTTTTTATCGATTTAGAATCATCTGATTCACCATAAACAACTTTTTTTTTTACAGAAATAATAAAACCAGCCCTTGTATTAGCTGGTATTTGCTTCAATTGCCAGATCATCTGATCCCTTATATGGTGAAATTTGGAACAGCTAACCACCGACTCCCCATTGAAAAAGGGCGGTGGCGAAACAGTATACCTTGTAATACCTGTGAATAGTGCGGTAACGGGATAGGGGACGAGTATCATCTTATACTGATATGTGATGAATTTAGAGATATCCGTGAACAGTTCATTCCAAAATACTATTATCTATCTCTAACGCGAGAAAAGTGTTATGGCTCGAATTCAGGGTTCGCGCTGCCGCTTGCCAAATTTGCCAATGGCAAAAAATATTTTCATTTGGCAAAAAATATTTTCATCGAGCCGCTCGATATCTATAACTAATATATCGCTCCTGAAAAGGGTGAATATATTTCAGAAAATTCAGCTAATAACTTATAATACTGGTGATCTGGCATTGACAGCATTTACATCTAAAGGTAATTTATTTCAGTTATTATATACTATTTGTGTGAGAGATTCGTGAATATATTACTTACATAATGTATATGCCATTATGATACTAAAATGCTTTGAAATATCTCATGTACATATATAGCGTACGTAGTATCATTCAAAACAAATTGAGTCAGAATATCATTTCATCTTAGAATGGCAGCCCTTCGAAAGTATTCGTGAAGCTTATGTAAAGGACATAAATGCAACGCACCCTCATTTCAGATTTATTATGCAGAATGAACAAATTAACGTTATATGCGACATGATCCGGTCTTTCTTCACCATTCGAGACAATATACATATATCTAATAAAAACAAGTATAACTGATATTTTATGACAGTAAATTCACAAGAACTTATATCCATATCGTATCATTCGTATGTGATTACTCATGTTAAGTTATTATGTTGATATATGTTGTATTTATTATATGTGCAACTGCCCATTGGGTGTATTTTGCTGTAAATCTTATCTTATCTTAGCGTATATATGTTTGTGTATGTTCCACCTTAAATGGTGGCTTTACGTATTAAACAATTCAATTCAATTAAGATAATTGAATATGAAAGTTTATCTATTATATAACAACTGTGATATAAAGTATTATTGTGTAAAGTCATTGGCAGAACCGATTCAAGTTCCAGAGATAAATAGTTGTCGCACCTCCTGTACAGTTTGAATTTCCTGAAGTATGACGTTTTAGGACCCTTGTAGAAGCCCACCGACGATGTACTTCCTGTTTGAAAATTCAATTTTCAATTAAATTAAATACACAACTTTTGTTGAAATGCACGGAATCGGATCCGGAACGAACATAATGGTCACGAACTGTTTGTGTCAAAACTGAAGAAGAATACCAATATTTAAAAAAAAACTGCTCTGGTTACTGCAAAGCAATCGAAAGGGCCATCTTTATTACGGCTGCTTTGCAACACTCAACGCAGACAACACAGACATTAAAATGTGTTAACCCTTTCACGACGGGAGCTGTGCTGGTGCAGTGTCAGTGTATTATCTTATATATGCGAGTCTCCCATAGGGATACTCGCACGTATAAGAGAATACACTGGCTTACAATGTCAATGTAGATATTGTTAGGCCAATGTATTCTCTTGTACATGAGAGGCTACCCGTGGGAGACTCGCATATATAAGAGAATGCTCTAGCACAGGGTTTTCGCAAAAGTTCAGGAAGCTCCAATCATGGAAGGGTTAAATATTATGCTCCCGAATGTTGTATACAGATAATGGTTTTCTTCAATTCGAATCGGATTACACAACTACATGTACCTCTAAAATGACATTGGCAGCAATATATCCCCCCTCATATCCGTTAAATATTTAATGCTTGAAGTTGGCTGGCCTACACTACATTTAAGGCGCGAATTTCACAAATTACAAACGCTCTACAAAATAATTAATGCCGACGCACCTAGTTATCAAAGTATACTCCTACCGCCACGAGCCGGCGAGGTATCGGGCTATTCCTTTTGGAGACCCGGCGACGTTTACCGGTATTACGGAAGCATGAAACCGCCACTTAAAAAATATTTCGCCGAACATCTGTGAATATACGCCGAACATATCGGTGACTATACGCCGGAAATCGGTAAATATACGCCGGAAATCGGTGAATATTCGCCGAACATTGGTGAATATAGGCCGAAAATCGGTAAATATATGCTGAAAATGGGTGAATATACGCCGAACATCTGTGAATATACATGTACGCCGAACACGGTGGCAATACGCCGGAAATCGGTGAATATACGCCGAACATCTGTGAATATACATCGAACATCTGTGAATATACGCCGAACATCGGTGAATATACGCCGAACATCGGTGAATATACGCCGAACACGGTGGATATACGCCGGAAATCGGTGAATATACGCCGAACATATGTGAATATACATCGAACATCTGTGAATATACGCCGAACATCTGTGAATATACGCCGAACATCGGTGAATATACGCCGAACACGGTGGCTATACGCCGGAAATCGGTGAATATACGCCGAACATCTGTGAATATACGCCGAACATCTGTGATTATACGCCGAACACGGTGGCTATACGCCGGAAATCGGTGAATATACGCCGGAAATCGGTGAATATATACCGAATAACAGTGAATATTCACGGAATATAAGCCGTGTATACATCGATTATATTACCCCCCCCGCCCCTCACACACACACGCACACACACACCCCACACATATTAAAAATGGCTGCCGTCCAGATGGGTTGATATACAGTTCCCATGTCACTTATCGGCCCCTTGACCGATTTAGGTCAAACAAAGGGTGTTGTAGAATGTCTCCCAAGACATTCTAAATATTCACCCTAAATACCCCACCCAGATCCAAAATGGCCGCCGCCGAGATGGGTTCACATAGGACAACTATGCTATATCTCGGCCCATCCGGCTGATATCGGTCCAAATATCAAATCAACCAAGTAATATCCTCTAAATATCCGATTACATGCACCTGGCGTCGGTGGGTTTCTAAGATGTCGTCTGTCATTCTTTAAAACTTTTTATTGCATTTTCAGAATCTAAATGTTCGATTACATAATAATTAAATGATTAGTTCATCAGATAAGTTGGGATAACCTGTCAATATTTCAAGTATATAATTATATAAATGCTATTTTTCGGAGAAATTCGTTTTATTAAATGTCGTATCTGTGTTTCACGCGAAATTTTTTCGTTAATTCTAACATATCGTATTTTTTTATTTTCGAAACCGTTCCTGGTAGGATAAGTCTGATTGGATTGTTTTGAATGGAATGGCCGGAGGGCGTATCCTCCTCATCCTGAGCGACAGAAGGGAATGGCCGGAGGGCGTATCCTCCTCATCCTGACCGCCAGAAGGGAATGGCCGGAGGGCGTATCCTCCTCATCCTGAGTGACAGAAGGGAATGGCCGGAGGGCGTATCCTCCTCATCCTGAGTGACAGAAGGGAATGGCCGGAGGGCGTATCCTCCTCATCCTGAGTGACAGAAGGGAATGGCGGCCGGAGGTCGTATCCTCCTCATCCTGATTGAATTGTTTTGAAGGGAATGGCCGGAGGGCGTATCCTCCTCATCCTGATTGGATTGTTTTGAAGGGAATGACCGGAGGGTGTATCCTCCTCATCCTGATTGGATTGTTTTGAAGGGAATGACCGGAGGGCGTATCCTCCTCATCCTGATTGGATTGTTTTGAAGGGAATGACCGGAGGGCGTATCCTCCTCATCCTGATTGGATTGTTTTGAAGGGAATGACCGGAGGGCGTATCCTCCTCATCCTGATTGGATTGTTTTGAAGGGAATGGCCGGAGGGTGTATCCTCCTCATCCTGATTGGATTGTTTTGAAGGGAATGACCGGAGGGCGTATCCTCCTCATCCTGATTGGATTGTTTTGAAGGGAATGACCGGAGGGCGTATCCTCCTCATCCTGATTGGATTGTTTTGAAGGGAATGACCGAAGGGCGTATCCTCCTCATCCTGATTGGATTGTTTTGAAGGGAATGACCGGAGGGCGTATCCTCCTCATCCTGATTGGATTGTTTTGAAGGGAATGACCGGAGGGCGTATCCTCCTCATCCTGATTGGATTGTTTTGAAGGGAATGACCGGAGGGCGTATCCTCCTCATCCTGATTGGATTGTTTTGAAGGGAATGACCGGAGGGCGTATCCTCCTCATCCTGATTGGATTGTTTTGAAGGGAATGGCCGGAGGGTGTATCCTCCTCATCCTGATTGGATTGTTTTGAAGGGAATGACCGGAGGGCGTATCCTCCTCATCCTGATTGGATTGTTTTGAAGGGAATGACCGGAGGGCGTATCCTCCTCATCCTGATTGGATTGTTTTGAAGGGAATGGCCGGAGGGCGTATCCTCCTCATCCTGATTGGATTGTTTTGAAGGGAATAACCGGAGGGCGTATCCTCCTCATCCTGATTGGATTGTTTTGAAGGGAATGACCGGAGGGCGTATCCTCCTCATCCTGATTGGATTGTTTTGAAGGGAATGACCGGAGGGCGTATCCTCCTCATCCTGATTGGATTGTTTTGAAGGGAATGGCCGGAGGGCGTATACTCCTCATCCTGATTGGATTGTTTTGAAGGGAATGGCCGGAGGGCGTATCATCCTCATCCTGGTTGGATTATTTTGAAGGGAATGGCCGGAGAGCGTATCCTCCTCATCCTGGTTGGATTGTTTTGAAGGGAATGGCCGGCGGGCGTATCTCCTCATCCTGGTTGGATTGTTTTGAAGGGAATGGCCGGAGGGCGTATCCTCCTCATCCTGGTTGACATCTCATAATCCCGAGACTAACAAATCCGTGGAAATTGTAAAAACTAAAATGTCGTATCTCACAGATTTCTAATTTGTCCTTCTAAAGTGTCATATATAGACAGAACACAACGCGCATCTTAATCGAGAATCTTTTATCGAATGAGTTGGGGATGGCGCAAGGATATATTTCGCGAGAGCGTAGCTCGAGCGAAATATAACTTTGCGCCGCCCGCAACGAGTTCGATAAAAGATTCGAGATTATGATGCAAGTTGTGTTCTGTATTTATTCTACACCGTTCAGTCAGATAGTTCAATCCATGAATGTCACCTTCATTATTACTATAGCTACATTTATTGTGATTTAAGTCTGACAAATAACCAGTAATTATGGGGGATCACCGGAAGCGGATGATCGACGTAATGTACGTCATCTTTCTTGGCGACAACGTCAACAAGAATAGTTCCGGCTTGTATTCCACTAGAGGTATATACTAATGTGTATTCAATGGCGGGGATTCCGTTGAATACATGTGACTCACGTCAATGGGTGTGGAATAAAACACTATACAATCATATTTGTAACACCAAACCAGAGATACTGTTACAATTTGATTTTCCTGAAGTATGACATTTTATTACCCTTTTAGAAGCCCGCCGACGCTGTACTTCCGTTTGAAAAAGGACAAAGAACGCACGAAGGATCCGATAAACATCTTTTGTTAAAATTCAGGGAATCGAATCGTGTCCGGAATGAACATGATGGTCGTAAACTTATTGTGTCGTTACAATATTTCGTTACAACAAATAAAGGTCACTGAAACTCACAAAAAAAGCAACAACAAATAACAATTGCTGCAAATTCATGACGTGGCCATTATATTTGATCAGATGGTATCATGCAGTATAAATTTTGGTTGATCATTAAATTAAATTAAATTAAATTTAATGTGTTTACAGTACAATGATTACGAAATATATGACTGATCCAAATTAAAGATAACAAGACACCGTAACCCTCTGTTGCCACGTCCCTAGCTGTTAGACAATGAGTCTAATGGACGTAGACCCGTTACTAAACCAGAACCGAACACTCAACCGCATTGGTGAAAGTTGTCGTGAATCAAATTCATCAAACAACTCGTTATGTTGGGATATAACGATCGTTTCATAAAATCTTATATCCCAACATAACGAGTTGGAGATGCTCTATATGTATCAGATTAATGGAGGTACTAGCTGGGGTACCGGAGTTGCTCGGGTGAAGAATGCCTAAACTATTAGTGGCCCTTCGAATGCGTTATCTATTAGAGGCCCTTCGAATGCGTAAACTATTAGTGGCCCTTCGAATGCGTAAACTATTAGTTGCCCTTCGAATGTGTAAACTATTAGTTGCCCTTCGAATGTGTAAACTATTAGTTGCCCTTCGAATGTGTAAACTATTAGTTGCCCTTCGAATGTGTAAACTATTAGTGGCCCTTCGAATGTGTAAACTATTAGTGGCCCTTCGAATGCGTAAACTATTAGAGGCCCTTCGAATGCGTAAACTATTAGAGGCCCTTCGAATGCGTAAACTATTAGAGGCCCTTCGAATGCGTAAACTATTAGTTGCCCTTCGAATGCGTAAACTATTAGAGGCCCTTCGAATGCATAATCTATTAGTGGCCCTTCGAATGCGTAAACTATTAGAGGCCCTTCGAATGCGTAAACTATTAGTTGCCCTTCGAATGCGTAAACTATTAGAGGCCCTTCGAATGCGTAAACTATTAGTGGCCCTTCGAATGCGTAAACTATTAGAGGCCCTTCGAATGCGTAAACTATTAGAGGCCCTTCGAATGCGTAAACTATTAGAGGCCCTTCGAATGCATAATCTATTAGTGGCCCTTCGAATGTGTAAACTATTAGTTGCCCTTCGAATGTGTAAACTATTAGTTGCCCTTCGAATGTGTAAACTATTAGTGGCCCTTCGAATGCGTAAACTATTAGTGGCCCTTCGAATGCGTAAACTATTAATTGCCCTTCGAATGCGTAAACTATTAGTGGCCCTTCGAATGCTTTATATATTAGTGGCCCTTCGAATGCGTAAACTATTAGTTGCCCTTCGAATGCATAATCTATTAGTGACCCTTCGAATGCGTAAACTATTAGTGGCCCTTCGAATGCGTAAACTATTAGTGGCCCTTCGAATGCATAAACTATTAGTTGCCCTTCGAATGCTTAATCTATTAGTGGCCCTTCGAATGCGTAAACTATTAGTTGCCCTTCGAATGCCTAAACTATTAGTGGCCCTTCGAATGCCTAAACTATTAGTGGCCCTTCGAATGCGTAAACTATTAGTTGCCCTTCGAATGCGTAAACTATTAGTGGCCCTTCGAATGCGTAAATTATTAGTGGCCCTTCGAATGCGTAAACTATTAGTTGCCCTTCGAATGCATAATCTATTAGTGGCCCTTCGAATGCGTAAACTATTAGTGGCCCTTCGAATGCATAATCTATTAGTGGCCCTTCGAATGCCTAAACTATTAGTGGCCCTTCGAATGCATAATCTATTAGTTGCCCTTCGAATGCGTAAACTATTAGTGGCCCTTCGAGTGCGTAAATTATTAGCGGCCCTTCGAATGCATAAACTATTAGTGGCCCTTCGAGTGCATAAACTATTAGTGTCCCTTCGAATGCGTAAACTATTAGTGGCCCTTCGAATGCTTAAACTATTAGTTGCCCTTCGAATGCGTAAACTATTAGTGGCCCTTCGAATGCTTTATATATTAGTGGCCCTTCGAATGCGTAAACTATTAGTGGCCATTCGAATGCGTACACTATTAGTTGCCCTTCGAATGCCGAATCTATTAGTGGCCCTTCGAATGCGTAAACTATTAGTGGCCCTTCGAGTGCGTAAACTATTAGTGTCCCTTCGAATGCATAAACTATTACTTGCCCTTCGAATGCATAAACTATTAGTGTCCCTTCGAATGCGTTATCTATTAGTGGCCCTTCGAATGCTTAACCTATTAGTTGCCCTTCGAATGCGTAAACTATTAGTGGCCCTTCGAATGCTTTATATATTAGTGGCCCTTCGAATGCGTAAACTATTAGTGTCCCTTCGAATGCTTTATCTATTAGTGGCCCTTCGAATGCGTAAACTATTAGTGGCCCTTCGAATGCGTAAACTATTAGTGGCCCTTCGAATGCATAAACTATTAGTGGCCCTTCGAATGCGTAAACTATTAGTGGCCCTTCGAATGCGTAAACTATTAGTGTCCATTCGAATGATAAACTATTGGTGTCCCTTCGAATGCGTAAACTATTAGTGGCCCTTCGAATGAATTATCTATTAGTGGACCTTCGAATGCATAAACTATTAGTGTCCCTTCGAATGCGTAAACTATTAGTGTCCCTTCGAATGCGTAAGCTATTAGTGGCCCTTCGAATGCATTATCTATTAGTGGCCCTTCGAATGCGTAAACTATTAGTGGCCCTTCGAATGCGTAAACTATTAGTGGTCCTTCGAATGCATAAACTATTAGTGGCCCTTCGAATGCGTAAACTATTAGTGGCCCTTCGAATGCGTAAACTATTAGTGTCCCTTCAAATGCGTAAACTATTAGTGGCCCTTCGAATGCGTAAACTATTAGTGGCCATTCGAATGCGTAAACTATTAGTTGCCCTTCGAATGCATAATCTATTAGTGGCCCTTCGAATGCGTAAACTATCAGTGGCCCTTCGAATGCGTAATCTATTAGTGGCCCTTCGAATGCGTAAACTATTAGTGGCCCTTCGAATGCGTAAACTATTAGTTGCCCTTCGAATGCATAATCTATTAGTGGCCCTTCGAATGCGTAAACTATTAGTGGCCCTTCGAATGCTTAATCTATTAGTGGCCCTTCGAATGCATAAACTATTAGTGGCCCTTCGAATGCGTAAACTATTAGTGGCCCTTCGAATGCCTAATCTATTAGTGGCCATTCGAATGCGTAAACTATTAGTGGCCCTTCGAATGCATAATCTATTAGTGGCCCTTCGAATGCGTAAACTATTAGTGGCCCTTCGAATGCATAAACTATTATTGGCCATTCGAATGCGTAAACTATTAGTTGCCCTTCGAATGCGTAATCTATTAGTGGCCCTTCGAATGCGTAAACTATTAGTGGCCCTTCGAATGCATAATCTATTAGTGGCCCTTCGAATGCGTAAACTATTAGTGGCCCTTCGAATGCGTAAACTATTAATTGCCCTTCGAATGCGTAAACTATTAGTGGCCCTTCGAATGCTTTATATATTAGTGGCCCTCCGAATGCATAATCTATTAGTGGCCCTTCGAATGCGTAAACTATTAGTGGCCCTTCGAATGCGTAAACTATTAGTGGCCCTTCGAATGCGTAAACTATTAGTTGCCCTTCGAATGCGTAAACTATTAGTGACCCTTCGAATGCGTAAACTATTAGTTGCCCTTCGAATGCATAATCTATTAGTGGCCCTTCGAATGCGTAAACTATTAGTGGCCCTTCGAATGCGTAAACTATTAGAGGCCCTTCGAATGCGTAAACTATTGGTTGCCCTTCGAATGCATAAACTATTAGTGGCCCTTCGAATGCGTAAACTATTAGTTGCCCTTCGAATGCATAATCTATTAGTGGCCCTTCGAATGCGTAAACTATTAGTGGCCCTTCGAAAGCGTAAACTATTAGTGGCCCTTCGAATGCGTAAACTATTAGTTGCCCTTCGAATGCTTAATCTATTAGTGGCCCTTCGAATGCGTAAACCATTAGTTGCCCTTCGAATGCGTAAACTATTAGTGGCACTTCGAATGCCTTAACTATTAGTGGCCCTTCGAATGCGTAAACTATTAGTGGCCCTTCGAATGCATAATCTATTAGTGGCCCTTCGAATGCGTAAACCATTAGTGGCCCTTCGAATGCGTAAACTATTATTGGCCATTCGAATGCGTAAACTATTAGTGGCCCTTCGAATGCGTAATCTATTAGTGGCCCTTCGAATGCGTAAACTATTAGTGGCCCTTCGAATGCATAATCTATTAGTGGCCCTTCGAATGCATTAACTATTAGTTGCCCTCGAATGCATAAACTATTAATTGCCCTTCGAATGCGTAAACTATTAGTGGCCCTTCGAATGCTTTATATATTAGTGGCCCTTCGAATGCATAATCTATTAGTGGCCCTTCGAATGCGTAAACTATTAGTGGCCCTTCGAATGCGTAAACTATTAGTGGCCCTTCGAATGCGTAAACTATTAGTTGCCCTTCGAATGCGTAAACTATTAGTGACCCTTCGAATGCGTAAACTATTAGTTGCCCTTCGAATGCATAATCTATTAGTGGCCCTTCGAATGCGTAAACTATTAGTGGCCCTTCGAATGCGTAAACTATTAGTGGCCCTTCGAATGCGTAAACTATTAGTTGCCCTTCGAATGCTTAATCTATTAGTGGCCATTCGAATGCGTAAACCATTAGTTGCCCTTCGAATGCCTAAACTATTAGTGGCACTTCGAATGCCTAAACTATTAGTGGCCCTTCGAATGCGTAAACTATTAGTTGCCCTTCGAATGCGTAAACTATTAGTGGCCCTTCGAATGCGTAAATTATTAGTGGCCCTTCGAATGCGTAAACTATTAGTTGCCCTTCGAATGCAAAATCTATTAGTGGCCCTTCGAATGCGTAAACTATTAGTGGCCCTTCGAATGCATACTCTATTAGTGGCCCTTCGAATGCGTAAACTATTAGTGGCCCTTCGAATGCATAATCTATTAGTTGCCCTTCGAATGCGTAAACTATTAGTGGCCCTTCGAGTGCGTAAACTATTAGTGGCCCTTCGAATGCATACTCTATTAGTGGCCCTTCGAATGCGTAAACTATTAGTGGCCCTTCGAATGCATAATCTATTAGTTGCCCTTCGAATGCGTAAACTATTAGTGGCCCTTCGAGTGCGTAAACTATTAGTGGCCCTTCGAGTGCGTAAACTATTAGTGTCCCTTCGAAAGCATAAACTATTAGTGGCCCTTCGAATGCTTAAACTATTAGTTGCCCTTCGAATGCGTAAACTATTAGTGGCCATTCGAATGCTTTATATATTAGTGGCCCTTCGAATGCGTAAACTATTAGTGGCCATTCGAATGCGTAAACTATTAGTTGCCCTTCGAATGCATAATCTATTAGTGGCCCTTCGAATGCGTAAACTATTAGTGGCCATTCGAGTGCGTAAACTATTAGTGTCCCTTCGAATGCGTAAACTATTACTTGCCCTTCGAATGCATAATCTATTAGTGGCCCTTCGAATGCGTAAACTATTAGTGGCCCTTCGAATGCGTAAACTATTAGTGGCCCTTCGAATGCGTAAACTATTAGTTGCCCTTCGAATGCTTAATCTATTAGTGGCCCTTCGAATGCGTAAACCATTAGTTGCCCTTCGAATGCCTAAACTATTAGTGGCACTTCGAATGCGTAAACTATTACTTGCCCTTCGAATGCATAATCTATTAGTGGCCCTTCGAATGCGTAAACTATTAGTGGCCCTTCGAATGCTTAATCTATTAGTGGCCCTTCGAATGCGTAAACCATTAGTTGCCCTTCGAATGCCTAAACTATTAGTGGCACTTCGAATGCCTAAACTATTAGTGGCCCTTCGAATGCGTAAACTATTAGTGGCCCTTCGAATGCATAAATTATTAGTGGCCCTTCGAATGCATAAACTATTAGTGGCCCTTCGAATGCATAATCTATTAGTGGCCCTTCGAATGCATAAACTATTAGTGGCCCTTCGAATGCGTAAACTATTATTGGCCATTCGAATGCGTAAACTATTAGTTGCCCTTCGAATGCGTAATCTATTAGTGGCCCTTCGAATGCGTAAACTATTAGTGGCCATTCGAGTGCGTAAACTATTAGTGTCCCTTCGAATGCGTAAACTATTACTTGCCCTTCGAATGCATAATCTATTAGTGGCCCTTCGAATGCATAAACTATTAGTGGCCCTTCGAATGCGTAAACTATTAGTGGCCCTTCGAATGCGTAAACTATTAGTTGCCCTTCGAATGCTTAATCTATTAGTGGCCCTTCGAATGCGTAAACCATTAGTTGCCCTTCGAATGCCTAAACTATTAGTGTCCCTTCGAATGCGTAAACTATTACTTGCCCTTCGAATGCATAAACTATTAGTGGCCCTTCGAATGCGTAAACTATTAGTTGCCCTTCGAATGCATAATCTATTAGTGGCCCTTCGAATGCGTAAACTATTAGTGGCCCTTCGAAAGCGTAAACTATTAGTGGCCCTTCGAATGCGTAAACTATTAGTTGCCCTTCGAATGCTTAATCTATTTGTGGCCCTTCGAATGCGTAAACCATTAGTTGCCCTTCGAATGCGTAAACTATTAGTGGCACTTCGAATGCCTTAACTATTAGTGGCCCTTCGAATGCGTAAACTATTAGTGGCCCTTCGAATGCATAATCTATTAGTGGCCCTTCGAATGCGTAAACCATTAGTGGCCCTTCGAATGCGTAAACTATTATTGGCCATTCGAATGCGTAAACTATTAGTGGCCCTTCGAATGCATAATCTATTAGTGGCCCTTCGAATGCGTAAACTATTAGTGGCCCTTCGAATGCATAATCTATTAGTGGCCCTTCGAATGCGTTAACTATTAGTTGCCCTTCGAATGCGTAAACTATTAATTGCCCTTCGAATGCGTAAACTATTAGTGGCCCTTCGAATGCTTTATATATTAGTGGCCCTTCGAATGCATAATCTATTAGTGGCCCTTCGAATGCGTAAACTATTAGTGGCCCTTCGAATGCGTAAACTATTAGTGGCCCTTCGAATGCGTAAACTATTAGTTGCCCTTCGAATGCGTAAACTATTAGTGACCCTTCGAATGCGTAAACTATTAGTTGCCCTTCGAATGCATAATCTATTAGTGGCCCTTCGAATGCGTAAACTATTAGTGGCCCTTCGAATGCGTAAACTATTAGAGGCCCTTCGAATGCGTAAACTATTAGTTGCCCTTCGAATGCATAAACTATTAGTGGCCCTTCGAATGCGTAAACTATTAGTTGCCCTTCGAATGCATAATCTATTAGTGGCCCTTCGAATGCGTAAACTATTAGTGGCCCTTCGAATGCGTAAACTATTAGTGGCCCTTCGAATGCGTAAACTATTAGTTGCCCTTCGAATGCTTAATCTATTAGTGGCCATTCGAATGCGTAAACCATTAGTTGCCCTTCGAATGCCTAAACTATTAGTGGCACTTCGAATGCCTAAACTATTAGTGGCCCTTCGAATGCGTAAACTATTAGTTGCCCTTCGAATGCGTAAACTATTAGTGGCCCTTCGAATGCGTAAATTATTAGTGGCCCTTCGAATGCGTAAACTATTAGTTGCCCTTCGAATGCAAAATCTATTAGTGGCCCTTCGAATGCGTAAACTATTAGTGGCCCTTCGAATGCATACTCTATTAGTGGCCCTTCGAATGCGTAAACTATTAGTCGCCCTTCGAATGCAAAATCTATTAGTTGCCCTTCGAATGCGTAAACTATTAGTGGCCCTTCGAGTGCGTAAACTATTAGTGGCCCTTCGAATGCATACTCTATTAGTGGCCCTTCGAATGCGTAAACTATTAGTGGCCCTTCGAATGCATAATCTATTAGTTGCCCTTCGAATGCGTAAACTATTAGTGGCCCTTCGAGTGCGTAAACTATTAGTGGCCCTCGAGTGCGTAAACTATTAGTGTCCCTTCGAATGCATAAACTATTAGTGGCCCTTCGAATGCTTAAACTATTAGTTGCCCTTCGAATGCGTAAACTATTAGTGGCCATTCGAATGCTTTATATATTAGTGGCCCTTCGAATGCGTAAACTATTAGTGGCCATTCGAATGCGTAAACTATTAGTTGCCCTTCGAATGCATAATCTATTAGTGGCCCTTCGAATGCGTAAACTATTAGTGGCCATTCGAGTGCGTAAACTATTAGTGTCCCTTCGAATGCGTAAACTATTACTTGCCCTTCGAATGCATAATCTATTAGTGGCCCTTCGAATGCGTAAACTATTAGTGGCCCTTCGAATGCGTAAACTATTAGTGGCCCTTCGAATGCGTAAACTATTAGTTGCCCTTCGAATGCTTAATCTATTAGTGGCCCTTCGAATGCGTAAACCATTAGTTGCCCTTCGAATGCCTAAACTATTAGTGGCACTTCGAATGCGTAAACTATTACTTGCCCTTCGAATGCATAATCTATTAGTGGCCCTTCGAATGCGTAAACTATTAGTGGCCCTTCGAATGCTTAATCTATTAGTGGCCCTTCGAATGCGTAAACCATTAGTTGCCCTTCGAATGCCTAAACTATTAGTGGCCCTTCGAATGCCTAAACTATTAGTGGCCCTTCGAATGCGTAAACTATTAGTGGCCCTTCGAATGCATAAATTATTAGTGGCCCTTCGAATGCGTAAACTATTAGTGGCCCTTCGAATGCATAATCTATTAGTGGCCCTTCGAATGCATAAACTATTAGTGGCCCTTCGAATGCGTAAACTATTATTGGCCATTCGAATGCGTAAACTATTAGTTGCCCTTCGAATGCGTAATCTATTAGTGGCCCTTCGAATGCGTAAACTATTAGTGGCCATTCGAGTGCGTAAACTATTAGTGTCCCTTCGAATGCGTAAACTATTACTTGCCCTTCGAATGCATAATCTATTAGTGGCCCTTCGAATGCGTAAACTATTAGTGGCCCTTCGAATGCGTAAACTATTAGTGGCCCTTCGAATGCGTAAACTATTAGTTGCCCTTCGAATGCTTAATCTATTAGTGGCCCTTCGAATGCGTAAACCATTAGTTGCCCTTCGAATGCCTAAACTATTAGTGTCCCTTCGAATGCGTAAACTATTACTTGCCCTTCGAATGCATAATCTATTAGTGGCCCTTCGAATGCGTAAACTATTAGTGGCCCTTCGAATGCGTAAACTATTAGTGGCCCTTCGAATGCGTAAACTATTAGTTGCCCTTCGAATGCTTAATCTATTAGTGGCCCTTCGAATGCGTAAACCATTAGTTGCCCTTCGAATGCCTAAACTATTAGTGGCACTTCGAATGCCTAAACTATTAGTGGCCCTTCGAATGCATAAACTATTAGTGGCCCTTCGAATGCGTAAATTATTAGTGGCCCTTCGAATGCGTAAACTATTAGTGGCCCTTCGAATGCATAATCTATTAGTGGCCCTTCGAATGCGTAAACTATTAGTGGCCCTTCGAATGCGTAAACTATTATTGGCCATTCGAATGCGTAAACTATTAGTTGCCCTTCGAATGCGTAATCTATTAGTGGCCCTTCGAATGCGTAAACTATTAGTGGCCCTTCGAATGCATAATCTATTAGTGGCCCTTCGAATGCCTAAACTATTAGTTGCCCTTCGAATGCGTAAACTATTAATTGCCCTTCGAATGCGTAAACTATTAGTGGCCCTTCGAATGCTTTATATATTAGAGGCCCTTCGAATGCATAATCTATTAGTGGCCCTTCGAATGCGTAAACTATTAGTGGCCCTTCGAATGCGTAAACTATTAGTGGCCCTTCGAATGCGTAGACTATTAGTTGCCCTTCGAATGCATAAACTATTAGTGACCCTTCGAATGCGTAAACTATTAGTTGCCCTTCGAATGCATAAACTATTAGTGGCCCTTCGAATGCGTAAACTATTAGTTGCCCTTCGAATGCATAATCTATTAGTGGCCCTTCGAATGCGTAAACTATTAGTGGCCCTTCGAATGCGTAAACTATTAGTGGCCATTCGAATGCGTAAACTATTAGTTGTCCTTCGAATGCTTAATCTATTAGTGGCCATTCGAATGCGTAAACCATTAGTTGCCCTTCGAATGCCTAAACTATTAGTGGCACTTCGAATGCCTAAACTATTAGTGGCCCTTCGAATGCGTAAACTATTAGTTGCCCTTCGAATGCGTAAACTATTAGTGGCCCTTCGAATGCGTAAATTATTAGTGGCCCTTCGAATGCGTAAACTATTAGTGGCCCTTCGAATGCATAATCTATTAGTGGCCCTTCGAATGCGTAAACTATTAGTGGCCCTTCGAATGCGTAAACTATTATTGGCCATTCGAATGCGTAAACTATTAGTTGCCCTTCGAATGCGTAATCTATTAGTGGCCCTTCGAATGCTTAAACTATTAGTGGCCCTTCGAATGCATAATCTATTAGTGGCCCTTCGAATGCGTAAACTATTAGTTGCCCTTCGAATGCGTAAACTATTAATTGCCCTTCGAATGCGTAAACTATTAGTGGCCCTTCGAATGCTTTATATATTAGTGGCCCTTCGAATGCATAATCTATTAGTGGCCCTTCGAATGCGTAAACTATTAGTGGCCCTTCGAATGCGTAAACTATTAGTGGCCCTTCGAATGCGTAGACTATTAGTTGCCCTTCGAATGCGTAAACTATTAGTGACCCTTCGAATGCGTAAACTATTAGTTGCCCTTCGAATGCATAATCTATTAGTGGCCCTTCGAATGCGTAAACTATTAGTGGCCCTTCGAATGCTTAAACTATTAGTTGCCCTTCGAATGCATAATCTATTAGTGGCCCTTCGAATGCGTAAACTATTAGTGGCCCTTCGAATGCGTAAACTATTAGTGGCCCTTCGAATGCGTAAACTATTAGTTGCCCTTCGAATGCTTAATCTATTAGTGGCCCTTCGAATGCGTAAACCATTAGTTGCCCTTCGAATGCCTAAACTATTAGTGGCACTTCGAATGCTTAAACTATTAGTGGCCCTTCGAATGCGTAAACTATTAGTTGCCCTTCGAATGCGTAAACTATTAGTGGCCCTTCGAATGCATAAATTATTAGTGGCCCTTCGAATGCGTAAACTATTAGTTGCCCTTCGAATGCGAAATCTATTAGTGGCCCTTCGAATGCGTAAACTATTAGTGGCCCTTCGAATGCATACTCTATTAGTGGCCCTTCGAATGCGTAAACTATTAGTGGCCCTTCGAATGCGTAAATTAGTTTTAATATTTATTATGATTCGGTACTCGCCACATATTCTGATATGATATGGAGAGTTTTAATATTTATTATGATTTGCGGTACTCGCCACATATTCTGATATGATATGGAGAGTTTTAATATTTATTATGATTCGGTACTCGCCACATATTCTGATATGATATGGAGTGTTTTAATATTTATTATGATTTGCGGTACTCGACACATATTCTGATATGATATGGAGAGTTTTAATATTTATTATGATTTGCGGTTCTCGCCACATATTCTGATATGATATGGAGAGTTATTATGATTCGGTACTCGCCACATATTCTGATATGATATGGAGAGTTTTAATATTTATTATGATTTGCGGTTCTCGCCACATATTCTGATACGATATGGAGAGTTTTAATATTTATTATGATTTGCGGTACTCGCCACATATTCTGATATGATATGGAGAGTTTTAATATTTATTATGATTTGGTTCTCGCCACATATTCTGATATGATATGGAGAGTATTTATTATGATTCGGTTCTCGCCACATATTCTGATATGATATGGAGAGTTTTAATATTTATTATGATTCGGTACTCGCCACATATTCTGATATGATATGGAGAGTTTTAATATTTATTATGATTTGCGGTTCTCGCCACATATTCTGATATGATATGGAGAGTTATTATGATTCGGTACTCGCCACATATTCTGATATGAGTTTTAATATTTATTATGATTTGCGGTTCTCGCCACATATTCTGATATGATATGGAGAGTTTTAATATTTATAATGATTCGGTTCTCGCCACATATTCTGATATGATATGGAGAGTTTTAATATTTATTATGATTCTGTTCTCGCCACATATTCTGATATGATATGGAGAGTATTTATTATGATTCGGTACTCGCCACATATTCTGATATGATATGGAGAGTTTTAATATTTATTATGATTTGGTTCTCGCCACATATTCTGATATGATATGGAGAGTATTTATTATGATTCGGTACTCGCCACATATTCTGATATGATATGGAGAGTTTTAATATTTATTATGATTCGGTTCTCGCCACATATTCTGATATGATATGGAGAGTTTTAATATTTATTATGATTTGGTTCTCGCCACATATTCTGATATGATATGGAGAGTTTTAATATTTTGTATGATTTGGTTCTCGCCACATATTCTGATATGATATGGAGAGTTTTAATATTTATTATGATTCGGTTCTCGCCACATATTCTGATATGATATGGAGAGTTTTAATATTTATTATGATTCGGTTCTCGCCACATATTCTGATATGATATGGAGAGTTTTAATATTTATTATGATTCGGTTCACGCCACATATTCTGATATGATATGGAGAGTTTTAATATTTATTATGATTTGCGGTACTCGCCACATATTCTGATATGATATGGAGAGTTTTAATATTTATTATGATTCGGTTCTCGCCACATATTCTGATATGATATGGAGAGTTTTAATATTTATTATGATTCGGTTCTCGCCACATATTCTGATATGATATGGAGAGTTTTAATATTTATTATGATTTGCGGTACTCGCCACATATTCTGATATGATATGGAGAGTTTTAATATTTATTATGATTCGGTACTCGCCACATATTCTGATATGATATGGAGAGTTTTAATATTTGTTATGATTTGCGGTACTCGCCACATATTCTGATATGATATGGAGAGTTTTAATATTTATTATGATTTGCGGTTCTCGCCACATATTCTGATATGATATGGAGAGTTATTATGATTCGGTACTTGCCACATATTCTGATATGATATGGAGAGTTTTAATATTTATTATGATTTGCGGTTCTCGCCACATATTCTGATATGATATGGAGAGTTATTATGATTCGGTACTCGCCACATATTCTGATATGATATGGAGAGTTTTAATATTTATTATGATTTGCGGTTCTCGCCACATATTCTGATATGATATGGAGAGTTTTAATATTTATTATGATTCGGTACTCGCCACATATTCTGATATGATATGGAGAGTTTTAATATTTATTATGATTCGGTACTCGCCACATATTCTGATATGATATGGGGAGTTTTAATATTTATTATGATTTGCGGTTCTCGCCACATATTCTGATATGATATGGAGAGTTTTAATATTTATTATGATTCGGTACTCGCCACATATTCTGATATGATATGGAGAGTTTTAATATTTATTATGATTTGCGGTACTCGCCACATATTCTGATATGATATGGAGAGTTTTAATATTTATTATGATTTGCGGTTCTCGCCACATATTCTGATATGATATGGAGAGTTATTATGATTCGGTACTCGCCACATATTCTGATATGATATGGAGAGTTTTAATATTTATTATGATTTGCGGTTCTCGCCACATATTCTGATATGATATGGAGAGTTTTAATATTTATTATGTTTTGCGGTTCTCGCCACATATTCTGATATGATATGGAGAGTTTGCGTTTCTCGCCACATATTCTGATATGATATGGAGAGTTTGCGGTTCTCGCCACATATTCTGATATGATAAGGAGAGTTTTAATATTTATTATGATATGGAGAGTTTTAATATTTATTATGATATGGAGAGTTATTATGATTCGGTTCTCGCCACATATTCTGATATGATATGGAGAGTTATTCTGATATGATATGGAGAGTTTGCGGTTCTCGCCACATATTCTGATATGATATGGAGAGTTTTAATATTTATTATGATTCGGTTCTCGCCACATATTCTGATATGATATGGAGAGTATTTATTATGATTCGGTTCTCGCCACATATTCTGATATGATATGGAGAGTTTTAATATTTATTATGATTCGGTTCTCGCCACATATTCTGATATGATATGGAGAGTATTTATTATGATTCGGTACTCGCCACATATTCTGATATGATATGGAGAGTTTTAATATTTATTATGATTTGGTTCTCGCCACATTTTCTGATATGATATGGAGAGTTTTAATATTTATTATGATTCGGTTCTCGCCACATATTCTGATATGATATGGAGAGTTTTAATATTTATTATGATTCGGTTCTCGCCACATATTCTGATATGATATGGAGAGTTTTAATATTTATTATGATTTGCGGTACTCGCCACATATTCTGATATGATATGGAGAGTTTTAATATTTATTATGATTCGGTACTCGCCACATATTCTGATATGATATGGAGTGTTTTAATATTTATTATGATTTGCGGTACTCGACACATATTCTGATATGATATGGAGAGTTTTAATATTTATTATGATTTGCGGTTCTCGCCACATATTCTGATATGATATGGAGAGTTATTATGATTCGGTACTCGCCACATATTCTGATATGATATGGAGAGTTATAATATTTATTATGATTTGCGGTTCTCGCCACATATTCTGATACGATATGGAGAGTTTTAATATTTATTATGATTTGCGGTACTCGCCACATATTCTGATATGATATGGAGAGTTTTAATATTTATTATGATTTGCGGTACTCGCCACATATTCTGATATGATATGGAGAGTTTTAATATGTATTATGATTCGGTTCTCGCCACATATTCTGATATGATATGGAGAGTTTTAATATTTATTATGATTTGCGGTTCTCGCCACATATTCTGATATGATATGGAGAGTTTTAATATTTATTATGATTCGGTACTCGCCACATATTCTGATATGATATGGAGAGTTTTAATATTTATTATGATTTGCGGTTCTCGCCACATATTCTGATATGATATGGAGAGTTATTATGATTCGGTACTCGCCACATATTCTGATATGATATGGAGAGTATTTATTATGATTTGCGGTTCTCGCCACATATTCTGATATGATATGGAGAGTTAGTATGATTCGGTACTCGCCACATATTCTGATATGATATGGAGAGTATTTATTATGATTTGCGGTTCTCGCCACATATTCTGATATGATATGGAGAGTTTTAATATTTATTATGATTCGGTTCTCGCCACATATTCTGATATGATATGGAGAGTTTTAATATTTATTATGATTCTGTTCTCGCCACATATTCTGATATGATATGGAGAGTATTTATTATGATTCGGTACTCGCCACATATTCTGATATGATATGGAGAGTTTTAATATTTATTATGATTTGGTTCTCGCCACATATTCTGATATGATATGGAGAGTTTTAATATTTATTATGATTTGGTTCTCGCCACATATTCTGATATGATATGGAGAGTTTTAATATTTATTATGATTTGGTTCTCGCCACATATTCTGATATGATATGGAGAGTTTTAATATTTATTATGGTTCGGTTCTCGCCACATATTCTGATATGATATGGAGAGTTTTAATATTTATTATGATTCGGTTCTCGCCACATATTCTGATATGATATGGAGAGTTTTAATATTTATTATGATTCGGTTCTCGCCACATATTCTGATATGATATGGAGAGTTTTAATATTTATTATGATTTGCGGTACTCGCCACATATTCTGATATGATATGGAGAGTTTTAATATTTATTATGATTCGGTTCTCGCCACATATTCTGATATGATATGGAGAGTTTTAATATTTATTATGATTCGGTTCTCGCCTCATATTCTGATATGATATGGAGAGTTTTAATATTTATTATGATTTGCGTTACTCGCCACATATTCTGATATGATATGGAGAGTTTTAATATTTATTATGATTCGGTACTCGCCACATATTCTGATATGATATGGAGAGTTTTAATATTTATTATGATTTGCGGTACTCGCCACATATTCTGATATGATATGGAGAGTTTTAATATTTATTATGATTTGCGGTTCTCGCCACATATTCTGATATGATATGGAGAGTTATTATGATTCGGTACTCGCCACATATTCTGATATGATATGGAGAGTTTTAATATTTATTATGATTTGCGGTTCTCGTCACATATTCTGATATGATATGGAGTTTTAATATTTATTATGATTTGCGGTACTCGCCACATATTCTGATATGATATGGAGAGTTTTAATATTTATTATAATTTGCGGTACTCGCCACATATTCTGATATGATATGGAGAGTTTTAATATTTATTATGATTCGGTTCTCGCCACATATTCTGATATGATATGGAGAGTTTTAATATTTATTATGATTCGGTACTCGCCACATATTCTGATATGATATGGGGAGTTTTAATATTTATTATGATTTGCGGTTCTCGCCACATATTCTGATATGATATGGAGAGTTTTAATATTTATTATGATTCGGTACTCGCCACATATTCTGATATGATATGGAGAGTTTTAATATTTATTATGATTTGCGGTACTCGCCACATATTCTGATATGATATGGAGAGTTTTAATATTTATTATGATTTGCGGTTCTCGCCACATATTCTGATATGATATGGAGAGTTATTATTATTCGGTACTCGCCACATATTCTGATATGATATGGAGAGTTTTAATATTTATTATGATTTGCGGTTCTCGCCACATATTCTGATATGATATGGAGAGTTTTAATATTTATTATGTTTTGCGGTTCTCGCCACATATTCTGATATGATATGGAGAGTTTGCGGTTCTCGCCACATATTCTGATATGATATGGAGAGTTTGCGGTTCTCGCCACATATTCTGATATGATATGGAGAGTTTTAATATTTATTATGATATGGAGAGTTTTAATATTTATTATGATATGGAGAGTTATTATGATTCGGTTCTCGCCACATATTCTGATATGATATGGAGAGTTATTCTGATATGATATGGAGAGTTTGCGGTTCTCGCCACATATTCTGATATGATATGGAGAGTTTTAATATTTATTATGATTTGCGGTACTCGCCACATATTCTGATATGATATGGAGAGTTTTAATATTTATTATGATTTGCGGTACTCGCCACATATTCTGATATGATATGGAGAGTTTTAATATTTATTATGATTCGGTTCTCGCCACATATTCTGATATGATATGGAGAGTTTTAATATTTATTATGATTCGGTTCTCGCCACATATTCTGATATGATATGGAGAGTTTTAATATTTATTATGATTTGCGGTACTCGCCACATATTCTGATATGATATGGAGAGTTTTAATATTTATTATGATTCGGTACTCGCCACATATTCTGATATGATATGGAGAGTTTTAATATTTATTATGATTTGCGGTACTCGCCACATATTCTGATATGATATGGAGAGTTTTAATATTTATTATGATTTGCGGTTCTCGCCACATATTCTGATATGATATGGAGAGTTATTATGATTCGGTACTCGCCACATATTCTGATATGATATGGAGAGTTTTAATATTTATTATGATTTGCGGTTCTCGTCACATATTCTGATATGATATGGAGTTTTAATATTTATTATGATTTGCGGTACTCGCCACATATTCTGATATGATATGGAGAGTTTTAATATTTATTATAATTTGCGGTACTCGCCACATATTCTGATATGATATGGAGAGTTTTAATATTTATTATGATTCGGTTCTCGCCACATATTCTGATATGATATGGAGAGTTTTAATATTTATTATGATTCGGTACTCGCCACATATTCTGATATGATATGGGGAGTTTTAATATTTATTATGATTTGCGGTTCTCGCCACATATTCTGATATGATATGGAGAGTTTTAATATTTATTATGATTCGGTACTCGCCACATATTCTGATATGATATGGAGAGTTTTAATATTTATTATGATTTGCGGTACTCGCCACATATTCTGATATGATATGGAGAGTTTTAATATTTATTATGATTTGCGGTTCTCGCCACATATTCTGATATGATATGGAGAGTTATTATGATTCGGTACTCGCCACATATTCTGATATGATATGGAGAGTTTTAATATTTATTATGATTTGCGGTTCTCGCCACATATTCTGATATGATATGGAGAGTTTTAATATTTATTATGTTTTGCGGTTCTCGCCACATATTCTGATATGATATGGAGAGTTTGCGGTTCTCGCCACATATTCTGATATGATATGGAGAGTTTGCGGTTCTCGCCACATATTCTGATATGATATGGAGAGTTTTAATATTTATTATGATATGGAGAGTTTTAATATTTATTATGATATGGAGAGTTATTATGATTCGGTTCTCGCCACATATTCTGATATGATATGGAGAGTTATTCTGATATGATATGGAGAGTTTGCGGTTCTCGCCACATATTCTGATATGATATGGAGAGTTTTAATATTTATTCTGATATGATATGGAGAGTTTTCATGTGAGCTCTACTGTTAGCTCGTGGGGTGTGTTTGTAATTTAAATGTAGTTGCTGTGGCCAGTTGGTTGGAGATAAAATATCATCTTATATATACACACATATATACTCTATGTCCCAACTTATGAGTGATATCAATACAAATTGGGACAGATTTTGCTGATTTCTCAATTGAGGCAGCCATCTTGAACAAATGTGTAAAGTAGTTTTATATTCTCTTCAACAAATTCAGCTATTTTCTGTTTAACACTTTGCTAGAATCCCAGATACTAGTTTTGGTAAAATTTCATAGCAAACTGTTTAATTCACATTTTCAAAGATAGTTGGCAGGCATAGGACCCAAGATAGGACATATTGTGTTGTCGAAGTGGTTGGATATTTGAATTTATTCAAATTTAGGTCGCTATTAGCCACTAATTTCATATATCCGTTAATCATTTAAGAGGAAAATGAGAAAAATCATATTATACTTATTATTTATGTGGGCAGTAGCCTCTATACGGGCGCCTGTGGCGCATAAGATACTATGGGTGGCGGGATGGGGTGGGAACTTATACTTATTATTTATGTGGGCAGTAGCCTCTATACGGGCGCCTGTGGTGCATAATATACTATGGGTGGCGGGATGGGGTGGTGGGTGGGAACTTATCCTTATTATTTATTAGTCCTAACCTGAAAAGTTAATGTTTCCCGTATTTGATGTCAGGTTTGTGATAGAAAAATCCAATATTTCTGATGTCAGTGGTTACAATAGCAACAATTAACCAAGATGCATATGCATTGTTAGTATTCAATTTATTTTAGGAATATTATGACTGATATTGCTATAAAGCAACAGAAAATTCACATAACTAAAAGCAGTCTGTTGATAAACTTAGGCTATAGTAAACCAATATATTATTCGAATTTATTCAACCACATCTTGTAAGCGATTGCAGGACACGTTGGGGCAATATCTATAATTTTTCATAGTTTGGCCGCTATTTTGAGTAAAATTGACAATTGTGTTTTTCTTGAGTTGTAATATTCATGTGCAATGGTATGCATCACTTCCCTTGCACAGTTCTGCTCATTGTTTATGAAATATGACTAGATTCCCCAATGGTGATTTTTGGTGAAATTGTATGCCGTGTTCTGTAAATTCGATTTTGTTAGAGGGATTGGAAGGGGCTGGGACCCCATGAATGGCATATGGCTCCAATGATCAGTTAATATGCAAACTACAAAATAAAGTCACAATTCTCAACCCGTTCCAAGCAGCAGAAGCTGCTCTATAATATATTTGTTAAAACACGTCAAATCGTCCACTTCCGGTATAAGCACTAATACATTCAATATTGTTATAATTACCCCCATAATTTGATATAAAATGGAAAAATAGTGAATATTGTGGGGGTGAGTCCCAAAATTTTCATTGATTTTTTTTGCGCGCAAATTTTTTTTATTGTGTCTGTTATAGCTTTTGCTTGGCAGTTTTTATATTGAAAATTGTTCACGGTGTATTTCAATAAAAAATACTTCAGATAGCTCTAGGGTAGTGTGAACTTAATGCAGTCTGACAATATCAGCTAATCAGTGATACAATTATGGCCATTTGACCCTCAACACGGGGCAACTCATTTTATGTTTAACCCTCCGAACACTATGGCCCCAGAGCATTAGTAGCACCCTGGCGCGGGGCTCCCACTCGTTCAAATAACCGACGGTATTCTCATAATGTATCAGAATAATGTATAGTTAATAATATATAGTAGACACAGGTAGACATATAATAGTAAATCAAGAGTACAGCCGGTATACTGTAAACAGAAGACCAACTTGGAGTTATCTTCCCTACAGCAACACAATGACGTTACGCTTACTGTGACCTCGTCTCCACGGTCACATGTCACTAAAGTGCACATCCGTGTATATGGATTTGGCACTAAATTGACCATCCGCGTTCAAACTCAAAGGGTTAAACATTATTTTAGGCCTAGTCCTAAGTCGTAATGCGAGGTCGGGTCGGTGGTCACGCAGGCATACATAAAAGCTAATTCGTACACTGGTTCATATATGCACATTTTCCTTTTTGGTATTACTATAGGCTCTAGGCCTACTAGTTGATGCTGGTTGATGTCTGAAAAAAAAAAGATAAATTTAATTTTGTGTAATTTTTTATTCTATTATAGGCCCTAACACTGGCCCTAGTTATTTTTTGTTGTCATTCCAGGGGATTCAACATATTTTTCATCTATTCACACAGATGAATAGGCTGGGTTATAAATTTACCAATATAATCACATTATATTCTACCTTTGTTGATTGCTTAGAGTTCAATTTAGTTGAGATTATCGCTGAATACTGCTGATTATCGCATAATTATCAGCCAAGAAAATATGTGTCTTGCACATGTTTGTAAACAGGAAGTAACATATAATTTGGTCTTTCAAAGAAGGGACCAATATAGAGCGGTTGGTCGTGTTTACAGAGGGGACCAACATAAATCTTTGGGGTTCTGGGGTGGGTGTCTAAAATTTTATGAAAAAAAAATGCAAGAAAGGGTGGGTGGGTGTAAAAAAAAATGGCAATGTAAAAAAAACACCCCCACGTCTCGCAACTTTTTTACGCCCCCGGTATACCGTGTTTAAATCTGGTTTGACATCGAGTCTTTGTGCACTACCGACTAGTTGATTTATTGAGTCCGGCGCCTCAAGTACCATCAGTCATCGTACGCTGCCTGCTATTGTACATCGCATGCCTGCTAAGTGCGAACTGGGACACCCCACTGTGTCACACGAACTGGATACCTCGATAAATAATTAGTAATGAACGTTCTGCACTTAAACATAATTATGTCGCCAACGCCTTCATTCGTATCATTGGATTCACATTGACATCCGCGGCAGCTGGATAATTAGATAATATAAACACCTTACAAGAAAACCATAATCAGAAATGGTAACGCCCTCAAGATCATATTATTAGCCATAAATATAAATTATAATATAATATATATTTGTTATGCATTCACCGCCTCAGAATTCCGTTAAAACAACTAATCCTTCGATTTTTTACAAACAACTACGGCTTATTACTGCAGGTTTCTCATTCACCACACCAGAAAGCTTCTAAATGCGGATAAAACATCGAAGGTATTGTGTTCCCGCCAAGAGTGCATGGTCCAGCCATTGTTCATACCTAAACATCGAAAGCAATTAACGCGGTCATAATTGTTACATACTGCAACTATAAGACATCCAGCGGATACACATCCCACGAAAACCCGAAGTGTGTTGTCCTGCGAGAAATTCCATCGCTATAGCTCAATTTGACACGCCAGAATAGACTTCCTACAATATCCATAAACAAGATAATATATTATATACCCATGATTTTAATTATAGAATATAAAATATATTGGTTTCACGAATGACCAACTCAGAATTCCGTTAAAATAACAATAACAACCAGCACCTAATTAACGAACCGGCGGCCGACTCGGCCGTCTCCGACCACAACCATCAGTGGGCTGCAGAACGAAAAATATCTATAAAATTTGAAATATAAGACTTACAAATTATCTTTTAAATTTCTTTTATTGGTAATTGACATAGCTTGTCACAAACCAAAAATCAACATTATTGACATAATAATGTAAAGGACAATAAACGAAATTGAAATTCCCAACTACACCTTTTACCGGTGACAGGCCTCCTGATCGCGCAGTTCGACTTTTAAATAAATAAACCGGAAAAACAAATTTTCTATTTATAAAAGTCCCATCGGCGCATCGGCTCACATGTTTATAATATTTGGCCACCAGTATACACCCGATGGGCGTGGATGACCGTGACTATGCTGTTCATTTCGTCTGGCATATTGTATGTTACTTTGAGAAAAGTGTTCGAAATACACTTCAACCCGAGAAAAAAACTCGTATTTTTACCACAACACGTCTTTCACTGCTATTAAAGTGATGTGAAAAACTCCGGTAGGGTGATCAAATAGAAATGGAGGATAAACTTGCTCAAAGTAGTTATTTTTACAAATTTTAAATCATAACTGACAACACACACCGCCATTATTATATATTAATTAAATTCATTGACTCTCGATGGCGAAATCGTTTTCGTTGCTTTATCGCCGATAGTTGCGTCCCGAATCGAGTAGTAAATATTTACAATTGAGCGTATTTCACATGATGTTTTCTATGGGGTATTACGGTCGATTTGCTTGAGATTTTCGGCGATGTAGTAGAATGCTACATTCCTCCAGTTGGCATACTGCCTGAATACTAACTTAACAGTTTAACGCACCGAACAAGTCCATAATATGTCTTTAAGTGTAGCAATGAAACTGGAAATGTCACAAAGGACGATCAATGTACCGAGGAAGATAAATCGTTGGATGTCTGTGCCATTTGTTTTCGATTAGATTTGTTATTTACCAAGACGGGTGTGTAATATACATATTTTGGCTGACCCGCTGTAACCCGTTCCTCCGCTTTTACACGCCCAGTTAACAGGGGTGTATGCAAACTCCATGCAGCACCCTCTCCGTTATCACTGTGATAGATCACTGCCACAAGGATGGTACTTTGCGGACCGATACATCTATTTTTACGTATCGTCGGAACTATATTTAGTAACCTTTTATCTTATTTTGACTACCACAATTTTGCAATAATGGTAATTATTTCGGTATTGATAATAACAATGTGAACTGAGCCAGATATAGACGATTTTAATCCTAACACATAAGAACTAAGATCATGTCAGAAATCCTTACCAAATGCCCATGTGGCAGTGGTATCGCAGAGTAGCGATGGCAGATAACTCTACCCAGAGTTTGGGATGTATATGATCTGAATAAAATTACTAAAACAAAAGAACATAATAATGTGTGCTCCCATTGGAAGATTTGAGAGATTAGCCACTCTGTGGACTCCGTTGAAGTTGAATAATTAATGGGATAGATTTAAAAACAATATTAATTCATAATGAATATAGTCAGTTCTATTCCCGATTGTTTTGGCAAGCATCCGACTATACACCGATGCAATCATCCCATTATATAGTCCAAGTCTTCTCGTACTAAAACCGGCTAAGATATTGGGATGGAGGTGCCGGTCTTTAGTCCGAGTTCCAGGCCCATGCATTCTTATGACACGACTTAAGCGTTAGTGACCCGCTCAAATAAAACCACAATTATATGAAATAAAATATCACAATTGCGACAATAAACGGATATTTTCCGCAGAAGACATGCTATTTTATCTGAAACCCACATCAGTTGTGAATTTAAAACGGTAATTTAATGCGAAAAGAGACATTTACCTCAATGTTTACAATTTTTTTAAAGTATGCGAACTCGGATGACCTCGCGAACTGTGTTCGGCATTTCCGTTGAAAATATTCCGTAGATTTTGGACAACAACGCAAATTACGATGAATTCTCCATTGTAATCGTAATTATGTGTGTCAATAAATAAAATAATAAATAGATTAATTAAACATTGGAGATATAAATGTAATACACTAAATAAATGAACCTTAAGTTTGAAAAGTCCCACTAAAACGGAAGAACTATATTTCGAAACTGTGTGATTCGGTTCTCCGATTATTTTATCAACACAGATGTCAAAATGCACATCACACGCATGGCAACTTGGCAAGTCAGACACAAGAGTTCTAATTTGCTCCAATTTTGACAAGTTGCTTGCGAAAATTGTCAACAAAACTACCGTTCTGATCCTCCATTATGTCATTAAGTTTTTAGTGCGGGAATTGTTCTGAAAGCACATAGAAAACTGGACTTTCGGGCGATCAGTTTTCGCCATTTTTGTTCGGAAAACCCGCGCTATATATAGAAACGGAAAGTAGAATTCCCAGAACAAACAGCGGATTATGCCGAACTTATTCGGACCACTTCGGCTTTCGGTTAAAACGTAAACAAACAGAGAAACAAATCGATGTTTGTGTCAATCAACCGGAATATTCTATGTGTAATTTAACATTAAAGTTAGATTATTATACACCAGTATGACCATAAGATGTAAGCCTTTCCGATGTTTATAGCATCATGTATTGATTTGCTAGGTAAATCGAGTAAAATACACCACAAATTCCCGCCACAGATCGTGGGCGTAAGTCGTGTCATAGGATTGGTATACAAGCGGTCTTGGACTAAAGACCGGCACCTCCATCCCAATATCTTAGCCGGTTTTAGTACGAGAAGACTTGGACTACCCATTATACTGCTGCAAACGTCCGACTAAACTGATGTAAGCACCCGACTATACCGCTGCCAACATCCGATTATACTGATGCAAGCATCCCTCTATACTGCTGCAAGCATCCCACTATACCACTGTAAGATTCCGACTATAGCACTGCAAAAATCCGACTATAGCACTGCAATAATCCGACTAAACTACTGCAATCATCCGACTGTAGCACTGCAAGCATCCGACTATAGCACTACAATAATCCGACTAAACTAATGCAAGAATCCGACTAAACTGCTGCAAGCATCCCACTATACTGCTGCAATCACCCGACTCTACCACTGCAAGGATCCGACTCTAACACTGCAAGAATCCGACTATACCACTGCAAGGATCCGACTATACCACTGCAAGCATCCGACTACAGAACTGCGAACACCCGACTATACCACTGCAAGAATCCACTGCAAGAATCCGACTATACCACTGCAACCATCCAACTATACCACTGCAAGAATCCGACTATACCACTGCAAGCACCCGACTAAACTACAGCAAGCATCTGACTAAACTGCTGCAAGCATCCTACTATACTGATGCAATCAACCGACTATACCACTGGACAATTCGACTATACCACTGCAAGGATCCGACTATAGCACTGCAAGAATACGACTATACCACTGCAAGAATACGACTATAGCTCTGCAAGGACCCGACTATAGCACTGCAAGAATCCGACTATACCACTGCAAGAATCCGACTATACCACTGCAAACATCCGACTATACTTCTACAAACATCCGACTATACCACTGCAAACATCCGACTATACTGCTGCAAGCATCCGACTATACCACTGCAAACATCCGACTATACTGCTACAAGCAACAGAATATAGCACTGCAAGGATCCGACTATACCGTTGCAAGCATCCGACTATACTGCTACAAGCATCCGACTATACTGCTGCAAGCATCCGATTATACCGCTGCAATCATCCGAATATACTGCTGCAAGCATCCGATTATACCGGTGCAGGCATCGAATTATACTGGTGCAAGCATCCGACTATACTGCTACAAGTATCCGACTATACTGCTTCAAGCATTCGACTATACTGCTGCAAGCATCCGATTATACCGCGGCAAGCATCCGACTATACTGCTTCAAGCATTCGATTATACCGCTGCATGCATCGAATTATACTGTTGCACGCATCCGACTATACTGCTTCAAGCATCCGACTATACCTCTACAAGCATCCGAATATACTGCTGCAAGCATCGATTATACCGCTGCAAGCATCCGATTATACCGCCGCAAGCATCCGAATATACTGCTACAAGTATCCGATTATACCGCTGCAGGCATTGAATTATACTGCTGCAAGCATCCGACTATACTGCTTCAAGCATCCGATTATACCACTGCAAGGATTCGATTATACTGCTGCAAGCATTCGATTATACCACTACAAGCATTCGATTATACTGCTGCAAGCATTCGATTATACCACTGCAAGCATTCGATTATACCACTGCAAGCATTCGATTATACTGCTGCAAGCATCCGATTATGCTGCTGCAAGAATGCGACTACCTGCTGCAATCATCCCACAATATGCAAGAGATTGCACCGGCGGCAAATTGCCAAAACATTGGTGATGAAAATTGACGTATGGCCCTATGAATCCTTTAAACTATGCAGGGTGATCCAGTTACCACAGAAAGGGTGAAACATTGTCATGTTTTTTTATGTTATGATTGTTTTCTACCTATGCACAAAAACCTTTTACAATTTATAGACAAACCGTGAAAATTGTCATTTTTTTTAAAAACTACTTAGTCTTGACTCTTTTCCAAAAATACCATTTTGGGACGTTTAGTCCATTTAAAAATGTTTTTGCGCATCCGGGCTATTTAGGGATTTCTTTGTCTAGGCAGAATATACAGCGTCTTGACAAACTACTGTTCGATCTGTCCAGAAACATACCTACATGAGCATAAACGAGCGATGTCAAGGTCAAGGACTCGGTCGCACGTAAAATTGGACCCCGCCCATATTGTTCCCGGGATCAAAGTAGGCTTACATACCAAATTCGAGTCGGATCGGTCGAGCAGTTTTCGAGTCTATTACACACATACATACATACATACATACATACAGAAAGACAGACAGAAGTTCCAAAATATATAATAGATATCTCTCGAAACACATTTATGACCTATTTTTAGAACACAAATTCGCGCGAAAACGTTCGGACCTTACCAAGGGAGGTCACCTTACCTTGTTAGCACCATCAACCAATGAAATTACAGATCAGATAAGTGATATACCGAGAATTATGATGGAAGTAAACCATTTTATCATGCCTTTATTGAAAGATCAGTCATAACAAAGGTACGCCTTATGGGGGTGTTCATACATTAGCCGGCTAAGATCCTATCCGATTTAATCGGTTAACGATAACAATAGAGTGTTTATACTTCGCCGGGTAAGAATTATAGCTCCCCGGATATGCAGTTATATGCGGTTCACATCTTATGGTTTAAATTATTCAATACAAGCAACTTGTTGTCGTATAGATTCTAATTCTGTCTGCATTTAAATTAGATCTTTATCTGAGGCATGCCGTCATGGATGGTTGCCTTTCAACAAGTAACTCGAGCAATATTATTTTGTCCATCGGTTGTCACGCACCTTAATTATAAGCTATGAATTCAATGTTCATGTTCATGTACATGTATGTTCATATATATGGAGGGAATGGGATGGCACGTTTCAATGGATTCAAACGTAATGGACAATTAGTTCAATAATCTTATTTTGTACATGTATAGTCCACGCTGAGTGCGTCGTGGACATATACATACAGGGACGGATCTAGAGGGCCTGCTTTGGGGGAGGGGGTGACTGTCCATCGTTGGAATTTCCAACTGCATCTCATCTTGAATCACACCAAACTCACAAGTTCGCATAATTCCATTTACACATTCCTTGGGCTTAAATCTAACTTTCCACTCAATACTTGGATGGTAGCCATATATACTCTAATCCTCTATAGGCGGCCCCGTATTGGGCGACTTTCTTTAGATCTGAACCAGTGTATAAACCTGGAAATTGCCAAATCATAACATGTTTAGTGGCCTGACGTCAAGCAACTTGAACCACGATTTGTTTCTGTTAAATTAGAAGCTGTTTGACTGCCCACGGGGTGAGGGACCAAGACATACTGGACCGACCATGGTTTGGCCCGGTTTGAGAAATTTTGAAATCTGAATACTGAATTGCAAAATCCTAGCATCTAGACTTGCCTTAAGCTTTCCAATTGTCGGACATTTTCCAAACTTGACACCCCTCTAAGGTTGGAACATTTCTAATTTGATGGCCATTTCAGTCCAACAATTTTGGCCAAAAAGTAGGAAAATAAACAAATGTTGGTCTAAAACAATCCCCACTATTGGAAAATCAAACTACGCGAACAATTTCAACTTATGTCAAATTTCCAACTAATGTCGTGTTAAGTATGAAATTTCCAGCCATTGAATATTTTAACCAAAGTTGCGATGAGACACCCCCCCCCCCCCCGGTCACGCAACGACCCTGTATACATGGACACGGTGAAGGCCCACATAAATGAAAAAACATATCTTATTGTATAATGTGGAAACGGAAAATGTGTCAAATCCGTGTCGAGATGATAAAATCCAAGCCGAATGATTAGACACCAATTTGTAGATGTATGTGACGGAATGATCTCAAAACTGACAATGGCCACGCTTGACGCGACACTCACTTCACAGTTATCTATGGACTCGAACAGACATCTAACAATGTTGTTTAAATATCTATAAAATTACCAAGAGCAATTCCTGAAAGTTCGAGTTGGATATTCATAATTTCGGCATTTCCATTTCTAAAATTGTGAACTTCACTATACTACCCAACCATACCTCTAAAAGGAAGCGGCTATAGATGTTTACAGATGTACAACAATATCATATCTCAGTTTAGTGAGTACTGAAGGGGAAACTTTTGACAAGGAAATGAGAAAAATGAATATATATATATATATATATCTTCGCCGGCGATGTGTAAACAGTCTGCAGTAACTTTCGCTGGATAACGCGTATGGGTGAAATAACCATATTTTGTGTACATATCTTGATAAATTAAAGCAATTATTCGGTATGCAATTGTGTTCTGTTCACAGAAAAATACCAATTCGTTTTCAACATAAATTTATAGTGAGTATCAACAATGTTAACGTAAGGGGGGGGGGGGGGGTGAAAACCACTTTGAATGCCAAATTTCTAGTCACCAGAGAAGACTAGAACACCCCATATAGTTGAAATGTTTAAAGGTACTCAATCCGATTAGATGGTCCCCATATCATCAAGAATACAATATACAACAACAACAACATTTCTTCAAAATACGCTTTATAGTCATCAGAATAGATTAATTGCAACAAAATAATACTAACCACTGTCAATCACTTGATATCACGAAATTTGGACATATTACCACTTGATTTTAGAGTTATCCATCTTCATCCGCAATTTTGTCCGAGACCGTCCGTTTGACGAAATTTTTCTAGGCCACAAATAATTGCACATCTCAAGAAATAACGAACTTAAAAAAACTCTGAGCATTGATGGGTGGGTTCCTCGACTCGAATCAAATATTTTTTACCCCCGGAGCCAAAGAAATAGTAATTTGGGAGCGATAATTCGGATAACGCATCTTTAATAACGAGGTTATTGCCTGGTTATATAGTTGGATATCGGTCGAAACATATTGTCAACCCTAAATAACTTCATATCAGCCTTCGACCTTCGATCTCAGGCTAATATGAAATTACCTCGGGCTGATATCTCGGCCGGTACCCAACTGAACGAATAATAACCTTTAAATATTTATATAAAACCCACAATTATCTTGTAATCATATTCACATAAGCACAGCACACGATATTGGTGAATTTGCAACTTACATACTACGACAATATAATTTGTTAATTGTAACGATTGATGTCGATGTGTCTGTTGTGGGTCACCTACGTATCCTGTCATCCTGTGGTTTGTGAACTTCCTATTCTCATGATCGTCAACATAAAGCAAGATTGATCGGCGGATCCCACCGTACGCGAACTGAGATCATCAATTATAACATACACGGGTTATTAACTGTGCATAATGGAGTCTCGATACAAATTGAATGATGTGTTCATTCGTTTGTGACTAACTCCGGAACCAGCAGTCAACATATATTTTGTCTTTATGGTTCCAAACTTCCAGTTACATAAATAAAAAAAAACACAATGCAACATCTAATTTAACGGTTGAAGTTCAGTTCAGTTCAGTTCAGATTGGAAACACTAACATTGCTATTCACAGCGAATAAATTTGCTCAATGACTTGAAACATATTTTATTTGCAAAATATACAAAAGGGATTGGGGCACAAGTTTTTGCAACTTATGAAGCCCCTCTCCTAATACAATATTTTAACACACATGTGATCAAGATGACGGTACAAACTTATTTACATGGTGAGAAGTTATGGGAGATATAATGTGTAGCGCCTTCCAGAGATGATCCAACATGAGATTGCTTCTTATCTGTGAGAAAATTTGTATTTGAAGAATGTCACTATTTTATTAATGTTGGAATGATTGACAAGTGCCAATATATTATCTATTCTAAGCACTTTTGTGTTGGTTGTAAAATATAATGGTACACTTGATTCGTTCTCTATTTTGTTATTGTTGTGCTCTGGAAGGCAATACAGATGATAAATCAGAATGAGATGTTTGAATGGGAGGTTTGTCCACTTGTGAGGTAAAAGTTGAAATTCCGGAAGCAAGTATAGATTCGCAAATAAGATAAATATAATCATTAGGGGTCAAAACGCTTAGTCGCTGCAATATATTGCTGTGTGATGGAAAATAGTTTCATATTTTGTTGGGACGAGAGATAAGGTAATCCACACATGAGTTCTGAAATATGGCTTACTTTGAGATTTACGCGGTCTAGTTTCTCAAAGAGAACTGAGCGCTCACGTTGGTACAATGGGCACATGAAGAAATAGTGATATGCGTCTTCAGATCTATTACCACATGAGCATGCGGGGCTGTCAGCGATATAATTATTGAACATATCACATCGGAGTTCACTGCAAAAATTACGTATGCGACAATGAAAAATGTTGTATTTCCTGCGTCCAGCATAGAAATGTAGAGGGGGGCTGATTGTGGGATCTATATGATACAAGTTGGTTTTAAAGGTAGAAGATTGATCAGCATCGGTGATTACTTTGGGAAGCTTATTCCATTCTAACACCATCGCTGGAAAAAAGGACTGTTTGAAGTGTTCAGTATTGCAATAGTATGAGTAAAATTTACCGGGGCGTCTCCAATTATAATCTGCAACCTCATGTGATCTGGGGGGGGGGGGAGTGTATTGGCTAGATAAGAGGGGGCTAGATTATTGATTATTTTATAGAGTGCCTGCAGTTTATGTAGTTGACGTCGTTTATTGAGTGATGGCCATCCGACCTCCTGTAATACCGTGTTGTCCGAAGCAGAACGGGTAATACCACTGACTATCCGTCCAGCGTCGACATGAAGCCAGTCAAGCTTCTCTAACATATAATTTGAGGCATTGTCCCAGACGGCGTCTGAATAATCAAATAAGGGTAAAATATATGTTTTGTAAATAATTTCAATGGTTTTCCGGTTGAGTTGATATTTAATCCGCCGGAGTTGAGACAGACGTGAGGCAATTCTTTTGACAGACCCTTCAATGTGTGCGTTCCATTTGAGATTTGATTGGAGTTCCAGACCTAAGTGTATATGCTTGTCCACGAAGTTGATTGAATTTCCTACGAAATTGAGGTTTGGTTTCACTGTTGAGGGCGCAACTAATGAAAAGGACATGCCAACTGTTTTAGTTGGGTTGAAACTGACCAACCAGTTTTGGGACCACGCTGTAATTTTGTCTAAATCGCTGTTCATAGTATGTTCAAGTATATTAAGATCAAAGTGACTGTTCGTGAGGCAAGTATCGTCGGCATACATTCTCGTTATTGATTCAATACCGTCGGCTAAATCATTTATATAGACTAAGAACAAAAATGGCCCCAGGATTTACCCTTGTGGAACTCCAGCTGGGATGACCTCGTATTTTGAAAATGTGTCATTGATTAGGACCCTCTGCGTCCGATTTTCTAGGTAGTTTTCTATCCAATTTAAAATATTTCCTTCTAATCCATAAGCATTTAATTTGTGTATCAGTCCCCTGTGCCAAACCCTCTCAAAGGCTTTGGAAATATCACAGAATATAGAACATGTAAGTAGTCCTTTGCCAAGGGATTGGCACAGGTTGTGATATAGGTCTAATAGTTGGTATGTTGTACTATGACCTGTGAGAAATCCTGACTGATGGAAGTATAAAAGTTCATTTTCAATGAAAAATTTACTAATCTGTTTCAAAACCACTTTCTCAAAAACTTTAGCCGCACATGGTAGAAGGGAAATTGGTCGGTAATTTTTGGCTTCCGCTGGATCATCTTTTTTGAAAATCGGGATCACGTTTGCTGCTTTCCAGGACTCTGGGAATTTCTCAGAGTTGATAGATTTCCTGAATAGAAGGACGAGTGGTTGAGCTATTGATTTTACTGTTTCCCTGAGCATTCTAACACTAATTCCATCATGGCCATGGGCTTTGTTAAGTTTAAAAGATTTGATGGCTGATTCAACCTCTGATTCTGTGAAAACCAAATCTGGCATGGTGTTTGCGGTGCGCTTCGGAAAAGTTATGATTGGCATCATTAATGGTAGAATTTGCAATAAAGCTTTCGTTTAGAATTTTTGCTTTGTCGACATCGTCAATTGCATATGTCTTATTGTTGGCAGTTATAGTGCCGGAAGTACTGTATAGTGGGGGGGGGGGTGTTTTTTGCTCGTTTCTTGTTTAGTAGGTAATGTATTATTCTCCAAAAGTCTCGTGGGTTAGATGCTTCTCTTATTCGTTCTTCGATATTTTCTTCAAATTTGATTTTCGAGTGCTTCTTCATGTTATTGACTTTGTTCCTTATGTTTTTATATTTTCTCCAGACTTCAGGGTTATTTGCCTTCATGGCCTTTTTCCTTACTCTGTCGCGTTTTCGTATCTCAAACCGGATGTCCGAATTGAACAAAATTTTGTCGGATGTTCTTACTGCATGTAATGCATGATTGTGGAATTGTTTTCGCCATTATGGACAGGAATTCTAGTTGAAAGTTATTGGCAGCTGTGTTCACATCAGGTGCACTTTTTATGAGGTCATCCCAGTCGACATGGGCAAGTAGATTGTTTGCACGAGAAAAATTACCTTTTCTGTAGTTCCATACTTGTCTAGGAAATGACGCTGCGGTAGTATTTTGAAATGATATTGTGGCATATACACCTAGGTGGTCCGAAACTCCGAGATTTAGGACATCGGAGTCTATTAAACGGAGTGAGCTTGAGGTCAAAATTGGGTCAAGCAATGTACTTGAGGTGCTGGTCACTCTAGTTGGGACTTTTATAGCATTTTTCATACTGAAACCATCCGTTATCTGTTTTAGCTTCGATGAATTATCCATGAAATTCGAGTTAAAATCCCCTGTGATGACTACATATTCGGAAATATCAAGAGCGTCAGAAATTGAGGATTCCAGGAGTCCCCAATAATTTTGGGTACAGAATTGATCAGATCTGTACGATAATCCAAGAACAATGCGAGTTTTCTTTGAGTGGATTTCGAACCAGAGACAAGAAGAATCGAATTCCAATTCAGGTTTACGATTAAATATTAAGTGGTCGGCGAACATGCATTTGCTCAATGCATGTATTTCAACACATGCTGTATCAAAATTGCCAGAACACAACACTATATTTTCATATCAATTTAAATATTCATAATCCGAATTAACGCTACTGAATTACTATTTCTTTGGCTTCGGGAGTAAAACATATTTGATTCGAGTCGAGGAACCCACCCATCAAAGCTCAGAGTGGTCAGATATCGATTTTTTTATATGTTATTTCCCGAGATATATGTAATTTTTGGAGGCCTGGAAAATATTCGTCAAGCCGACGGTCTAGTACCAAATTGCGGATGAAGTTGGATAACTCTCAAATAAAGTGGCTAGTTAGTGTGTGTGTGTTAGATATTTGACAATTTTGCCAAATTTCGTTGAACAAAATGTTGGTAAATAACACGTTTTTGGGCAATTTTATACCATATTTGACTGTGGTTAGCATTATTTTTAGGCAATTAATCGATTCTGATAACTGAAGCGGCATTTAAGAAAATGTTTTTGTTGTTGCTGTTGTTGTTGGAATCTGATAATATGGGGACCATATCATCATCATCATCATCATCGTCGTCGTAGTAGTCGTCATCATCATCGTCGTCGTCGTCGTCACCGTCGTCTTCTTCTTCATCATCATCATCATCATCATCATCACCATCAACATATTTACGTGTGCATGTCATCATCATAATCATCATCGTCGTCATGGTGTATCGTCTTCGTCACAATCACCACGATCAACTCCGTGCCGCCGTCGCCATCATTATCATCATCAGCAGCTTCATCATCGTCAGCTAAATCTCGTTTAAATAGAACCCTGAATTCATCGTTAATATTGCATTGTTCACATGGTCGAGTTGTAATTCATCAGTTTGAAGTAGTGAAATCATCCTGAATATGCCCTTATACATATGCATTTGTGAATATATGCACACACAACATTAACATATAATTGAACATATTATAGACCCCGTGTACCATATCAATGTTTCGGAGATCTGTATGGTATGAGTAGTGTCTGGACCAACCAACACGTACCAAGCTTGAAAAGCTTCAATCGCACAACTTCCGGTAAGCTATATACGTGACATATACATTCAAGAATGGTGGGCAACAATATCGAAATCAAGCAAATTCGCATTTTATCGGATTATAAAGTAAAATTTTGAACGAGAGAATTATCTATCCCTTGATGACAATAGAGCAGTTCAAAACACTTTAGCTTTCCGCACTAGAAACCACAAACTCACTATAGAACTCGGTGCTTGGACGAATACCGATTATTCCGACAGAATCGGCACTCTCTGTAATCTCGAAATCGGCGAAGAATACCACATGGTACTGAAGTGTAGGGAACTTAGCGAATTAAGAATACAATATCTAAAACCCTACTTATATCAGAGACCAAACACTTATAAATTAGCCGCTCTATTTAACTCCCGAAATCATAAGACAGTTAAAAACTTGTCAGTATTTATTAGGAAGGTCCTTGAGATATTTAGGTCCCCTTGAGGCTTACTACCAGCAGCCTGTCGAACTTAAACAGTGTAGGTAAAGAATATCGTCCACCCCATTTCTACATGTATACCTGTAATGACCATACAGTGATTACCAAAGTGATTGACCACCTGACCGGGGCTGGATGGTGGGTTGTTTTTCGGGATTTGGTCGGGGTGTGGCTTGTTGCCATTATCGGAAAGCTATCGCCGAGAGCTTTCCGATGGATGGTGGCGGGCCGTAATTCCGACTGGGTCCTGAGGGGCTGCCCATGGTTCTGCTGTGGTTGTGTGGTCGGTTTCTTTGGGCATTGCTGTATATATATACATTGTATTTATGTATACAACTCTTCTGTAATGTCTATATTGACGATCTGAATAAACTTAATTGAATTGAATTGTCATCATCCGCCCGTCATATCAAATTGTTTGCAATTAATCCCCATTATAACGTTGTGATACATATTGTGCTCGCGGAGACCGCAAGTTCGAATGAGTTTCAAGAACTTGTCCTCAATTTTTCGAGTTTGATAAATTTGATTCACAACGAGTCCCAGACGAGTTGTGAATCAAATTTATCAAACGAGTTTCATAAAATCTTATATCGAGTTGAAGATCTTGTATATCACATGACAAAACTAGAGGTATTTGCCTTTTTAACAAATCAAAATCTTTAAAAGAAGCAGAAAATCATGCAAAATGCATACTTTCACGGCGTTGTCTGAGATGCTTCACAACCGTATACGAGAGTATTGCGGGTATGCGACGAAAAATATAGTCCCCCAATTTGCCTCTTTGTTTTTGTTCATATTTTCGTTAGTGCGACGAAGTTAGACAATAATTAAACTTTAATGAACGAAGTTTTCATTTTTGCAATGTCTGGTATTGGTGTCAAGCGCGGCTTTTCGAAATAGTATTAATCCACGCGTTAATTTTGTTGGCGCCATGCCAAGTATCCCGGGAAGCATGCGCCTATTCGTCACTAGTGAGATATAAGGAAATATTTAATGGATTTTCATGTGATATAATCCGATTTAACACACATTAATCACTATTTTTTCGGCTTGGGGGGGGGGGGGGGGGTAAACAATATTTGATTCGAGTCTATGGACCCACCCAATAAGTTCAGAGTTAAAGATACATAATCCGATTCGATGGTCCCCGTATCGGAGTCTGTGCATGTCAATATATTTCTGGAAGAAGATCATTGGAATATTTACCAGGCCGCCAAATATTTGATGATTTTAAAAATCGAAATCTGATAGCTTTGAGCTTAGATGGGATGGTTCCTCGAAATAGTATACAGACCTGTGCGGATGCCGTTACGAGAGGTCACGCAAGTTCGCGACTCGCTGTACTATCAGTGGCGATGGTAAATTACAAAATTAATTTCGGGATAGGAGACGTGAAAAAGTATCGCTATCAACAATAATATGGTATGTTGTGATCGTTGACGTGTGGATACATTCATATACTTATTTACGAATCGGTAATCGGATTTTATCCATGCGTGCAAATAGACATGTTTACATGGCACCACGCTGGCTATACACGTGGAATACTATGTGTTATACATTTGTGATAACATGCGTTGGGGAATTCCATTTTGAACTAGAAATCACCATATATATGGATTTTGTAAACCACACTCGCCCATCCACAAACTCCAAGAAACCCTGTTATTATAAGACGTTTTCGGCAAATATGATGTGTTTATTGAAATTATTTTTGTCAGTATTTATTGGTAATAAACTCATTTTGATAACTAAATCGGCTTTTGGTGAAACTCCGTTGTTATTGATGTAACTGGGTGATACGGGGACCACCGAATCGGGTGATGTAAACTCCGTTGTTATTGATGTAACTGGGTGATACGGGGACAACCGAATCGGGTGATGTAAACTCCGTTGTTATTGATGTAACTGGGTGATACGGGGACCACCGAATCGGGTGATGTAAACTCCGTTGTTATTGATGTAACTGGGTGATACGGGGACCACCGAATCGGGTGATGTAAACTCCGTTGTTATTGATGTAACTGGGTGATACGGGGACCATCGAATCGGGTGATGTAAACTCCGTTGTTATTGATGTAACTGGGTGATACGGGGACCACCGAATCGGGTGATGTAAACTCCGTTGTTATTGATGTAACTGGGTGATACGGGGACCATCGAATCGGGTGAGGTATCTTTAAGGAACAGGTAATGCCTGCTCTGTTTTTAAATGTTAAACATTTCCCTGTCACAACATCAAAATGTTCCCAAGTTTTGTACCGGTGGAATATGTTCTCTATATATACTTGCGTAAGCCGGGGCAGAGATTCGTGGCATGGTCTGAGCACCGGTACTTTGCACTGTACTCTAGTCAACGGCGTCACGCGAACTTGACATATATATGGCGAAATCACCCGGCACCGACGTGATTTTACGCTGACACAAGTTCAAAAAAGTCAATTTCACTAAATGTCAATGACATAAGAACAAAGATGTGAAGTTTAGACACTATGCATAGCAGCTGAACCGTGTAAAGGCGTGGTGCACACGAGTCAAACTCATCTAAGTATTCATGGACTGAAACATTAATTATATCATTTTGTGAATTAATAAGTTCGCATCTACTTGGGAGTTTTAGCCGGCATGTATAGGTGATTGACCCAATATCTTATTCTAATGTTCACCGTCACATCTCAATCATCTCCGGGCAACGGAATGATGACATCAAGAGTCACTATACACATGATCTATCTATGTCAGGGGCCACTTGTTTCACATAGAGTTCGTCATACCATTTAAATTAAATGTACTAATTTTCTTTATTAGCACCTCAATTCAATAGAGTGTCTGTGTATTATTAACTAATATAACACTTGTACGAAACTGCTGACGTCAATATCTAAGATCGAGGTCACGCCCTCCTGATTATTTGGCAAGATGTCAATGTTGCGCATCAATGCAGCTCATGTGCACATGAATGTCTCAATGTCAAGGTGTGGTGCACATGTATTAAACTCATCTAAGTCTTCATTGAGCGGAACATTAATCATAGCAATTTATGAATTAATAAGTTCGCATCAACTTGGGAGTTTTACCCGGCATATAAGTGATTGACCAAATATATGATGCTAATTTCTAGGTCATTGCACTTTCGGTTAAACTTTAGACATTCCCATGACTTGTGAATTTGAGCATGTGTTGAACGGTTATTCTGAAAATAACGACGAATTTCTCTGAAGTGTTTAAAGGTATAGTACATGTACGCGTTGTATTGGATAGTTTCAAATTTGTTGGGTATCTCAGTACCTGGATCATGTTGACCAATCTCTGCTATGGCTAAACTCTCCGTGATAATAAACCACATGTCATAATTTTGATTATAATGCGAATAAACACTCATCATTTCAACAGATTAGCACCCCATCTCACCAGATCGAAGTGATGATACATCTTACATTTAGGTGATTATTGTTGTCAATTATTGGTGTGGCCATGTAAAATACATGTAATACATGTATTTTACATACATAAATTACATGCATGTGTGTATCCACCCTTAACCCTTTATTTACTGAATGGATTCTTCCACCAATATAAAATAGTATACCCACTGGGACGGTCTATTATTCATTTTGAGGGATGTTCAGGAAATTTAGGTGGTTTGTTGAACTTATTATCCACATGCCAACTATCCCAAAATACTGTCAGTTTTGTTTCTGGCGATAATTTTCGTCGTCGTCCGAGATTTAATTTCCAATCACCAAATCTAACGGTATCCGCGACCTTGCATGTTCCTCGATTCAAATAAAATATTTTCACACACACATGTAGATATATTCATGTTCATCCAAATCGGCGTGAACCGAGTCATCACATAAGTGCTATATATACATTGCCATTTGTAATATATATGGTGTCCTCCCGTCCGCCAAAAGGACGACTTTTGAAGGGTAGTCGTTCTGTTTTTTTACTTTAATTCCGTGGCGGAGTTCACATTGTATCTTCATCTGAAACATTTTATTCTTGTTGTATTAGTTGGTGTAAATCTTTGTTTTGTTTGCATTTCTCCCTGTTATATAGGGACACTAAGCGTACGTTCACACACTGGGCAGTTTGCACGCTATGGTTTGCAGGCATTTCGTCGTAGAAAACGATATGGTGCCAGAATATGAATGGAAACATGCATATAAATGCATCTATACTAAAGCAAACTACGTGCGAAGTAAAATCTCTGTAGTTCCACAAGTAGCGATGCTACCGGAATATGCCTGTAAATAGCGTACAATTATATCGCAAGAATAAATCATACAGGCATTTGAAAGCAAATGCCAGCAGCACCGTTACAAATGGAACTACTGGAGTTTTACTTCTCATGTCGTTCGCTTTGGTAAAGATGCATGTTATGTGCATGTTTCCGTTCAAGTGATGGCACCATGTAGTTTTCTATGACGAAATGGCTGCAAAAACATACCGTACAAACTTGCCAGCGTATGAACGTACCCTAAGGCACTAGGAATAAATAAATGTGAAAAATCAACCTTCACTTCGTGTGTGGTCTGATAACGTCACATATATAGACTTCACTATTGGGTGGTCTGATGACGCCACAAAGACAGGCTGCATTCTTATATTTATTACACTGTGGAGGATATGCTCCTCGAAATCTCATTCCGCCCGAGCAATATTCCCATTCCGAGCGGTATAAGATCCAATTCCGTGAAAGTTTTGCTCGATTTTCCACGACCATGTTTACTAATTGATGTATATCGAGGGAGCAACTCATGAGATGACACATTCAAATGATAGGACTTGTTTCTAGGGTATTTTACTCTTCACTTACTTATTCTTTAGTCCCACATATAGCACGTTACCGAGCGACATCGAGCTTCGTGTAGTGTTTTATCTATGAGCCAGAGACGAGTCATTCAGTTGGCGATCAGCTGATTCGTTTTCGTCTGCAATTAATTTGTCAAAACAGTCGCCTGACAGCAATAATTGTAAATCGAAATCACGAAAGTGCATATAATAACGAGAGGCCGATCACGATCGGCAGATGTTTAACCCATACTTAGGCTATAGTGATTAGCTATTTTTAGCTTGGACGCTAAAATCCTATCTAAAAGGGCCATAATTATGTTTTAAAAAATCAAATGAAACCCAAATTATTAATTCTTTCTGTATTTTGGGCCGAGAAACTCACATTCGAAATTTGGTTTCAATCGGATAAATTTGTTTTGAGTTATTGCGGCATGCGTGAATTCTAAGTCGAAGAAGGGTCATAACCCCATAAAAAAAACTCTGATCAAACCCACAATCGAACTCGAACTTGAGCTGAGAAACACATATACAAAAATTGGTTCAGATCGAATAAAAAATGTTTGCGTTTATCGCACCATGCATAAAGTGTCTATGGACAGATGGACAGACAGACGGACGAACGACGAGTGGTCAATCCAGACTTCGAAGCTATGTGTACCATACTATGGTATGGGTACACATAAAAACCAAAATAAATGAATCATTCAATAGGGGCAAAGAGTGTGTCAAAATAATCCAACATTAAATGAGATATATCAGAAAACAAGTATTTCTGTTAAAATATCAGGAATGTTGAAGGGTAAATTTTTAACAACAAAAATCCATGCAAGTGAAGGAGGAGAAACCTGGAGATATAATATAATGAATAAATGAACAATATAATATAGCCAGTACAATTGATAATTTTAACTCTATAAAATTAGGGGACTGTACCAGGTATGTCACTTGAATATTGCTTTGATAGGTTATCACTGGAGAGATACACGTCTATAGACAGCAGACACCATATACCTATGTGCAGTAGTGAGGTGTGAGATCAGATTATAGGAATGTGAGACTTTATAAAAATAAAAAAAACACTGCACACAACCCAGATGCTGACACTGAGGTTAGCTTCTCGCAGTACAGCTCCATTATTGGCTTGTTGATAAACAATTATCCCCAGTGTTATTTGTCTGTCTCCAACTAGCACTGACCAAGAGGGAATGTTATCATTATATTTCTAATAGAGTTGTCCACCACTCCACCATATAGCTTTTCAAATCGCTTTCGACTTACAGGTTTATGTATAACAAATGTACTCTCAACATTGCATATTGGATATTCACATGACAATTGCAATAAAATCTTCATATAGGACATCACACCTAATTAATGTATCAAACTATCAAACAGAGTGTCCAATAATAACCCTGGTTCAAGAGTATAAGGGTTAATTAATCAAAACAAAAATCCATACAGATGAAGAGTGTGCTAAGGAAAACCTTGGTAAGAAATATGAGGTAAATCAGAAGAAACATATTTGACTTATTGCTTTGGATGGCATGTGTGAAAGGGTTAATTATTTCTAATGCGATCAACCAATCTATACCAAAAATATATACAGGTGAGCCATGTGTCATCATAAACCTGCATATAAAATATGAACACAATCGGACAAAAAATACATGAGTTATGGCATCGGATATAACATGACCAGGTATGGATGGAAAGTGTTAATCATTTCTAAACCGATCGATACCAAAAAATATAGAGGTGAGGGGTGTGTCATCATAAACATGCACATAAAATTTGAACAGGATCCGATAAAAAATACTCGAGTAATCGAATCGGATAGCAAGTGTCTACGGACAGACGGACGGATGGGCGGACAGACAGACGGACGGTCGAACGACGGATGGTTGATCCGGACGTTGGCATTATGTGTACCACACATGGTATGGGTACACATAACAAGGAAACCTACGGCTTTTGACTGAACACATTCTATCAAGCCGCTCGTGGAAAATCGGCATTTGCTTGTACCCGCTCATGATAATTCTCGTTTTCAGTCAAAAGCCATAGTTATCCTCTCGTATGATCGTTGATTATTTGTCCTGCTAATCGAGATATCGTACCGACATATAGCTATACATGTACGTCGCTCGGCACAATTTCAAAGTAAAATGTGAGACTTCCGGTGCGAAACTGACGTAGGAAAGCTTTCAACGACGAATACTGTTTATATCAGGAAAATTAAGACATTGATAACATTTCATAACATTATCCGAAAATGTACTGCATAAAGAGTCTGAATGCATGCCCCTTTAATACTCTCGTCATCATTTTGAAGACAAGAGCGAAGGGCCGTCCCATGGAGACGTCTATCGCTAGAAAACTGGACGTTTCTAGTCGAAATCTAAATAGCATTGCTCGGCGACAATTGAACTTACTCGGGCGATAACGGAACATACAATGTGCAGGGCGGGAATCGGAGCGAAAACATAAATCACCGATTACAGCAGTTTGCTGGGCTTTTTTTGGCAACAAAATGATCGGGAACATGTCCCGGTTGAAGCTAGATGTAAACATTAACATAATAAGCTATTAAACTTAACATGTATCTGTCTTTGTAAGTTTTTCGGACGGTAAATTTGAAAATTGCTCGGTCGACAAGCGGAATAACTCACAACGGAATCGGCATTTGTTCGGGCGGAATAATATTTCGAGGAGCAGATCCTCCACAGTGATTTATTATTTATAATTTTCCAGTGACGAGATTTAACAAGTTGAAACCATTGTTATGTAAACATTACTGTTACAGTGAAAGTCATCGCCAAATACAATTGCTAATCAAATGTTTTAGATGAAAATCTGTGTTTCTGGAATATTTTTCATTGCTCTGACCTTTTGTAACGTAGACCTTCACGGTTTTATCAGAATTTCCTCAACTATTTATTTTTATAAAATTGCTGGCAGTTTAAAAGTAATGGTTACATGACAAAGGTTTTAAAGATGCATAATCCGAATTAACGCTCCTAAATTACTATTCCTTTAGTTAACAGATATCGGTTAATGAAAAATTAAAATTTTCACCACCTGTAGTATTTGGCGGCCTAGCAAATAGTCGACGAGCCGACCGACATACATGTACTCTCGATGCCAAATTGCGTTGAACAAAATGTTGATATATAACACGTTTTGGAAAATTTTATACTAGAGTTGAAAGTGGTTGGCATTATTTTTTGGTAATTAATCGATTCTGAAAACTAACGGTCTTTTGAAGAAATGTTCTTCTTGATGGAATCTGATGATTCGGGGACAATCGAATCGGATTGTGTACATTTAACACGTGACGAAGAGTTACTCAAAATAAGATATATATATATATAATTGTTTTACCAATTGCGAGTGCTTTATGCCCCTTTAATACCGTCTCTGTGTTGTTTCGATTTTATTAATATTTTCGCATATATCACTAAGTCTATAAAACGAAACTACGTCATTGTCATTTTCTGTATATTCCGAAATATTACTTACCAGTTGTCTTTTCTTAAAGCTTTCTTGGTTGTTCGGGAATGTTGCCTGCCACTATATTATCGTCCTTTACTTCAAAAGCGTTGTTATCTTCAATTTAAATTGGTATTTTTTTTTTTATCTTTTCCGCATTCTTCCTACAGTATCTGTATCCTTTCGTATTATGTTGTTCCAAAAGTTTAGTCTGCCTTTTGTTCAATTGTGTCTCTGTTTGTCTTTTTAAACCCTCGAATTGTGTGTGTGTTCACCTCTCTCAGCCGATTGACTGTTTCTCATCTATTCACCAGAGAGGGGGGAGTTTTTCCGGGCACGAATGCCGGGTGGGTGGGTGGTCGACGGGACCAACAAAAAATATTTTCCTTAACTCAAAAGTTTTTAGACTGTTTTTGCAATGAGTTTGGCTTAAAACACCTTAGAATAAGAGAAATAATGTAATTATAACTGCTAAGCTGACTGCAGGCAGTGATCTTGTTGTATTTTGTTGCAAATTTGAAATCCAAGATGGCCGCTGGCAGCCATGTTTTTTTTGCAGAATGACCCCAAAATGACTCGTTCCTATTTACATGTCAATGTTAACATCCATGACAAATAGTATGCACAGACATTCATATACAGCTATTTACAGTGAATTTCCCCCCGAAAATCCCTGTTTTAGTGTTAAAAGGGGGTGGGTGTCCAAAAATGGTCGGAAAAAACTGCCGAAAACGGAAAATAATTTGGACGCGGGGGTGGGTGGGTCCCAACAAGGGTCGAAAGGAAACAATCAGTATACATGCCTGAAAAAAAATTCCGACCCCCCCCCCCTGTATTCACTAGTTTTTTTCCATTTCAATTTACTCAAATATACCTGTGATAAGTGTATTAGCAATCTCGAATCCGCCATGTTTGCGACGTATTTGTCCAAAGCTTGCCCAGCGTCGCTCTCTTTTTCGATAATAATAATTTAATCCTAAAATGATAATCAACTTTGGTGTACAATTTCAACGTAGATTTTAGTCATATAAATTGAACAATGGAACACATTTGTCTTAAAATTGGACTGTACGCTAAATCCGACCATTTATCCTGTTATACTCAACAGAATATATGCAACAAATGAATTAATTCGAGCCACGGATTTATGCAAAATACACTCATGTGCTATATGAACGACTCAAACAACACGGCAATTATAATGAAAATGAATTTATGACGCGAGTCATGATTTGTTGCATATATTATGTTGTGTATAATGGGAGATGGTCCCATACAAGGCCAGATTTAGTGAAAAATATGTTTCTACCTCTAATAAATGGGAATATATTGACAACGGCCACATCCCCTGTGACATTGGATTTTAAAATAGATATAATTGTGAAACTTGACACTATAGTATCTATATAGACTGGCAATAAGGAAGATGATTTGACAATAAGCATTATATGCTTTTATAGAGCCATATCATCATGGTGGATTGAGCTTTATTAATGCATATATAGAATAAATAGGTTGTTGTAGTATATCATGACATTTATGTTTATCCCTTTAACCCCGATGAGCGTTGAGACGATGAGGCGTCCTTCTCTGCACCCATGCATGTTCCAGCCACAGATTAATTTATGTTAAGTCCGTGCAGTACATATACCTGTGTATACCAGAGAGTGAGCATGTATAGCCTTCGCTGAAACTATATGAGTAGATAATTGACCAATGGTACATTATCCCCGTCTGACTGTCTTGTTTAAACATCTGAACGTGCAACGAAGGGATGTGCATAAATTGTGGTAAACAATACGGACATCAGGGAGGCTATATATACTTTTATTACATATCTATCAACGTAATTCGCATGATTGCACGAGTTTCCAGGCGTGTGATAATTCTCAGAATCGCACTAGTGCAATCTGTCGACGGAACTATTTCATTCAGTGTTAAAACTCAATTAAATTCACATTTTCTGTACCGGAGATGTACGATTGTGAGTCAATTTACTATGATACGGAGATATGTAATAAAAATAGAACCGCATGAGTGTCTGGATTTTGACGAATTATCGCACTCGATTTGTTGGCGGAACGCGATACCTCTCGTGCGGGACTGCGTCCCGCACTCGAGGTATCGCTCCGCCAACAAATCTCGTGCGATAATTACGTCAAAATCCAGACACTCATGCGGTTCTATCTATGTCTAGATCATGTCAGGAATCTCCACTCTGTATACGCCCGCAGAGATCATACTACACCAGTTCAGTTCCCTCGCTATGAGCTGGTCTGACAGACAGAGTTCAGTTCCCTCGCTATAATGGTCTGACAGAGTTTAGTCCCCTCGCTATAAGCTGGTCTGACAAACAGAGTTCAGTCCCCTTGTTATAAGCTCGTCTGGCAGAGTTTAGTCCCCTCTCTATAGGCTGCTCTGATAAACAGAGTTCAGTCCCCTTGTTATACGCTCGTCTGACAGGGTTTTGTCCCCATCGCTATGAGCTGGTCTTACCACTGTCGTGATGAAAGAGTTCAGTCCCCTCGCTATAAGCTGGTCTTAACACTGCCGTGATGGCAGAGTTCAGCCCCTAGATATATAAGCTGGACTGACCACTCGCCGCATGAATGCTTAAGGATTCTATGTCCACATTACCCTTTTTGTGGGAAATTGAATTGGAAGTGTTTGATACCCAGTTCATGTATATCGGTGAATAGCTAGCTAACGGACCGTTGTCTCATATTTGATTAGAGAATGCGTAATAAGCACTATATTGCAGTCATGGGTGTTCAACGTTATGGGATTGAGAAGTAATATATATTTTTTTGGTTTGGACATATAACATTCTAGTCACAGTCTCGCCATTTTGTTCCATGCTTAATTGGTTGCGCATATAGAACATTATAGCACACATGAACAGGAAGCATACATTTGTGTAACTGCTTAACTCTTTCGTGATTTCTTTAATTAATGCAATAATTTATCACAGTCAATTCAATTCAATTTAATTTATTTGATACTCTTATCGTATAACAATACATATTGAGAACAGATGTGTTATAGTGCATGCATTACACAATGATATATATGGATATATGAATATATTGGGAAGTAAACGGGATATTTGTGTATTCATAAGAAATGTTGGCGTAGTTTGGCAGCCATGTGTATATATTTCGTCCGGGGGATGGGGTTGATGGGGGGGGGGGGTATCACGTTGTTAAGCCTCAGGAGTGGTTTATCTCACGCTGTGCATTTTTGATAAATATTGATAGTTTTTTCATAGCTTTCGTACCGCTAGAGTTAAATAGTTCATGAAGTTTCATAACGTTAGGTCGACTGTAGAAGTACGGTTTAATATATTTAAATCTCAGGTATCTTAAATGGTGTGGTATTCGTCTCCTAGCGCTTCCATACATAAGGTGCATTTCCTATCGGAATACGGGGTATTTATCCATGAACCAGTTTCCACTGGTAATTTGTGGTTTCTGGTTCTGAATCTTAGGATGGTCAATAAGGCGCTGTTGTCATCTAAGGGTATATACTTCGGTCTACCGAAGTTCGGTTTTATACATCTATAAAACGCAAATTTGTTTGATGTATCCAAAGACGAATACCATTCGGTTATGTATGCGTCCATGAGTTTCTGTTTTACAGCACAAGAAAATATTTTGACACTACTCACTGATTGATTCTGCCATGTATAAGACATACCTAGGTTATTTAGTTCAGTTCGTACAAATTTTAGCCATGGGATATTTACCGATTCCTTCGCACTTGATTCTTTCATAATGGTGTAAAGGTTATAGGGGAGTCTGGTGTTTTCCATAGATATTATCTTGCTCCAGTATATTAGGGGTTTTGTCTTGATTTTCGTCACGATTGGTAGGATTCCAAGCTCTCCGTATATAAATGTTTGGGAAGTCGACTTGTTCAAGTTAAGAATAAAACGTAGAAACCATGTTTCTATTTTTCTGAAACATTCAAGGTTTTCAAACCCCCAGATCTCGGCGCCGTATGTAATGATGGGTACTATAGATTTTTCATAAACTTCGAGTATAGATTCGACCGATAGTTTGTTACTGCGGGCTGTGTTAATTAATGCGTTCATTGCCTTTTTTGCGATATTACATCTGATGTTTCTTTCCCTGGTGAATCTACCTGATTTGTTGAACTCCGATCCGGGGTATTTATAGTTGTTTACAACTTCTATTTTTTCAGATTTTAAACTAAATTGTGCTTCCTTATTTTTCTTGCGACTTCTTCCGAATATTACAACATCTGTTTTCGAGAGGTTTACTTTCATCTTCCAGATATCGCAATATTCTGTGAATTTATTTAATGAATGTTGTAGCCCTTCCTCTGTATTCGATATAAGTATGGTATCGTCCGCATATAACAGAAGGAGAAGTTTAAGGTAAAAGCCGGTGTCCGAATTTCTATTTTTTTGCAAGTTGAAACCGTTACATCCACAACTCATAAGGTATTCATATAAGTCATTTAGATATATGGAAAAAAGAATCGGGGAAAGGCTGTATCCTTGTTTCAAACCTACGTAGCTTTCAAAGGACGTTGACGCCGAATCGCGGTCCTTTACGCATAATTTCATATTGTGATACAAGCCTTTGATAACTCGCAAAATTTTGCGTGATACATTGCAACTGTGTAGTTTGGCCCAAATGGCCTTCTCTATGAACTAGATCGAAAGCTTTGGAGAAATCAACAAACGCACAGAAAAGGTTCTCCCTGCTGATATTTGCTAAGTTGATAAGGGTGTACAGATTGAACATATGGTCTATTGTACAGTACCCTTTGCGAAAACCAGCTTGAAATTCTGATTGGAGGCGATTATGTTCCATGTAAGCAGATATGCGTTTGCTTAGGATACTGGTGAAAACTTTTGATATACAACTCAATAGTGTAATCCTGCGGTAGTTATCTGGATTTGAAGAGTCATTCTTATTTTTGAAGATGGGGTTAATAACTCCAATAAGCCAGTCAGTTTGAATAACGCCTGTATCGAATATAACATTAAAGTAAGATGTATAAAAGTCGCCTAGAAATGGCCAGCTATGTTTAATAAATGAGTTATCAACTTTGTCAAATAATTTATCACAGTTGAATGGCAGCTTGAGAAACAAGAATATAAATATAATTCGGTCAAACGCACAAAAGAAAGCATTATTGAATTTATTGTCAACTTGACATCTTAAAGATGCGCAACTTGTTTGGGCACAACATTTAGGCACCACGATGTTATTGAATTGGTTGCATTGGCATATATATTAAGATTGTCCATAAATCAACTGGGGACAATTTAATAATTTATCGAATCCCACAAACAATTATAAAGCATATAATCCTCCATGGATTTCCATAATTGTATATATCTTTATTATCCTCCATATATGGAGATTCATATATAAATGTTTATATTATGAGAACAAACACAATTTGGTACATAACACAGTGTATAAGAAATTTAAGATTACAAACAAAAGCTTTACACCATGCGTTACTCGGATCAGATGCATGTGACTAAAATATCTGGTGCTAAAAATATTGTGCACAACCTACTTGAGCATCTTTAAACAACTGAGTCAATGTCACCACAGTTATGTACATTTAGCAGTGACCGAAACCCTCCCCATGCTGTGCACATTAATACCAATAAGGAATATAAAGGGCGTCTATACTCTTGAAAATGAGTTGATGGACACGGAATGCGTTCAGGTTACTAACAAAAATGAAACTGTCAATGACACTGTACTCAACCTGAGAAGGAGTTAATTTTTTGCTGAGCAATGAATAGAATGATAAAGAAGAAAGGTAAGCTGGAGGTCACCCCGAAGATCCATGTGAAGTGTGGTGGTCTGTAAGGTGCGCCAAAGGATTTAGTCATACAAAGAATAAATTCCAAGATGGCCATGCTTTTCTCCGTATTTCGGTCAAGATATGAGACTCTCATCTAGAGGTCACACCGAAGATTTATATGAAGTTTGGTGATCATCAGATGAGGGATGTGGTCTGTAGGGTGTGCCAAAGGATTTTGTCATGCAAAGAGTAAAATCAAAGATGGCGACCGGCAGCCATGTTTTTCATCGAAAATTGTTCAAATTTGATAGCTCCCAGTTAATAGAGGTGATTCTAAACATGCACGTAAATTTTCAAATTAATTCTCCAATAAATGCGGGCTGCAGAGTTTGCCGGTTCAAATTTGAAATCCAAGATGGATTATGGAGATTAATTAATCATAATGCCTTCAAGGTATCATGAAAGCACCACCTCCGTTAAAACAACTAATCCTTCAATTACAACAACTGCGTCTAATCACCGAAAGTTTCTCATTCACCAAACCAGAAAACCTTTAAATGCGGACCAAAAATCTACTAATGGATTAAATACATTCCAACGAAGACATATGTTCACAGTGTTGAGTTGTCTGGGTTATTTCGGACATCACCGAGGGGTAATCAAAATCAGAACATCGCTATGTTGGCTTTAAGAATAATAAAACATATACCTTCTTTAGACATAAGTACAAGACTGGACACTTTTCATTTATAGTGAAATAGAATATATAGGCTATATTAGCGGTCGTGCATGGCGGAAGATTACCCTGGGCTAGTGTCCGAAATCACCCCAAAGGAATTTTAAGGGCCCACAAAAAGGTGTTTCCAATGTGAAAAATCCAAAAGGTTGAATTTTGTTGGTCTCATTTTAGACCACATAATTGAACATGCATGTTTATCGGTCATAATTTGGTTTCAATATGTGATTCAATCAATGCAATTATTAGGGCGTCAAGTTTTGACGTACATTAACAAAAAAACAAGGAAAACTTTCAACTGCGTTACAGACCGTTCCTGGTAATATCTGGAACGTATCCGAGCTCAAACAACATTTAAAATGAAGGTCAGGGTTGACTGACAAGTAAAACACAAGTGGATTTATAAAATCATGTGTCATATATAAGAAAGCGTTAGATGTTTATACCCTCAAGAGATTCATACTGTCCGAAGTAACCTCGCTGTCCAAAGTCACCCCATTTTACAGTACAGAAAAGTTACCTGAACATTATATTGTGCATTCTATTCCCGCAATAAACTCTACAGGGGTACTATTCCAGCCATTGTTAACACCAAATTATCGAAAGCAATTACGCTGTCGTAAAATGTATATACTGCAACAAAGAGACATCCGCGTAGATACATCGGTGAATACATTATACATCCTGAAAAAGTCTAACGGGTACGGAAAATGGGAAAATGCTAGTAGTTTTAAACCCATTTCTATAAATAGAACATCCATATCTCCACTGATATCCCCAGAACACGATCACAGAAAACACCATAGATGGCGTAATAATAATGACTGTAACCGGAAAGTCAGCAGACATATAACTTTTATCACAATGTGACCGAAACAATTACACACAACCTTGATGTCGGCAAAGTCGTGGCTGTCTAAGGCCAAATAAAACAATATTTGCGGTTTGGGTTTCCCTGCCGACCCTATTTTAAAGCCCATATCCTAAAGTTTTTTTCATGGTTTTCAAGAAAATCCGTTTAATTTTTCTCCAAAAATTTCATAAAACACAAAAAACACATTTAAGCATTTCAGAATAAGTTGATTTCTAAGTAAAAGTATTGTGTAATATTAAAATTTATACAAAAATAATCAAAAGTAGTTTTATGTCAATCTTTCAGAGTAAAATACGCAAATGAAAAGTCATAAGAATATGTCAAAATAAACAAATTAATTAAAAACATTAAATTTCAAGCCTACCTGCCGAACCTATGTTTTTCGGTTATAACCCAAACCAGACATTTAATTTTCTTTGGCCCAATCAGCAGATATAGCGTTCGGTCATTATGTTAAATGGAAAGCTGAATTGTCTGAAACCGGTTGTTCTTAATTGTATCATAAAGCCTGCATGTAAACATGTATACGTATTTAACATATTTATTGACGTATTTAACATATTTTGATCCCTGGAACCGAACCGGGATGTGATACACGGGAGCTTAATTCAAGGACGCGATGTGTGACATGTGACCCACGAACACTATATAGCAACATAACTGAATTCAGCTTAAAATATATACCCAAATAGCTGTTAACTTTGCGTCAACCCGTTTTATACTAAAGCATCATTGATGAGTAGTTATCCCACAGCACCAGCGCCCAATTAAGCTAGTGGGTTGAAAACAGGGAAACTTCAGCCCAAAATAGGGAGAAGTGGGGAGACTTAAGAAAAACATAAGAAACACTTAGGCAAAATAAAATATAGTATTTGAGTCTCTGACACCGCCGCATTGAAATAAATGGCCCGCTTTGGACGTTTTATTTCGATTTTCGATATTCTGACGAATAAAACAGATTAAAAAAACTTCGGAATGAGTACCTTTAAGATAATTATGTCGCCTCGATGAACTGTCTATATAATCAGACCTTGTGTGCTACGATTTGGGTCTTAATTAATGGGAGTGAAACTAAAGTTTCAATGGAGGAGTTGTGGAGCTGAGGTATAACAACACACATGGCAATACCTTGAATATACGTGATTGCTTATCACGCATACCAGCAATGGGCACTTCACTCAATTCAATTCAATTTAGAACTATATCACGATCTTGAGATTGTCGAGGCGCGGCTTACGAGTTACTTTGAACAGTCATAGAGTTTGAATATGAATACATGTTGATTCAATTAATAGCGATTTCAACTTAACAAAGGCATCGGCGTTGTACGGGTCACACCTCCTATTTTCAATGAATAGAATGACGGATGTAGCGCCTAATAATACGGTGAATGGTCCGTGTCTTCGGTCACTAGAAACATACCTACGGACCAGGTGTATGCTGAAATATTTAAGGACCACAATGAGATTTTTGGAAACGCAATCATTATGAAATTCAGAAGAAAGATCTGATTCTTCCCAATAGGATTTGGACCTTCCGTTTAATCACTTCGAGTAAGGGTAAGTTCGGTGAAAATAATTAATTCAGATAATATATGGTATTTATAAAAAAAATAATAATAATAACGTAAACACTCGAAATAATATAGTAAGAGTAAGTTTTTTAATTAAAAAAACATGAACGGACATGAGTCATTTGAACCTCAAAACTTATGTTTAAGAAATTTGGTTATATATATTCAAGTGGACCGAATTAAAGATTTCACAGAACGCCTAGATGCATACATGTATGGTCAAAGATAAGTTTATGATTCTTGACAATAGGCCTATACTAATCACGAACTTCCATGCCAATTATATCGTTCGATATTAGTCTTACTTACGCATCCTTATATATTTTATGATTTTATGGGTTGTTGATAAATACACGTAATGCCGATCTACACGCAGACTATATATTATTACTCAATACATAGCAATTTTCCGGATCTTTTAACTTTTTCGCGCTAATTTGAGACCCACGCCCATTATTCAGTCATATCAGGAATAGACTAACAATGAACGCTCTTTATTCATACCATATCAGGAACATACTAACAATGAACGCTCTTTATTCATACCATATCAGGAACAGACTAAGAATGAACGCTCTTAAGTCATACCATATCAGGAACAGACTAACAATGAACGCTCTTTATTCATACCATATCGGGAACAGACTAACAATGAACGCACTTTATTCATACCATATCAGGAACAGGTTAACAATGAACGATCTTTATTCATACCATATCAGGACCAGACTAACAATGGACGCTCTTCATATCATATCAGGAACAGACTAACAATAAGCGCTCTTTATTCGTACCATATAAGGAACCGACTAACAATGGACGGTCTCTATTCATATCATATAATGAACAGACTAACAAGGAACGCCCTTTATTCATACCATATAAGTCATATAACCATATAAGGAACAGACTAACAATGAACGCTTTTCATTCATACCATATAAGGAACAGACTAACAATGAACGCTCTTCATTCATACCATATCAGGAACATACTAATAATGAACGCTCTTCATTCACACTATATCAGGAACATACTAACAAGGAACGCTCTTTATTGTTACGTGTTCTAACAATCGGGACCCTGCTTTTCAAAACTCTATGACTTGAATAAGTTTTTATGGTATATAAAGTTCACATACATAAGGTGAGTCGCAATTATATACGAAATTTATTAACCGAGTTCCCTAAATTCGATTCGAGCCGAATTTAGACAGGCTATACATTTAGTATAGAATTGCGACGAATTATAGATCCATTTTATCACATAATCACATTTTATCAAGGAAAAGCGATATCGAAATGGCTGGGGTTAAAAACAAATAATATTGATTCATTATCACAACGGCCAAAGAGGAAGTAAAGACACCTTCAAGAAAAATGATAATTCCATTTAAATGTGTCTTTTCATGTTGAGAAACTTGTTCAATATATCACCCATGTTCATTTCAGTCAACACTAAATAACCAAACACAAATTTAATATCATAATTATATTCTAATTAACATAACACTAAAGTTCCGGTATTGACATCGATATCATTGCTTTAAGATATTACGTCACTGTGCGTGCCGACAATACACGTGTATGTATCTTAATAAAAACAAACTTGAGGCCTGGTTTAATGGCTTTTTATGTGATAACAAAAATATTTAACGTATATTAAATTCTGGGACTTATTCTGGTCCCCGAAGAACAGAGTCTGGATGCAACAAAAGTCACTATAAATTGACACTTCAAACCGCCACGGGTTGAAACACTCTGATGCGGCTCACAGAGAATAAACTTGCCAAACGCAGGTATTTTAATAAGATTTGTATTAGAATGCCAAGTTAGTATCCAAACCGCCAGCACACAATGCCATGGTTTCGAATAAATTAAATAAAGTGACCCTCGTTGGTAAATAATTGAAATAATGTACATATACTCTCATATGATGGAGGTCAATAAACAATTCACATTCTCGTTTGTTTATCGGCGATTTATTCGAGATGAACTGTTTATATTTCTATATACGTAATCCAGATGTCGTGTTTTATATATACGTAATCCAGATGTCGTGATTATATATACGTAGTGCAGATGTCGTGTTTTATATATATACGTAATCCAGATGTCGTGTTTTATATATACGTAGTCCATATGGCGTGTTTTATATATACGTAGTCCAGATGTCGTGTTTTATATATACGTATAGTCCAGATGTCGTGTTTTATATATACGTAGTCCAGATGTCGTGTTTCATATATACGTATAGTCCAGATGTCGTGTTTTATATATACGTAGTCCAGATGTCGTGTTTTATATATACATAGTCCAGATGTCGTGTTTTATATATACGTAGTCCAGATGGCGTGTTTCATGAACTGTTTATATTTCTATATACGTAGTCCAGATGTCGTGTTTTATATATACGTAGTCCAGATGTCGTGTTTTATATATACGTAGTCCAGATGTCGTGTTTTATATATACGTAGTCCATATGGCGTGTTTTATATATATATAGTCCAGATGTCGTGTTTTATATATACGTAGTCCAGGTGTCGTGTTTTATATATACGTAGTCGAGATGTCGTGTTTTATATATACGTAGTCCATATGTCGTGTTTTATATATACGTAGTCCATATGGCGTGTTTTATATATACGTAGTCCAGATGTCGTGTTTTATATATACGTATAGTCCAGATGTCGTGTTTTATATATACGTAGTCCAGATGTCGTGTTTTATATATACGTAGTCCAGATGTCGTGTTTTATATATACGTATAGTCCAGATGTCGTGTTTTATATATACGTAGTCCAGATGTCGTGTTTTATATATACGTAGTCCAGATGTCATGTTTTATATATACGTAGTCCATATGGCGTGTTTTATATATACGTAGTCCAGATGTCGTGTTTTATATATACGTATAGTCCAGATGTCGTGTTTTATATATACGTAGTCCAGATGTCGTGTTTTATATATACGTATAGTCCAGATGTCGTGTTTTATATATACGTAGTCCAGATGTCGTGTTTTATATATACGTAGTCCAGATGTCGTGTTTTATATATACGTAGTCCAGATGGCGTGTTTCATGAACTGTTTATATTTCTATATACGTAGTCCAGATGGCGTGTTTCATGAACTGTTTATATTTCTATATACGTAGTCCAGATGTCGTGTTTTATGAACTGTTTATATTTCTATATACGTAGTCCAGATGTCGTGTTTTATGAACTGTTTATATTCCTATATACGTAGTCCAGATGTCGTGTTTTATAAACTGTTTATATTTCTATATAGTCCAGATGTCGTGTTTTATGAACTGTTTATATTTGTATATACGTAGTTCAGATGTCGTGTTTTATGAAATGGCACAGCCGATGTTGCTGAATATTTTGACAGTAATAGTTTAATTATAAATTCTTCAAATAGGGGCAGTGGTTGGGATGTAAAATATAAGTTTGGTGTAGGGAAATATAAGCACGTAAAATTTCTTTTTAACGAAGATTTTGTTTTTACTTCGCTGTCACCACAGGACCCGCGTGGCGACACAAATGAAGCTTTTAAAAATAAAAATAATTAGTTGAAAATTGCATGTCTGATATAGAGCGAAATTAGTCAAGATTATGTATCCTAATTTTACAACCAATATTAATGTACAGTATATTGTTTTAAAACTAACTGTCGACTACTTTTCTAATCTTCAATCACCTAAAGTTCGTCGATCAATGGTTCATTTGGGGAAAGTTAATATCTTAATCCAAGAAGGGCCGTTTGCTGAACTTATTATCTTAAGAATCCTCCAAAATGAATGAATGTGAATTGCATATTTTCTCAATTTGTTTTACAAAAACTCCTCCAAATCAATTATTATTCCGTATTCCTGTACATTTATATCCGTGCAATATAAAACTGAACGGGAGAATCAATTAAGTAATTAAGGGTAATGTCTTTAAAACTTTCGCTATAACCACAGGGATCCGCGTGGCAACACGAAGGAAGCTGTTATAAATCATCAGTTGTAAATTTCATAACTGCATGCTATATTGGACCGATATCAATTATATAGAGGATCTACACGAGTCTCCAGTTTATAGCGGAATTTACAAAACTATTCCAGTAAATTTGGCCATCATAAAAAATCGAACTTCACCTATGTCTCAAATGTGATATACGTACCAATTTTCAAGAAATTCTGTTGAATATTGCTCAATTTATCATCCGGACAGTCCAAACTACTGTGAATTCTAAGTCGACAAAGGGGCATAATTCCATCAAAACTCATTGGACCAAATTCGATTTCGACACGTGCGTTCTTAAAGATGCATTATCCAAATTAACGCTCCCAAATTACTATTTCTTTGGCTTCAGTGTTAAAACAATATTTGATTCGAGTCTAGAAATCCACCCATCAAAGGTCAGAGTGATCATATATCGAGTTTTGAAGTTTGTTATTTCTCGAGAAGTGCAATTATTTGTGACACAGACCGTCAAACCGACTTGATGAAATGTTGACCTTTAAAGATCACATCAACTACGTTAGTTCAAAACTACGGAAAACGTTATACACATTAAATAAAGTAAAACATTTTCTGCCACGATCTGCACTAAGAAAAATGTATCTTGCGCTGATAGAAAGTCACTTAACTTATGGTATAGAAGTATGGGGGAATTCATTCATACGCAAGTAAACTATTTAAAGTACAAAAGAGAGCGATTAGAATTATTGAAGGGGCCAAATATAATTGCCATACTGATCCACTGTTTAGCGCAACAAGAACGCTCAAATTATATGACATACACGTACTTCGAACAGCCCTCTTCATTTATGACTGGAAACACGAGCTCATACCAACTTCCATGTCTGACTTCTTGACAAGGATATTCGCGTTGGTGCTAGGAGGGCTTATGATATAGGTCACAAGAAACCGCGAGTAGATTTTACTGCAAAACTCCCACTGCATCACTACCCCAGCCTATGGAACATACTCCCTAAAGAAATACGCGGAGAATTTCCTCGAAATGCATTCAAACGTAGACTAATAAATCATTTCCAAACCATGTATTGCCTGAACCCTAAATGTGATAACCCTTTTTGCTCCGACTGCAAAATGAAATAATAGATACCTAACTACTCCCATAATTACAAAGCCCCTTCATAAATTATATATCCCTTATAGAAACCATGACACCATTCAAAATCATTTGATCGTTAAAATCCCTTATTCTCTATTTTATGTGTTGATCCATCCTTCAAACAAGCACAATATTACATCCACACATCTATTCACCAACACAAATCCTACTTAATATTAACATAGTAAACAAAGAGGACTATATGAATATGTGCAGGGACTCGGGCTGGGTTTGACAATTCGGTGCTTATTGGCCTGTGCGATGCCAGGAAGACGACGCGGGAGGCCATGTCATCGCCCGGATAACACTTATCTATAACATGTATTCATTTATATTACACATGTGTATGTTTTATTTGTTATCCAATAAACAATTAGTTAGTTAGTTAGTAAGTTAGTTCCCGTTCAAATTGCTAACACCCAGCTGTAACCATGGTGAAAAACGTCACCAATTTCGTGGTTCGTCAGTGACTTGCAGTTCGCGATCGGTATAGATATTTGCATTGGAATACGGATAAGCTTGTGGTGTATGTCAAGATATATATGCGTACAAATGGCTGCGGCATGTCACATTCGGTTGAAATTCAAATGGTCTTCGTAATGAAAAAAAAATGTTTGATATATATATATATATATAAAACGTGTCAAAACATTATTTGGTCCGGTTAAATGACAAAGCTTGGCTGTGTGCAATTATTAAAATATTTAGGACACATACCAGCTCAACACTTCCCCTTATATTTATGTTATAAACTGACAATTGGGGCATGCAAATGACACGTTTGAAACTTGTCGTGGAGTTAATGCGGACGGCAAGATAAAAGTTATCCTCTTCCCGATATCAAACCAAAAAACAAAACAAAAACAGTGACAAACATCGCGAGGAGTGTTCGTTTCGCGTGCTTTGCGTTAGTCGTTTGAACAAGGAAAATGTAGTTCGAAATATGTCTATTACTCATGTTTAGCACGTGTCACCTGTAACGTGTGTTACTATGACAATTGTATGGAGATGCACTTGGAGTTAACGTCACATGAGTTTACGGCGCCAAACCTACACTTTTATATATAGACTAGCCGATGAGCCCGACGTTGTCCGGGCTATTCAAAAACCAAATTTCAAGTCGATAGCTCCACCCGTTTCCGAGATCTGGTAACCAAATTTCAAGTCGATAGCTCCACCCGTTTCCGAGATCTGGTCTGCGCATGCGCGAAGCTTGCGTCGCACGGGCTCGACGACCCGATAAAATTCGTATCCGGGGCAAGATACATTCACATAGCAAATTTTAAGTCGATAGCTCCACCCGTTTCCGAGTTCCCGTATATCTCTCTGCAGATGCTAATAACGTTGAGTGTAAACAAACGCTCTTTATATCAAATTATCACTTGATTAACCACAGCAGTGCCGTTTTTGTGAATGAGGGTGGAGAATGGGTGCTCTGGGCTTCTCCAAAATGCGACGTCGACGATTCCCGTGGGATTTTACCTTTGGATAGGAAGTTTGGTCTCGATCGGTCAACCCGTTTTCGATTCTATAAAGGACATACAGACAGACAGACATAGGTCTTCAAAATATATATGAGACTAGCCGATGAGCCCGACGTTGTCCGGGCTATTCATCCGGGCTATTCAAAAACCAAATTTCAAGTCGATAGCTCTACCCGTTTCCGAGATCTGGTCTGAGCATGCGCGAAGCTGGCGTCGCATTCAAAAACCAAATTTCAAGTCGATAGCTCCACCCGTTTCCGAGATCTCGTCTGCGCATGCGCGAAGCTGGCGTCGCACGGACTCGGCGACCCGATAAAATTCGTATCCGGGGCAAGCTACATTCCCATAACAAATTTCAAGTCGATAGCTCCACCCGTTTCCGAGATCTGGTCTGCGCATGCGCGAAGCTGGCGTCGCACGGGCTCGGCGACCCGATAAAATTCGTATCCGGGGCAAGACACATTCACATACCAAATTTCAAGTCGATAGCTCCATCCGTTGCCGAGATCTCGTCTGCGCATGCGCGAAGCGGGCGCCGCACGGGCTCGCCAATACGACAACGTTCACCGCCTGGTCAAACTACACACACGTTCCAAGTTTCGTCCCGATCGGTCGAGAATCGTAGATTTGTATTAATGACAGACAGACAGACAGACAGACAGACAAACAAACAAACAAACAAACATACATACAGACAGAGGTCTTCAAAATATATATGAGATAACAACAAATTTAATGTCGTTAACGTCACATGAGTTTACGGCGCCAAACCTACACTTTTATATATAGATATCAACAAATTTAATGTCGATATAATAGTCGGTGGTCAGGACAAGCTATCTACACAGCAACCACTGATACTCTAAATAAGTACTATGACTAAATGTATGCCAGGTTGTGTTTACCTTGGATATATGTAACACACGCCCATATTGTTATTTATCAAATTACACCCCTTTAATCAAGACCTAAAATAAAATGATTAGGTCCAATGTTAAGACTATATTAGTTTCAAAGACAATATATGACAGGGGACATATAATCTGGATATCATATAAACTATGTACAATTATCCCATGTCACCGATCTACTGTAGTACTCGAGAACTAATTTCACAGCAGGCTTAATCCATATTGGTTTCAAAGAGAACGAATAAGAAGGGACGTATCATCTGGGCGTTGCATAAAATGTGTACAATTATCTTGATTCACTGATCTACTCGATCCAGTGTAGAACCAACATTCTTACAAGACTGACATCAGTTCTATAGCTATTCATTACATTCGGTGAAACGTAACTTGCGATTGCGTGATATATTATTAATTCGTCTATGTGAATTATGCCTGGTTTACGGTCACAATGACTATGCATGATGTTTGGGTATATTGGTGGGCTCAATCCACAGGGGCGTGTCGTTAAAGGTACTCAATCCGATTAGACGCTTCTAAATTACTATTTATTTGGCTTTGGGGGTAGAAATGATTTGATTCGAGTCGAGGAACCCACCCATCAAAGCTCAGAGTGATTAGATATCGATTTTTGAAATCTATTAATTTTCGGAGATGTGGGCCACAAGAAAACTGTTGGCAGAACCACGTGCTCAAAACGGACACATTGCGGGTGTAAGATGGATAACTCTAAAATCATGTGATTACTGTTAACAATAATAACCACTTGATTTTAGAGTTATCCATCTTACACCCGCAATTTGTCCGTTTTGAGCACGTGGTTCTGCCAACTTGTGGCCCACATCTCCAAAAATTAATAGATTTCAAAAATCGATATCTAATCACTCTGAGCTTTAATGGGTGCCTCGACTCGAATCAAATATTTTCTACCCCCAAAGCCAAAGAAATAGTAATTTAGGAGCGTCGAATCGGATTGAGTACCTTTAAAACAATTGGTAAAATACAAATTAAAAATACATATATTTAAACCGAGCGCGCCACTTTAACCCTTCTATGACTGGAGCTTCCAAATTTGTTTGCGAAAACCCTGTGCCAATGCATTCTCTTATATACGAGAGTCTGCCATATAGGGAGCCTCGCATATATAAGAGAATGCATTGGCCTAACAATATTTACCCTGACCGTGTATAGTGCATTCTCTTATATATGCGAGGCTCCCTATGTGAGACTTGCATATATAAGAGAATGCACTGGCGCAGGATCTTTAATGCTGCACCAGCTTATCTCCCGCCATGAAAGGGTTAAAAACAGCTTCGCAAAAACATACATATATATACATGACAAGGGACTTTACTATATTCAGATATAGTTCCTCACTTCTAACGGCCAACTGCATAATTCATAAACGCCTGAACCGATTCTTAAATTTCCAATGCCAATCGGTCGCGTAAAAGCTATATTTTCCAATTATAATACACAATTCTAGGATAAACTGTTGCAAAACTTCGAAAACAGATGCTGAAAAAAATAATCACAGAGAGCACCGGCAGATAGATCCCTCTTTATATCACAGGAGAAAATATACCGTGCATTTCAAACTCAATATTAATTGATGAAAAAAACCACACCTTTTGTACAAAAATTCTTCAGATAATGAACCAAAATATGTGTGGACATCTTCAGGCCCGCCTATATTTACCGATATGTGTCACTGACTGATATCCAGTGACCTATAAATATACTTATATTGTTCAGATTCCGAAGCGCACCTTGCGGGTTTCTTTATGAAGAGCAGAAGGATCCTAGACTCGCCCATATAGAACATTGTGAATCAAATAGCGTATTTGGATATCGCTGTGAACAAGCCTTGAAATGGGGTGTCTGTCATTTGCAGAATGAGGTCCCCAGAGGGTGAATTTAGTGATGCTACCCCGCATAGCGGGCTAGCATCACAAAATTCACCCTCTGTGGACCTCAATCTGCTTACAACTCAGCAGAATGAGGTTCCCATGGGGTGACTTTGGTGATGCTAGCCCGCTATGCGGGGTAGCATCACTAAATTCACCCTCTGGGGACCTCATTCTGCAAATGACAGACACCCTATTTCAAGGCTTGGCTGTGAATGGAAATTTAGCTTGGATACACCAACTTACTGACTAACAAAATGCCTCCAGTATAATTTCACACGCTCTGACCGCCGAAAAAGGTGAGCCAAGTTAGGGTGTACTTAATATAACAGGTAGTACAATAAACATGCAGTACTTGCGCGCATTCACGCGCTGTGTATATATTGAACCTATATAAATTGCCATTGTATAGTTGAAATCGTCTGCGCTGGCTCCATTGTGCTCCAGATATATACAAAGAGGGAAGGAATTTTAAATATAGTTAATGGGATCTACGTCATAAGTCAGCTGTCCGACCAAACATACAAAAGACAGTCTACTTTCTGACTATGACTATTTGTCGACGAAACATACTGCTATTTTGTGTAACACATAAGACATATAGTATTACACCACTATTAGCAAACAACTCGGTTAACATTTCCATTACGACAACCCGTCATTAAAACATTTTGTTACACACATATATATACCTATACATATGTGTGTGTTATAAGTTGGATACAACTATTTCTTATAGAGAAAATACTTAGACAGCTACTCATACCACACACTGTACAAATGTTCTCGTATTTCTCGACTTAAAGGTACTCAATCCGATCAGAGGGTCCCCATCTCAACAGATTCCAACAACAACAATCCGATCAAAGGGTACTATATTACTATTTCTTTGGCTTTGGGGGTAAACAATATTTGATTCGAGTCGAGGAACCCATCAAACAAAGCTCAGAGTTATTAGATATTGATATTTTAAATTTGTTATTTTCTCGAGATGAGTACTAATAATTGCCCTTAACTTCGTAATCTGCTCGAGATGTGTACACCAAAACACTATTCAAACAGACAAGGATGGATAACTCTAAAATCAAGTGGTAATAATAACGCAATTTTGACTGTGTTCTGTGACAGAAAGAATAGAAATAACGAAACTTCAAATATCGATATCTGATCACCCTGAGCGTTGATTGGTATGTTCCTCGACTCGAATCAATTATATTTTACCCCCAAAGCCAAAGAAATAGTAATATAGGACCCTCTGATCGGATTGAGTACCTTTAAATGCACCACTTCATCCTGTCATCTTGTTAAATGTTATTATTTACATTTTGGACTCGTAGATGGACATCACCGAGTTGTCAAAATTCGGTCAAAATCCCATTGTATATCATTTTGTACAGAATAAACTATAATTTTTTAAGGTAAAAACAATATATTTTGCCAAATCCTAGGAATCGTGATTAACTAGCAAATACGCGCCAGATTAGATAGTGAAAGATACTTAATGGGGGTTAGCGATTAAATAGCGATTGGTAACAGGACTGGTGCAGGCGAGGTTAGGATTGGTAACAGGTGCAGGCGAGGTTAGGATTGGGGATAGGGTTATTGACGAATTAACAGAGAAATGTTTTTAAAGAGCGTTCCACGAACTGCACAGGACTTGTTATTATTTTTATATCATTGTTTTAACTGAAATCTGTCTTTCTGACGAACATAGCCTTTTTTGTCCTAAGTTGTGGGCAAATACTTTGGAAAGGTATTTACTATCGGCAGAAGTGGTCCTGTTGACTGGTTTCTCCAACTCAAAATTATTATTATATACAGTAATTCCTGGTAATGCCCTAAATAATCGACTCCTTAACCACAGCGGAATTATGGGTAATTTTTCAGGATTTATCGGAATTATGGCTTGTTGCAATTCACCGGAAAGCTCTCACAGAGCTTTCCGATGAATGGCAACAATCCATATTTCCGACTAAATCCTGAAAAATTACCCATAATTCTGCTGTGGCTAAGGAGTCGATTATTTAGGGCATTACTGTACCTCTGATCCTATGCCGAAATTACACGAATTAATTAATTAGAGCCTCTATGACTGACGCCGTCTGAATTGTAATTCCAGGTTATAACAATCGAGTAACAGACCATGGGAAGGTTATTAACAGTAACATTAGCGGTTATCATTGTCATCGCCAGCAACATCTTCGTCTGTAAGTATACAAGAAAACCATAGTCAGAAATGGTAACGCCATGCATCAATATCATATTGTTAGGCATTTATATATAAATTATAATATAAAATATATTGGTTTCATGAATGCACCACCTCAGAATTCGGTTAAAACAACTAATCCTTCAAATTATTACAACAACTACTAGTTATTACTGCAGGGTTCTCATTCACCAGAAAGCCTCTAAATGCGGGGGGAAAATCTACTAATCGGATAAAATACACGCCCGATACTTCGTAATATACGACCTTTATTCTAAATTCCAACTGGGACACACTTCATCGGCAAAGTTAGCTGTTATATTATGCATTATGTTCCCGCAATAAAATCTTCAAGAGTGGCACAGCCATATCCCATACCTAAATATCGAAAGCAATTAACGTGGTCATAAAAGTTACATACTCCAACAATGAGACATCCACGAAGATACACCAGCGAAAACCCGAAATGTGTTGTCCTGTGATATATCCCCATAGCTCCATTGACACGGTCAGGTCAGCATTAATGCAATTTCCTAAAAAATAACTCGCATCGCGTGAAACCCACAATGTGTTGTCCTGCGAGATATCCCCATCGCTCCATTGGCACGGCCAGATCAGCGAAGCAGTAAACACACATAGGGCGTAGAATGATTCCTGCTGACTGTATGGAAATATGCCACTGCAAAAGTAATTTATTTTTTCCACGCCTCCATGCAGTGAAAAGAGAACCAAAACCATTACATTTCTAATAAAATGAGGATTTGTTCATGGAAAACTAGAAAGTAACAATGTACATTTATTTACCCGTCGTTTTGACGGGCAATCCCCTAGTGTTTACAAAACAATGGTTTTAGTACCCGAGATCTCGTCTTGAAGTAGATATATTGTCAAATATACCCGTTGATGATAATTGTTTTAAAGAGAAATCTAGAATTGATGTTATTTCACATGAACCCACTTCGAATGCCTTTAGTCTCTTAAATTCTTTCAGCACACACAGCGCCAGCAATAAAACTATACAACTCAGGGGAGAAGATCCTACCATCACCAAAGCAACCAGATACAAGTAAATACCAAAGACAAGATATCCCGAAACCAGCACCAAAGCCTGTTGGAAACAACGCCAAACCAAACACTGACCACAACCCAAAGACAGACGTTAAACACAATCCAGCGAAAAAACTTCCTCAAATCAGTGAGTAGAATGTTTTCTCACTCAGGTAACACGTGGTCTAAAGTTGACTAGTACCACGAGATATAAATGGCGGATTTTTGAAAAATAACACCAAAGTTTCCTGTTGAATGTTTCATTTTTTTTCATTTTGCGATCTGGGGATGTTTCGATTGGAAACTTTCGAATTTCTAGAGTAGTACACACGAGAATGAATGCCCAATTCGAATTTTTCGAACCATTGAGTATCGAATCGAATCGAACAGAAGCTTCGTGACGTTTGCGAATCGACTCGAATACTCGATGCTTCGCAGAGCCCTGGGAAAAACTACCGAAAACTACACACATGGGGAAGCAACGTGTTCGGAATGCAGTTAGTCATTATGTTTTTCATTTGAGACCACGTTATTCCCCTGACTATAAGAGAATGCACTGATTTACAAGTTCAAAGTGAATATTGTTAGGCCAATGTATTCTCTTGTACATGCGAGGGCTCCATGGGAGACTCGCATATATAGGATAATGCACTGGCACACGGTTTTCGCTATATTTCAGGAAGCTCCAGTCATGGCAGGGATAAATATAGATACTATTTATATGCATATCCATACGGATGTTCGCATGAGTTTTCTTATGCTGGTAATTTGGTTAATGTTAATTTATATGTGTACATCATAAATGTTTATGAACGTTTAACCCCTTTTTTTACTAAATGATTTCTCCCACCCTGTTATAAAAGTATATATTGGAATGGTGTAATATTCAGTGATCAGACGACAGGCATATTAAAAAAATTATTTGCAGAGCGATTGGGGTCATTTGATTTTACCGGCAGAGTAATTAATAAAGGTACTCAATCCGATTAGACGCTCCTAAGTTACTATTTCTTTGGCTTTGGGGGTAAACAATATTTGATTCGAGTCGAGGAACCCACCCATCAAAGCTCAGAGTGACTAGATATCGATTTTTGAAATCTATTAATTTTCGGAGATGTGGGCCACAAGTTGGCAGAATCACGTGTTCAAACGGACAAATTGCGGGTGTAAGATGGATAACTCTAAAATCAAGTGGTTATTATTGTTAACAGTAACCATTTGATTTTATAGTGATGGGTGGGTTCCTCGACTCGAATCAAATATTTTTTACCCCCAAAGCCAAAGAAATAGTAATTTAGGAGCGTCTAATCGGATTGAGTACCTTTAAACAAGTTTTAAGTTAGGCTTTGTTTAATTACTCAGCCCGTCTGCCGGTCAAAATCAATGACCTCAATCGATCTGCAAGTCATTCTTTATAATCAATTACCAGTACATTTTAATAAAACATTAATCTTTTGAACAACTTTTCAAAACTACCAAAACAATTATAAGTAACACATTGATAAAATTCCAACACACTCTCCCAATAACAAAACGCAGCGCGCACGTGTAAACGGGCAGTTTGAAGTGTCGTATAGGCATTACATCATCATCATCATCATTCATTTATTCTCAAATCACCATATAAATTGGCATAATTGAATTGAGTGGATACATATATACATGTACATAAATCAATTGAACAGTATAGCATGTATATGAATAGAACACATTCGTGGGTGGGTGTAGGTACGGTATACGTGTAATCATGGAGAGGGGGTGGGGGCACCGAGAGAAAAACCTTAGTCATTTTGACTAAGATTGATTAGTCAGATATTATCCGTAACTCGACTAACTTTTTAAAAGTCATTCCGACTAATTTACATCTTAGTCATGATGACTAATTCGTAACTTAGTCACAATGACTAATATGCTAGCTTTGTTGAGTCATAATAACTTTTCTTAGTCACTGGGGAGGTGAAAATTTAATTTGGTGGAGTTTGTGCAAATAATTTCAATAGTCAACCAGATGATATGTTAACCAGAATCAGAGAAAGAATTGAAAGAAGGACAAGCTTTCAATCAATTCTCTAAAACACTGATTCCATTACTGGTCTTTTGAGAGGTATAACATTAGTTTCTGGAGTAGGTCTGTTTAACTGGTTTATTTTCCAGAGATTTTTGTGTTGTCTATGATATAAGACCCATTTATCAAAATAATATAGCATTTGGTGTGTGTTTGTGTGTGTGTGAGTGAACGTCTGATAAATAAGCCATTACATCTTTCCATCATACTCGTTCAATTATAGATCTAATATAATTGCGATACAGTGGAAATTGTACATTTATCAATGAATATTCAGCATAATTTAAGGCAGTGTTGAAATTAGAGTTATTCTTCGTCACTGACTGTGACTGAGGCCAAAGTAGTCATAGTGACTCGCTGAATGTGTGGGTTAGTCAACGTGATTCCAAATGATTGTGACAAACCATAACGTAGTCCATGATACCATATCTGAAGATCATGAGAGGAGACTTAATTTTTCTTGATTCATGAAATTTGATGATTATTTTTACTTAGAAAGACAACAACCCACAAATAATTTTCTATATTTGAGAATTTTCATGTCATTCTTGTTGTTCAATGAAAAATTGGGCTGAGATGAGTTCTGGGTCATGGCTCTATAACCATGTTAAAGCTGACCGCCATATCTCTTGACACTGTGGCCTAATTTCCGTTGATTGCTCCCTGCTTGAGTGGACCACTCTGCGTATCAACAGTTGTTTTCATTGGACTGGAATATTTCTGACTGCATTATTCTTCATTATAGTATATGGGGTTATGACACAAAATTATGCAAATATAAATCTAACTCCACATTATGATACAAATGAAGCCTCCTGTCATGGAGCCAAGACAATAAGCTGTTTGGTGATTGGAGTTTTGTGTGAAATTATTAATTATTCTAGCAGTTCTCGGTACCTAAAGGGACAACAAAGAAAATATTATTTTCAACCTTTCAAATGTATTAAAATCCATTGCTTTTGTTGTCTCTTAATAACTGCTCAGATTCTACATACAATGAAGATGATGATATGTGAAATTAAAGCTTTTTTGCCAGATAGATCCAGAGAAATACTTTGTTGAAAATATCCTGCCATATTTGGCTCTATTTATCCAAAACATGCATTTCCATCTTAAATAAAGACTTGTGGTGGTTTGGACTATCATATGTTACCAGATAACTTTCGTCCATGTGGGTGTGTTCTGTTGTATGGTCCCACGGTTTGGCACACGTTACGCTTTAAATAAAGGCTTGTGGTGGTTTGGACTATCACATATATACATATTATGTTACCATATAACTTGTGTTCAGTTGTAATGATCACATCGTTGGCACACTTAAAGGTATGAGGCGGTTAGTAGATAAGACTCAAATTATTGCTATAGTAATTCCCTTATGTCACAAGCATACCTGTTTGGGGGATAAATATTGGTCCATTAATACGCGAATAGTTTTTATTCACAATGATTCATTGAAGTCACATAATTTACCACTTCCGAGACAAGTGGGACTCTTTCTCTAGTGGCTTTCGGTGTGAAAATACCATGGTAGATAAGAAAGCACAATATATTGGCGAAGTTATGTATATTTTGGAGGTACACACGATAAATTGGAAAACAAAGATATGGGCTTGAAAAAATCTATTAAATTAGACCAACATACCGATTTGTGTTTAACGTCTACTGTTTTTTAGTCGAGGTATATTTAGCAAATGCAGTTTTCTTATCGATTTGTATCCTAAATATATTTCTCTGTTCCAGTGCGTAGATGTGCAGAATGCGAGGAATATTGTCGGAGGGCTACAAAAAAGGAGTGCATCGGTTGTATCGATGTATGCTGGCCAGGGTTATAGGTAGGTTTGCATTGGTTTATTGTCGTTTGAGCCGTTTCAGATATTTATTGTCTATAGGATGCGGTGACAATATATGACACGAAAAACAAATTCTCAAAACCCAAGTATCTATGGGCCTTTTTTTTCCAGTCAGCAAATTTTAGCCCAAATATGTGGAGTAACATTTATAAATAATAAGCGAAATCACTGAGTCGCGGCCATATTGGATTCATCCAGCCCCCGTTCCGTTGTTTAGGCGCTACAGGTCAAAGTTCTGGAGGTATATTCCATAAATCGAACTTTTGAATATTCATGATTCCATACATGTATATGGGGATTTTGAATATTCATGAATTCCATATACGGAATCATGAATATTCAAAAGTTCGATATATGGAATGCACCCCAATAACTTTTACCTGTAGCACTTAAACCGCGGAACGATGGCTGCATGAATCCAATATGGCCGCGACTCAGTGATAAATTGAAGACTCATGAACACATTTCAGCGTATATCCCAAAAACTATCAACATCCTGTGTCACAGCTGACCATGCGCTATATACTTGCCAAAATTGTACATGAATAAATGTTTGCAAATATAAAGCACTCAATTAATATGCGTTCTCCTTCTCGGGTTTCGTGTACTATACCACAGCGGGGTAAATGAAATTGAATCATTAAGGTGTTATTTTACCATATCTGGCTGTCGATAATTTGTTTTCTTGTCACCTATAATAAATTATTGTCATCACACACACAATATACCTTAAACAGAAACCCCACCAGTCACTAATGTTCCTCTATATTTGAACAGGGCCCTTCTATACCTCTTAACAAGTAACATATATAGAGGATCTCCAGCTAGTTATGTTGGGATATATAAGATTTTATTAAACTAGTTTGATACATTTATCAAGCTAGTTTCATAAAATCTTATAGCCCAACATAACGAGTTGAAGGTCTTGTATATAACATGAAAAAACTAGAGCTTTGTGCCTTTTTAATAACCGGTGAATCTTTAAAAGAAGATGAAAATGCATACATTTACAGCGCTTCACAACCGTATATATACGACAGCATTGTGCTCTCTGTGGCTGGCGACGGTCAATAGAGTCACACAATTTGCCTCTTTGTTTTTGCGTCTATTTTCGTTAGTGCAATGGAATTAGACAATAATTTAACTTTAATGAACGAAGCAATCATTTTGAATTGTCTGGTATTGGTATCATATACGGCTTTTCGAAATAGAATTAATCCGCCTGAATCAATGTAAAGAAGCGCGTTCAGTTTGTTGGTGCGATGCCAAGTGATACGCCCGGGAAGTAGTCGCCTATTCATAACTAGTGAGAAATAAGGAAATATGTAATGTTGTTTTTAATGATATATTAATAGGGGGGTTCATGCTATATATACAAAATACTCCAAATGTTCCCAGTTCACGTCGAGACTATCAAATATAGAAAACAAACAGTCCTTCTAAATATTATTAAGTGATAAAATATAATTTTAATTTAATATTTACCAATTATATAATATTATACTATAGATCAGTATCTGTGAAAAGCCGATGGAATCCTAACAGATTTACTTCTCTAGGTCTGTGATCCACTTTTGTTTCTGTATTGTTAGGATTACCTCCATTCCATTCGTTATGGCGCAGAACATGCACGAGCTTGTTGGTCAGTGGCGTAAGCCGCGTAATAGATCACTTCAATGCAGAATCCAATTTATATAAAAAGTCGATAACAATAACAAACACTGCTTCCTGGTTGGTTATATTTAAATTGCGAGATCGGAGGACAATGGCATTTGAATAATTTTCCCATGATATCGAAACACAACAAATGTTATAATGCAGAATACAAGCGACACATAATGCATTATACTCATCGCAATATACTAGATTTCATGGAGTTTTTTTTATCAGTAAACGATATTTATTACTGATTATTATTTCGCATTGTGTTGCTTTTATAATTTCTACTAAATAGTAAGATTCTTAAAAACGTTTACTGCGCAGGTCATGCACTCCATATTTGGAAACGGATTTATTTCGTCATCTTGTGAAAGCCGCATCAACCTAGAAAATGAAAAGTGAATCAGAAATCTAGAGACGTAATTAAACCGTCATCTTGACATTCTTGTATCCGCATGCCTTCTACTGGGATTGAGCAGTTTCAATGTAGTAGTAGCTGGGTCCAATTAAACACTTCACTTGATTTAATGAATTTATTCCATAAGAGAATGGAATGCTATACCAACTGAAATAGTCCAGTCGATGAGTTCAGAACCAGGATGATGAACCAACTAAATTCATGCTGGACGTCCCAGAAAACCAATTCGACTCAGTAAAGAATCCAATCAACTAATCTTGACACTCTATAAGTTTAAATTAAAATGGCTGCGGACACACGTACCACAATAGCGATGGCATAGTAGGTGTGACAATTTATTATGGTGGAGTTTGGTGACAATGGGTAATCATAATTAATATGCCATAGCTAGCCATGTCACCCGCTGAATATTCGCACAATTAGTCTTCCTAAGTTCGTTATAATCAGCTTTTTTCTTGTTTTGGTCCTTGTATAGTTCGCGTTGATTATTCCCGATACATTATCGCAGCTGCATTTCCTCCAACAGTTCCGACACAGCTTCATCGGCGGAATTATGTGTTAGTTAAACGTCGCAAAATAAAAAAAACGCAAGTGTGGAACTGTCTTAATAAGCATGAAATTAATATAAGTAGATAAACATGCATTGAGATCATATCAATAAAACGTACTATACGTGCATGGTATGTGCGTGAATGTGGGATTGCCACGGTCAAACACAATTCTGGGCGATCTACCGTGCAATTATATATATATCGTTGATAATACAATGTTGCAAAACGTACCGAGTAAAGATCAATCTTGGTGCAACGCAATGTGTTAATTGGTCCATTCGACATTGTGCGGAAACTCGGCGGGCAACATGGCTTGCTATGGCACATAATTATGACGACCAATTGCACCATGTCGGGTTTCCATCTGTATTCCAATCTCGGTTGTGAAGAAAAACCTAGAACTCAGTGAGTTTGAAAGATGAATGGCGAGATTTACCATGTTATCATACATGGGTTTGTTCAAAACGCTTTGTTTTAGCTATAAAAGTTTGAGTAATGCGAAAAAGAGTAGTGTTCTTGTGGTTTGATATACCTTTAACCCCATATAAGAAATGATTTGCTTCTAATGATTGAAAGCCATTAATACTTAAATTTCGGTAAAAGTCAATTCTCTGATCAACAAATAAAGGGCATACATGAAAATAGTGATTCGCGTCTTCAATGTCTGAGTTACAGGGGCATATAGGCGAATCGGATATGTGATTATCAAACATATCCGAACGGAGATCACTACAATGATTCCGAATTTTACAGTGCATTGTATTAGTTTTCCTTTTTCCTGTATAAAAATAAGAGGGGGGTTTTATTATTCGGTCTATAATCCCTAAATTGGCTTTGAAATCTGAAATGGAGGTTGCATTGATTATATACACAGGTAATTTGTTCCATTCCACTACACTGCAACTGTTACATCCTAGTAGAAAGGAGGTACAAAGATAGGATATGATAGGATAATTTATTTTCAATACACACATGAATTATACAATGGCAGTAAAACATAATAAGGTAATGCTGTATATTGTTGGGGGTAGCCTAGCCCTATCGGGCTGTCATCCTGCTACCCCCATGGCGGTTGATGCATGGCTATGCAATATTATATAGTATAATGTTTTGGTAACAACAATTCCCCACTACGAAAAACAATATTGTTGATGTTAAATTTCCAGCATAATACGTCGTGTTAGGTATAAAATTTGCAATGGTTGAAAATTTTGACCGAAGTTGGTGGTGAGACACCCCCCCCCCCCCCCACACACACACCACCCTGCATATATGGCCATACAATGAAGCCAAACATAACTATACAGGCCTACTCAATATTATATGACGGAAACAGATCTATATCTATATAATGAACATACGATACGATAAACATATTGTATAACGCTTCTTTTCCCCAATTATATAAAATATAGAATTTAATTTATATAATAATGAGATAAGGTTACTCTGTTGGGTCGGGTATGAAACAGTTTGTGAACGAACCGACTTGCCGACGAGTTCACAAACTGTATTCATGCTCGAATATCCAACGGAACAGGATGTTGTTATCTCCATTGTAATTTTATTCACTAAAATTTTGAAAAGAAACTGCGCGAAAAGTTTTTTTTTTTATCGGCATTATGAAGTGAGATATCCTTTTACCGATGATAAAATCGCTGGTAACGTTCCATTGGGTTACTCGGAGAAGTACCAGAACAACCTGCTGTTGCAAATTATTTTTACAGTGACAATTAATCGACAGCGAGCTTGCTAAAGAAAATGAGTATCTATGAGCATGTTAATCTGAGCTAACCCTATTTACGCACGCCGCGTGTATACTGTACATATACATGCCCTTGAGATTCTAGATAGCTGTGGGCGCTGACATTAACATGGGTGTTTTATTTATAGAATGGGAAATTTTGGGATGATTAAAGTCGAACTGCGAACAGGAGGCCGAGTCCGGTAAAAGGTGTAGTTGGGAATTTCAATTTCGTTTATTGTCGTTAATTAACGTTATGTCAATAATGTTGATTTTTGGTTTGTGATAAGCTATGTCAATTACAAATAAAAGAAATGAAAAAGATAATTTGTAAGTCTTATATTTCAACTTTTATAGACTTTTTTCGTTCTCCAGCCCACTGGGGGTTGTGGTCGGTTCGTTAATTATAGGTGCTGGTTGTTATTGTTATTTTAACGAAATTCTGAGTTGGTCATTCGCGAAACCAATATTTTTTATATTCTATAATTACAATCATGTGTATATAATATATGATCTTGAGCGCGTTACCATTTCTGACATTGGTTTTCTTGATTGTATATGTCACGCGATTTATCAACTGCTCTACTATGTATTTTCAGGCATGTCCCGGTTGAAAAAAGATGAGTAAAAGCCACGATTACACTTCTACTGCCATGTGGATAAGAATTAAGAACATACTGCAAACGTTGACGGTATAAACTGGTGGATACATGGTAATCGGGGTGCTCATCAACATACTAGTCGCACAGTGTTATTTTGGGCGATACTGTTTCCGCCAATCACGACAATGGTTACATGGATGTGGCCAAGCTGCAAAACAGAGTTCAGTCCCATCGCTACACGATGTCTGAACGCTGCCGGCATGTGTATTTTCTTAATTAATTATAACATTTTTTATTGAAGTGTTTTGCCAGTTACAATTCATTCTGGCTTGATCTAGACTATTTTCAAATGAATATGGACAGTTTAGTTTCTCAGAATAATGCAGAATGAATTGTAACCTACAAAAATCTCCAATAAATAAATGCGACATTTTTTCACATTGTGTGAAGGTGCGGGCAGCGGTAAGTCCTGCGTATGGGACTGAACTCTGCATGGAGCTTGGGATGTGGCTTGACGGTCGGTGTTGGGTGGGATGGGGTCAAACATAATCGCAACATCACCTCCGTAGGCCGATGTAGGCAAAAATTCCAAATCTGGATTTGTTACCAGTAGCTTGTTGAAATTAAGTTACATGTTTTCGAGAAGAATAATTGTTTCTATAAAAACTAATTTATGTTCAACTGTAGTTAATTTTTTGAGCAAACCACACACACACAACATTGTAAACTGAAAAAAGGATCTTATATAATAATTTCTTTAACCGGAAAATGAACCAATTAATGATCACACTATTAATGAATCAACTCATTTGAAACTGTAGCTCGACTTGTGAACTATTTCGTTCTTGAATATTCAGACATGGCTGTTGGTTAGAACATTCAATCTCAGCATATTAACACAGTCACACAGCCTGTAAATTTCGCTGTAAACTTTTGATCGGAATTACGACACACGAGACCCACCCAATTGCACTCCCTTGCCACGCGGCCATGTAAGGCCCATGTTCATTACCAGAATAAAAACATTTTCATCAGGTGAGATATTGTACTTCCCCACAAAGTTACGTTTATATATATATATATATATATATATATATGATTATGATTTTCACTTGCATACATCTATATTTACAGTCTGATAAACGCACATGCTAAAAAATGAAAATGTGTTCATCAAATGAGATGTTAGCCAGGTTCAGCGACATATATGTTTAGCTTGTACCGTGCATTAGTATGGTATATTGCTCTTGAGATGCACATGGCTGGAAGAGTCAGATTTTATGGCGACAAACCTACACGTTTATAGATATCGGCCAACGTATATCGAAACTTGTAAATAATAGTCGGGCTGCGAGAATAATCGGCCACTTAAATCAAATTAATATCTCTTCCACAGTCGAACCTCTGGCTGCTCAGCGTTGGTCGCTCATTCGGTTATCAGAAGATTGTATTATTCCTCATCGTTACAAGTGTCGTATGCTACAAGTTGCATGGACGGTTTGACCGTGTACGTGTAGGCCAAATGATCACGTGAGTTAGTTGACCTTCGTTGCCAATGGCAACACACGTTGCAAAGTGCACGTACGTGGGTTGAACCTGGCTAATGTCCTTCTCCACAATGTTACGATTATATGTATATTTATGATTTTCACATACATACATGTACATTTACAGGCTGACTACCATACATACTACCGAACAACTTCATCGTAAACCATTCCATGACTGGAGCTTCCTGAAATTTTGCGAAAACCATGTGCCAATGCATTCTCTTATATATGCGAGTTTCCCATAGTGAACCTCTTATATATAATAGAATGCACTGGCTTACAAGGTGACTATTGTTTGGCCAATGTATTCTATATATATAAGAAAATACATTGGCTTAAACATATTTAACTCGACCTTGTAAGTCATTGTATTCTCTAATATATGGAGGCTCCATGTGGGAGACTCGCAAATATAAGAGAATACACTGGCACAAGATATTTAATGCTGCACCAGCACAGCTCCCGCCATGAAAGGGTTAATAACGCGGTATAGGTGCTCGATTATAGCAATGATCGGGTTCACGAACGTGTGGCATGTGCTAACCAAGTATAGTTACGTAATCTTTGAGATTTTCACACAAGGCCAATAGGATTGTGCTATTTATTTATGAACGGGAGAGTGTTATAATACAAAATTCGGAATATGCCATACCACTATACGAATTCTCCAATGGATGACTGTTTCGGGGGGAACGTTTGTGGACAGAAACCAGTCTATAGCAAATAATGTTGCCTATATTACAGTATATTATACCAATTAATGACTTAATTTCGGCGTGCTGTGTGGATCACTTAACCCTTCGATGAATAGAGCTTCCTGAGATTTTACGAAAACCCTGTGCCATTGCATTTTTTTAATATAAATGTGCGAGTCTCCTATACATGTATATCATAGGGAGCCTCGCATATAAGAGATTGCATTGGCCTAACAATACTTACCTTAACGTTGTAAGCCAGTACATTCTCTTATACATGTACATGCGAATCCAGTGCATTCTGTTATACATACGAGGCTCCCTATATATGGGAGACTGGCATATATAAGATAATGCGCTGGCACATGATCTTTCATGCTGCTGTAACAGCGCAGCTCCCGATGACGAAAGGGTTAATCAGGCATGCAGATTGTCGGTCAGCACAATGGACCCTGCAGCATTCCATAAATGTGGAAAGATATAGCTTATTTTTGTTGTAGCAGGAACCGGTCTAATGGAATAACTTTGAAGTACTGGGCACCGGGAGCCAGTCTAACACTTGTTCTCTCAGAAACAGTCACCCCGATATCTCAACGCATATCGTGGCGTACACTGAATCCAATATCTACCAGAGTGCACCAGTCATACATCATTTCTGACTATGGCTGAGTACCAGTCTGTATTTTTATATATTTAGCGCGGGTTTTTTCAGCAAAAATGGCCGACAAGATCACCCGAAATCAAACGTCCTATATGTGCTTTGAAAAGAATTCGCTCACTAAAATCTTATTGACAAAAATTTAGAACGGTAGGTCTCGTTTTGTGTGCAACTCAGCAAAATTGCTGCCAATAAGAACTCTTATGTTTTATTTTAACTAAACTTGAACCAACTTGAATCTATCTGCAAATCAGTGTGATATTCTTTTGATGGGCCAAGTTAGAAGGAAGCGATCAATCGAAATATGACAATTATCATAGAAAACATGGCATACAATCGGTGGGCTTCTAAAAGTCGTATCTCATTGCAGGAAAATCAAATTGTACAGGAGACGCAAAATAAAATAAAATAATTTATCTCTGGAACTAGAGTTGGTATCTGCCAACAACTTTGTACAAAAAAAAATACCTGATATCGCAGCTGATATAATAGATAAATTTCATATTCAATTATCTGTTAATAAGAAAGCATAATTTTATGGTGTTATAAGACATTTTAGAGAAAAAGTAGAAATATGGGAGATACGACATTTTAGTTTTGACGATTTCCACTGCGTCGTTACTCTCTCTCACTCTCAGGCCTCATCCAATCAGAATTATCCTACCCGAAACGGTTTCGAAAATAAATATTACGACATTTTAGAATTAACGAAAAATTTCACTGGAAACCCAGATAAGACGTTTTAGAACACGAATTACGTCGAAAAATGGCATTTATACTTGAAATATTGACAAATTATCATATCAACATAATATGTAATCGAACCGTATATTCCGAAAATGCACTAAAAAGTTTTGCGCCAAAATGACAGGAATACAACATTTTAGAAGCCCACCAACGAAATTTGTATTACATACGTGTGACCAATCTTACCTGGATAACACGTGTATATGCTCCATGCATGCATTCAGTATACTGTAGTCAGGACTGAATAACACGTGTATATGCTCCATGCATGCGTTCAGTATACTGTAGTCAGGACTCTCTCATGTTAACTGCTATCCACCTGATGTTGCGTCTTCATGTCAACTTTATTTTTGTTATTACCTGTTGCATTTTACAGCTTTGTATCTGTATTCATTGCACATATTCACTGCACCTATTCGGCTGATTGTTAAAAGTTTGTTATTTCGTGGAATAAATTATGGTGTTTGTTATTTCGTTTTCATCGTAAAAGCAATGACCATTTGGGGTTTTCATTCATTTATAGGGCTATAGGGAAATTTCTCTTTTTAAGATTGGTGGTGTTTTGAGAAGGGGTGTATGTTCCCGGTGTATATCACACATATACATGGGGTGTATATTCCCGGTGTATATCACACATAGACAGGGGTGTATATTCCCGGTGTATATCACACATAGACAGGGGTGTAGATTCCCGGTGTATATCACACATAGACAGGGGTGTAGATTCCCGGTGTAAATCACACATAGACAGGGGTGTATATTCCCGGTGTATATCACCCATAGACAGGGGTGTATGGCACACATAGACAGGGGTGTAGATTTCCGGTGAATATCACACATAGACAGGGGTGTAGATTTCCGGTGAATATCACACATAGACAGGGGTGTATATTCCCGGTGTATATCACACATATAAGACAGGGGTGTATATTCCCGGTGTATATCACACATAGACAGGGATGTAGATTCCCGGTGTATATCACACATAGACAGGGGTGTATATTCCCGGTGTATATCACACATAGACAGGGGTGTATATTCCCGGTGTATATCACACAGACAGGGGTATATATTCCCGGTGTATATCACACATAGACAGGGGTGTATATTCCCGGTGTATATCACACATAGACAGGGGTGTATATTTCCGGTGTATATCACACATAGACAGGGGTGTATATTCCCGGTGTATATCACACATAGACAGGGGTGTAGATTCCCGGTGTATATCACACATATAAGACAGGGGTGTATATTCCCGGTGTATATCACACATAGACAGGGTGTAGATTCCCGGTGTATATCACACATAGACAGGGGTGTAGATTCCCGGTGTATATCACACATAGACAGGGGTGTAGATTCCCGGTGTATATCACACATAGACAGGGGTGTATTTTCCCGGTGTATAGCACACATAGACAGGGGTGTAGATTCCCGGTGTATATCACACATAGACAGGGGTGTAGATTCCCGGTGTATATCACACATAGACAGGGTGTATTTTCCCGGTGTATATCACACATAGACAGGGGTGTATATTCCCGGTGTATATCACAGACAGGGATGTAGATTCCCGGTGTATATCACACATAGACAGGGGTGTAGATTCCCGGTGTATATCACACATAGACAGGGGTGTATATTCCCGGTGTATATCACACATAGACAGGGGTGTATATTCCCGGTGTATATCACACATAGACAGGGGTGTATATTCCCGGTGTATATCACACATAGACAGGGGTGTAGATTCCCGGTGTATATCACACATAGACAGGGGTGTAGATTCCCGGTGTAAATCACACATAGACAGGGGTGTATATTCCCGGTGTATATCACCCATAGACAGGGGTGTATGGCACACATAGACAGGGGTGTAGATTTCCGGTGAATATCACACATAGACAGGGGTGTAGATTTCCGGTGAATATCACACATAGACAGGGGTGTATATTCCCGGTGTATATCACACATATAAGACAGGGGTGTATATTCCCGGTGTATATCACACATAGACAGGGATGTAGATTCCCGGTGTATATCACACATAGACAGGGGTGTATATTCCCGGTGTATATCACACATAGACAGGGGTGTATATTCCCGGTGTATATCACACAGACAGGGGTATATATTCCCGGTGTATATCACACATAGACAGGGGTGTATATTCCCGGTGTATATCACACATAGACAGGGGTGTATATTTCCGGTGTATATCACACATAGACAGGGGTGTATATTCCCGGTGTATATCACACATAGACAGGGATGTAGATTCCCGGTGTATATCACACATATAAGACAGGGGTGTATATTCCCGGTGTATATCACACATAGACAGGGTGTAGATTCCCGGTGTATATCACACATAGACAGGGGTGTAGATTCCCGGTGTATATCACACATAGACAGGGGTGTAGATTCCCGGTGTATATCACACATAGACAGGGGTGTATTTTCCCGGTGTATAGCACACATAGACAGGGGTGTAGATTCCCGGTGTATATCACACATAGACAGGGGTGTAGATTCCCGGTGTATATCACACATAGACAGGGTGTATTTTCCCGGTGTATATCACACATAGACAGGGGTGTATATTCCCGGTGTATATCACAGACAGGGATGTAGATTCCCGGTGTATATCACACATAGACAGGGGTGTAGATTCCCGGTGTATATCACACATAGACAGGGGTGTATATTCCCGGTGTATATCACACATAGACAGGGGTGTATATTCCCGGTGTATATCACACATAGACAGGGGTGTATATTCCCGGTGTATATCACACATAGACAAGGGTGTATATTCCCGGTGTATATCACACATAGACAGGGGTGTATATTCCCGGTGTATATCACACATAGACAGGGGTGTAGATTCCCGGTGTATATCACACATAGACAGGGGTGTAGATTCCCGGTGTATATCACACATAGACAGGGGTGTATATTTCCCGGTGTATAGCACACATAGACAGGGGTGTAGATTCCCGGTGTATATCACACATAGACAGGGTGTAGATTCCCGGTGTATATCACACATAGACAGGGGTGTATTTTCCCGGTGTATATCACACATAGACAGGGGTGTATATTCCCGGTGTATATCACACATAGACAGGGATGTAGATTCCCGGTGTATATCACACATAGACAGGGGTGTAGATTCCCGGTGTATATCACACATAGACAGGAGTGTAGATTCCCGGTGTATATCACACATAGACAGGGGTGTATTTTCCCGGTGTATATCACACATAGACAGGGGTGTATATTCCCGGTGTATATCACACATAGACAGGGGTGTATATTCCCGGTGTATATCGCACATAGACAGGGGTGTATATTACCGGTGTATATCACACATAGACAGGGGTGTGCTGAAAGTCGCTGCCAGTTCAGCCGGCAGTTCTGTGATGTCAGTCACCTTAGATATTTCTCTATTCTTTTCATAACTAGAAAGTGTACCGCGTATCCCCGCCAAAATGCGGCTTTTCGCCGAGGTCTATTAAAGATGCATAATCCGAATTAACTCTCCCAAATTACAATTTCTTTGGCTTCGGGGGTAAAAAATATTTGATTCGAGACGAGGAAGCCACCCATCAAAGCTCAGAGCGATCATATATCGATTTTTGAAATATATTATTTTCACCACCGGTACTTTTTGGCGGCCTGGGACCATATTGCTGCTGAAGATGGATAACTCTAAAATCAAGTGGCTTTGTTGTTAGATATTTGTAAATCCGTCCAAATTGAACAAAATGTTGATAACAGGTTTTGGGCAATTTTATACTATAGTTGACTGTGGTTAGCATTATTTTTGGGCAATTAATCGATTCTGATAACTGAAGCGGCATTTAAAAAAATGTTGTTGTTGTTGGAATCTGATTATATGGGGACCAGCGAATAGGATTGAGTACCTGTAATGTTCTAAGGGCCATCACTTCAAAAGAAATGAATATATAAAACATGTTGCATGCGTATTGTCACAATACTGCCCTCAGGGATGTGGCTAGAGGGGGGGGGGGTGTGGGGGGGGGGTGTCTCACCCCCCCCCCCCCCAGCAGAGAGCTATATTTTCAATAGTTGGAAATTTCATACCTGCCACAACGAAATTTCACACCAACAATAGGTTGAAAATGTTCTTGTAGTTTGATTATAAAACAATTTATTGGGGGAATTTATTGTTTTTCGACCAATATTTGCATATGTTCCTATTTTTGGTCAAATTTTTTGACAGAAATGGTCATCAGTTGGAAATGTTCCAACCTTAGGGGGGTGACAGGTTGGAAATTTCCAACACTTGGAAAGCTTGTGTCCTGGTCTCTCCCCCGTGGCCAGTCAAAAACTTCTAGTTAATTTAAGAAAACAATATTGTCATACAATTGGTCAACATTGTCATTGGAATTGTCATCAGTTGGAAAATTTCCAACCTAAGTGGGGGTGTAGGGTTTGAAATTTCGAACAGTAGGAAGGCTTGAGGCTAGTCTAGATGTTAGGATTTTGCGATTTTCTTGTTCAGATTTCAAAATTTTCGCACACCGGGCCGAACCATGGTCGGCCCGGTGTGTCATTGCCCCATTCACATGGCCAATACAAAACTGCTAATTAGTTTAGCAAAACAATATTTTGCTACATTTGGTCAAACTTGTAGACATAAATGGTCATCAGTTGAAGAATTTTCCAACCTGAGGGGGAGTATGAGGTTTGAAATTTCCAACACTAGGAAAGCTTCAGTTGAGGCCAGTCTTGATGCTAGGATTTGCGATTTTCTTGTATAGATTTCAAAATTTTCTCACACCGGGCCGAACAACCATGGTCGGCCCGGTGTTTCCTGGTCTGTTGTCGGTAGCTGTGTGCATTTGTCTGGAATTAGATCACTAGTTGTTAAAATATCTTAATGTTCTCATACTGGGAAAATAGAAGCATGGCTTATGAATATATAGGAAATTAGGCCTGAGCATGAGGTACAAGGGGGGGGGTGCAAATGGAAATATGCAAAAAGTTGTGTTGGTACAATTCCGACTCAAGGGGGGGGGGGGGGTGCAAATGGAATTATGCAAAAAGTTGTGTTGGTGTGATTGCGACTCAAGGGGGGGGGGGGTGCAGTTGGAAATTCCCAAGGTGGACACCCCCCCCCCCCCCAGCGGAGACCCTCTAGCCACATCCCTGACTGCCCTTGAGTATACTATACTAAAGACAATTCAACGGTGAGCTATAATAGCAGAGACACAAAAATCAAAAGTTGGCTTGAATGCATTTGTTCGTAATGGTTAATTACTCAGACATAAAATGGGTAAGATGATAATTAGATAAATAACACCATTAGACTACACTCTATAGACAGAAAACAAAAAAATAAAATACAATAAATCAAGATAGCTATTCCTATTGTTTTGCAAATACCAGCGCAACAATTATAAAAATATTTTTTAAATATAAAAGCAATGCAAACACCGCGAAAATGACAACTTTATAGAAAAATAACTGTATTTTTTTCTTAACAGCATCGGTTTTGACCAACCAGCATCATTGCAAATTAGCAGGACCCAACAACATTATAACAAATTAGCTGGACCCACCAACATTATAGCAAATTAGCTGGACCCACCAACATTATAGCAAATTAGCAGGACCCACCAACATTATAACAAATTAGCAGGACCCACCAACATTATAGCAAATTAGCTGGACCCACCAACATTATAACAAATTAGCTGGACCCACCAACATTATAACAAATTAGCTGGACCCACCAACATTATAACAAATTAGCTGGACCCACCAATATTATAGCAAATTAGCAGGACCCACCAACATGATAACAAATTATCAGGACCTACCAACATGATAACAAATTAGCTGGACCCACCAACATTATAACAAATTAGCTGGACCCACCAACATTATAGCAAATTAGCTGGACCCACCAACATTATAGCAAATTAGCAGGACCCACCAACATTATAACAAATTAGCAGGACCCCACCAACATTATAGCAAATTAGCTGGACCCACCAACATGATAACAAATTAGCTGGACCCACCAACATTATAACAAATTAGCTGGACCCACCAATATTATAGCAAATTAATAGGACCCACCAACATGATAACAAATTATCAGGACCCACCAACATGATAACAAATTAGCTGGACCCACCAACATTATAGCAAATTAGCAGGACCCACCAACATGATAACAAATTATCAGGACCCACCAACATGATAACAAATTAGCTGGACCCCACCAACATTATAACAAATTAGCTGGACCCACCAACATTATAACAAATTAGCTGGACCCACCAATATTATAGCAAATTATCTGGACCCACCAACATTATAGCAAATTAGCAGGACCCACCAACATGATAACAAATTAGCAGGACCCACCAACATGATAACAAATTAGCAGGACCCACCAACATTATTATTACATAGCAAAATAGCTGGACCCACCAACAGTATAGCAAATTAGCTGGACCCACCAACATTATAGCAAATTAGCATAGAGTCCAGTTATTTAGCACAAGCTATCTCGTTGTTGAAAATATACATGTCTTGCTTCTGCTACAATAGTATACAAGGCGTCAGTTTTTTAATATCCCCCCCCCCCCCACACTATAATCCCAAATTCCATTGAGATCCGACAACCTGTGGTTGAGATATCTTATATTTCTATAGAAACCCATTGAGCCATTTTGTTTTCTGATTACTTATTGCTTAAAGGCCCACTTAATTTTCGAACCATCAGATCACATTATCTATATCTGCGAATGTCTGTCTGTCTGTCTGTCTGTCTGTGTTCTATAGAAATTCACAGGGGACCATCTAGATGATGCCAAAGGGGTCTACTAGGAGTAGCTTTTTACGAGAAAGATAATGGTCGGGTTTAGAGTTTTCTAAAGTGGCGCCGTTGTTGTCAGGGGCAGAAAAAGGGGAGGGGCAGAAAAAACTTTGTCGCCGATTGCCACCAAACTTATATATAATCATCCCCATAATATGAGGAATCTAATGGCGGGGTTTAAATATGGCAAAAGTCGCGCCGTTCGCGTCAGGGGTGCCCGGAAGGGGGGGGGGGCAGATTTGTTTTCTGTCGCCGATTGCCACGAAACTTACATATAATAATCCCCATGATATGAAGAATCCAACGGCGTGGTTTAAATATGTCAAAAGTGACGTCGTTTGAGTCAGGAATGCACGGAAGGGGAGAGGGGCACCAAAATTGATAAAACTAATTTTAGCGCCGATTTCCACCAAATTGATATATATTCTTCTTCATGATACAAGGAATCTAATTGTGAGATTTAACAACGCCAAATTGTTGTTTTTGGATGAGAGATTGGGAGGAGGTGGGCACTAAATTTGATAATAAGTTGCCGATTGCCACCACACTTATACAAAATCATCCCCATGGTATGAGGAGTCTAATGGTGTGGCTTTTATCTGTGAAATGTGGCCTCATTCGAGTCAGGGTTGCATTGAAAGGGACAGGGGCACCAAAATTGATGCACAATTTTTTTAGCGCCAATTTCCACCAAATTGATATACGTTCTTATCCATGATACGAGGAATCTAATCGTGATTTAAAGACGCCATAGTGGTGCTGTTTGGGTGAGAGATGGAGAGGGGAGGGATTGGCACCAAATTTGATAAAAAAAATTGTTTAGTCGCCGATTATCACCAAACTTATAAACAATCATCTCCATGATATCAGGAGTGTAATCGTGTGGTTTAAGGGTGTCACAAGTGGGGCCATTCAAGTCAGTGGTGTATAGACATGAGAGGGACACAAAAAATTATATCTATATGTTTAGTGCCGATTTCCACCAGATTGATACATATTCTTCTCCGTGATAAGAGGAATCTTATCGTGTGGTTTAGATACACCAAATTGGTGCCCTATGGGTGAGAGATATGGGGACCTTAAATTTGATAGGAATTTGTATACTCGCCAATTTTCACCAATTTCATATATATGCATCTCTAATCTCTAATGAGTCTTAGTGTGTGCAGCTTGAGTCCGAAATAGGGACGGGAGGGTCACCAAAACTGATACAAAATATGGTTAGTACCAATTACCATAAAATTCAGACACGTTCTTCTCAAATGATACAAGAAATAAAATCGTGCTGTCTGTCTGTCTTTTTGTCTGTCTGTGTGCATTCTATATATTACTTCACACGGTACAATCGAGATGGCACCAAGGCGTTCTATGAGGGGTAACTTTTTACAAGGAAGACAATGGTGCGGGTTAAAATTTTCGAAAATGACGCTGTTGGTGGGAGGGGAAATTTTAAAAATATGGTGAAATAGTTTTGTCTCTGATTTCCACCAAACGAATACATAATCACCTTCGCAATATGGCGTTGTTCGAGTCAGCGTTGCATCAACAATTGATTTAATAAACCAAATTCCACCAAATTCATACACGTTTTTCTCTAATGATATACCATGAATTAAATCACATTTGGTGTCGTTTGCGTCACGGATGGCGAGCGGATATGCACTATCATTGATAAGATTGCTATTCGCCGATATCCACATGTAAGTTATATACAGTCACCAGGCCATCTCCATATCATTTTAAGTAGTTGGGGGTTCACATTTCACAATCCCGACATATGGTGACCCACATAATTCACTTGAACAATTATATCTTCTTAACAGTCATATTTATATGGGAATGGCAATCAAGGCATTCACACAATGAGCTAGCAAAAAGAGATAACCAGAAGAATCATTAAACGTATATTTATCATTCTATTGAAGAGATACATATATTCGTACAAACTGAGAGACCTCGAAGCGTCAGAGGATTGCATATATATAATAAAAAAATTTAGTCTGTTCCATTCAATACAGTTTCCACAAAAAGTTACAATTTGTCAAGAGATATGGAAGGCCTGTTCAAAAATAGTGGTCACAGTGTGCAGTCAAATATAGTTTCTTCTGATATACAAGAAAATGCAGTTAGTAACACAAGACTTTTCAGGATCCTACCAATACTGACATCTGACAAGGGTTTTAGAACAGACTCTTCGACTGACATAAACAACTCAAAATATCGCTCTGTGCCTGTCACATGTAGCTGATATATGTGCGCAGCAACATTTCGTTTAAACTAAGAATATTTAGCCAATATATAGCACCATGAACAGAGGAGCACCTGGAAATTCCTTTGAAACATCTGTATCTTCGTGGAGATATGATAGCCAGGTGTCCTCGAGATCTTAGTCCAACCCACTAGATTGATTGATTCATCTCAATATGTAAAAACCCAATTATCATCTGTTATCGAACTAATGTGTTTATTATGTACATGTATCATATTATAACGTCTAATGTATACGCAGTTGTAAATAAATAAATACTTCATTATTGGTGGAACAGATTAATCGTGATAAACAGAATGACAATTGACAAGGTGAGCCACTAATTATATTCCATGACTGTAATAATCATGTTTTGTGATGCTATATGAATATACAATTTATGAGAAAACGTATAACACTTTAAGCAAGAGCATTCTCTATTCCCAACAAATATCCACAGCATACATTAACCTGGGCAACGCCGGGTAACCCTGCTAGTATACAATATATGCCATATTGCACACCAGTTGAAAGGGGAAGCTCAAAAACATTGTATTATCAACTTATTCGGTGCAATAAACTGTGAACATGTTGTTTTTGTTGAGGTACCGACGTGTTTTCTGTGCTTAAGTTTCATTTGAAAATATACTGCAAAGCCTATTACTTTCAATGGAAGAGGATTAACTATATATCTCAATTTGAATTATGTTGCATTCTAGGAGCGAAACGGGAGAAATGTTTCTATGATTTCAGCTATTTTCTATTACTCTATGGGCACCTTCTGGGACACAGACGTTTCAAATGGTGATGAATTATAGTATGTTAATCATATTTTATGTCATAGATTGTTATTAAAACCGTATATCAAGGCACTATAAATAAATAATCGGTCACTATAAAATTAAATGGGCCTTTAAATGTAGAATGTGACAACTCATATTGTTCTGAAAGTAAGTCAACTAACATTCAGCATCAGTGATAATATTACATGTAGCCTAATTGGACTCTTGTAATTATAAATAAATAAATCAGCATAATGGTGGTATATAAATTAAGAAATAGAGATATATATTAACCCATCCACCACAATTCATGACACAATAACATGAAATTCCAATTTTTATAATTCATATCACCTTTTATGTGCATCATAACCTAGGAATTCTAGCAAACATTGAGAGATTGCCATGATAGCCTATCAACTTGTAGAATTCTAGTGGTAGGGTACTAAATGAAACGACTCCCGAACTTAGCCCAGGTATGTGAACTTGGTTCATTCACTGGCATAATTGTATCAAGTGGACAAAGTCAGATTAATGTAACAAGATAGATTTATTCTGATATTTATTAATGGTATAAACTCCATTTGATTATTTAACACTGTTTATATAAGTATCTATGTACATTGCGACATATATTTACGAATTCGAGAATTAAATGTCACTTTAATGCATGAAACAGGATGTCATGAATATTTACATATGAGGTTGAATTCCCTGACTGATCATTGCTTGTCAGTGTAAATACAGCGTCAGAATTTAGACGTGCATGTTTTGTTAAATATTTATAAAGAGCGTTAATTTGAAGGGCTGCATGGAATTAATGCAGTATAAAAGGGTCTCCATAAATGTGTGCAAGCCTGCACTTAATGAGATAGTGGACAATTGGGACGTAACTATCACATTGATTTGGCACTGGGATCTATAGCTTTCTGAACGTATGGCAACAGTTAGCTTTCATATTTGACCTATGGCTAGCATATAAGCCCTTACTGTCATATTTTGTAGTATATGGCAAATTGATCCCTATTCTGTATTAAGTAGCAAATAATTGATCCTATTCTGTATTAAGTAGTAAATTGTAATGGATCACTGGTCGTGGAACCCGACAATATGAGCAGAAAACGGCTGCTCGTATTTATATGTTTACGGGGAAATAACGTCACACCCCGAAGTGACCAATGACAGCACGGGAAAGTTTGCACTTAGAAAATATGACACGTTTTTGAACAACTTGTCCAAGTTTGAGCACTGATAACATGAATACGATATTATGATACGATTTGCTCAAAGATAGGAATGTTTGCGTTTTACTCATTTATACAGCATGATATTTGTATGAATAAATTAGTATGAGATGAAAAAGTGCAAATTAACAAAAGCAATTTCAGCAATCTTTCACTGAAAATATTATATTTTATTTATATATATAATTTGAGCTCTCTAATTGCATAGATTGCGTTTCTCCTCTAGTTTCTACCAATGAGATATTGGCGGAGTGAAAAGTCGAGAACGTGAAATTAACAGTAGGAACCCTTTTAAGAAATGCAAGCAGAAGTAATTTCGTTTACCACTGATGTCGTCGGGAAACAAACTAGTTCCCAATGAATTGTTAATTAAAGGTACTAAATCCGATCAAACGGTCCCCATATCGTCAAGATACAACAACCACAACATTTCTTCAAAACACGCTTTAGTTAACAGAATCGATCAATTACAACAAAATAATGCTAACCGCTGGTATCAAATTTCCCAAAACGTGTTATTTATCAACATTTTGTTCAACGAAATGTGGCCGTAGTTATCCATCTTCATCCGCAATTTTGTCCGAGACCGATGGTTTGACGCCTGTTTTCTGAGCCACAAATAATTGCACATGTCGAGAAATAACAAACTTCAAAAATCGATATCTGATCACTCTGAGCTTTGATGGGTGGGTATCTCGACTCGAATCAAATATGTTTTACCCCCAAAGCCAAAGAAATAATAAATTGGGAGCGTTAATTCGGATGATGCATCTTTAAACCATATAATTGTTTTAAAAGCGATGTTTCTGGAATTCCTTTGATGACTAAAGATTTGGGCATAAACACATCGGATTAAATAAATAGAGGATCTACAACGAGTCCCCAGTTTATAGCGGAATTTACAAAACGAGTCCAGTAAATTAGTTCTGGACCGAGCCTTTGGCGAGGTTCAGACCTAATTTACAGGACGAGTTTTGTTAATTCCGCTAAAAACTGGGGACGAGTTGCAGATTCTATTTATTACATGATCCAAAACCTCTACAAAACATACTTATATCAAAAAATGGGACGCGAAACTAACATCGGCTTCTGTAAGGCATGCGATGACGTTTCACGCAACTGTGCGTTGTTTGTCCGCGTAAAGAAATAGTCCCAGATAGATAAAGACTCTTTTGAGTATTTAATGACGTATATTTAATTACATAACTTTTCAAACTCTTCATTCATTATAATTTGTTGGAAAAATATTGGAAGCCATAGACGTAGCGTACGGAATGTAAACAGAAGACAAACCGGAAGTCAACGGTCAACTGGCACTATTTCATGTTATTAAACGAACGTTTAATATCACAATTTATAGAATGGGTTTATTGAATGGAATAAGTGTAGGATCATGTAATAAAACAAAGTATGGGTGGCTTCGGAATGACTTGCAGAATATATAAGAGCAATTATAGGTTATGTCATCGCGTTTAATTAGACGTTCGCGACAAATTATTGCTAAAAAATATTGATTTTATAACGGGGTCAAAGGGAGTGGACATGGAGATTTCGGTAGTTTCCTATACGATATCTCGACTTCACTTCTTGCAATTTCGCCGAGTTATATGTCAAATGAAAGGGAATTTTATTGCTAATAATTTTGGCGAGAATAGTTTGGTGCAATTATCGATTTCTAGAATTTATTAGGGCTTCGATGGTTTGTGTGGTTTTAGCCAAACTCGATCTTTTGAACCTTGCCACTGGTATAGTCTACATTGGTATTTTAGTAATATTCCCCAGGGTCTGCGTGTTTCATCAGTCAACGAAGAGAAATTGAACTAAGTCTTTTTTTTTAATTTGAAGTGGATTGTGTAATAGTTGTATAACTTGTGGAGAATATATTCTGCGATAAGTTCGCATACGCGAGTTTTTCGAGCAGATATACGAAACACATATGTAATGGTCAGATTCTTTCAAATAGTCTAACGAACACGGCATCGAACATTTAAGTTCTCGATCATACGAAACACACTATTTCCAAAACGTCATTGAACTGGCAGCAAAAACTTAAGTTTTCGGACTTACGAATTAATACGCTATATAGACCGGGAGCCCAGATGGTTTTAATTACACGTACGCAAGGTTTGATGCCCTAGATTTGGTATCACCCTTGAATCATCGCAGAAAACCTATTTCTTACGTTTGGCAATCATTATGTTTAGGGGCTATAGGGGCGATCCAAAATCACTTTTAATTACAATTTCGCGTACATCGTCATTTTTGGTTTAATTATTACTGTAATTACTCAGTATGTTCACTGATCATAAACACATAACTTAAGAAACGATATTTCCTGGCGTTTACAGATAAGAAGGGGTATGTTGGGACCATCCCCTCAACCTGGTGTTCAAATTATGTGTAGAATGACGTAACTTAAAACGGTTCACTTTTGGTTACACTTTCGTGTACATCTTTAATTTTTGTTATAAATATTCACTAGTATTTACTTATTATAAAAACATAACTTAAGAAACGATATTTCCCGGCGTTTACAGATAAGAATTCATAATAGGAGAAAGTCATACAGATCCCTTCTTCAAGAAGAGTAAAATATTAAAAGCCTCGGATTTATATATACGCTAAAAATATGTCTATTTGTGCATGACTGGTATCACAATAATATACCACATCCACTTCAAAAAACATATAGCATCCAAAATAAAGCTGATATGACTACAAGACAAGGTGGTAAAATTAGTGAATCCAAACCAAGAACGAACTTCACAGAAAATCTTCCATTTCATATCTTTCCCAAACTCTGGAACAACATATAGAAACCTCGTTTAAATCAACTCGTCCTAGATCAAAATTTAGACATGAATTATTTGATGAATTTATTGATAGTTACTTAGACACTGTTGAATGTAAAAACCTTCGCTGTTTTGACTGCTACACATTCATGTACGAATAGTCCATATTATCCCATACTCCAGGAAATGTTTCCAGAAATTTATCACTCTTAGTCTAATTGAATTGAATCTATGACAATAATACTCTGATAACCGCAATAATAAAATAATATCTGTCTCATCAGTCATCTTCAGTCATCTTTCTGGTCATCCATAATCTATCTATAATTTATAGATTAAAATTATGATACATATTTTCATTTGGATAACTATAGTTAGAACCATATTTGAATAAATGCATTCCAGTCTCATACAATAAATAGCCTGGCAGGCCAAATAAGAAATACCACATTGTCTTGTGGTAGCTCAGAGTCGGAATATGTTTATTCTATGGGAGGTGTAGGAAGACGACCAGTTGGTCATATCACCTCCCTGTGATATATACCATATTTTATTGATTTTGTACGGTAGTACCCTTTATTGTTATGTTGGTTATATATTACTAAATAAATTATTATCTATCTAATTATTATCTAAGAAAGGCATTTTGTGACTACCGCCCCCCCCCCCTTCCCCATCCGATTTTATATAAGTTTGGAAATAAATTGATTCCGCCCATCTTCCGATATAGAATAATCAAATTGTCATAGCGTGAGAAGAATTCTGCCAAACCGTAATCCGTTAACTGAATTATCGATTGATGTGTAGTTACTTGATTCCCATTTATTCATTTGTAGGAATGTTTATCCAATATAAGTTCCCCAAACACCCGTATAGTACAGGAGACATTGCTCGACCTCTGCACCCCAGGAACACAGAAGCGCTATTGTCACGACAACAGTTACTCCACACATGCTTACTGTTGTGAGATGGGAGCACTGGCCCGAAGTATTGTCCTTTTTTCACAACTAACAAAACGTCCTAAATCGAAAATGGCGCCCACAATCACGGACAGATTTTGAAAAATCACCGAAAATCACTCTCATTCACATCATTGGGCGTTATTGTCACGACAACCCCACCCATGCTTACAGTTGAGTTGGACTGACTGATGTGAAGTACATGTAGTTACCTTACATCTCAGACAAGAAATGGTTTCCCAAATCGAAGATGGCGGCCAATATGGCGATCGAAATTTGAAAACACGCCTACATTCGTTTACTTTATTTCAATGGTCGTTATTGTTTTGCGAATTCTACCCACATTTACATGTGTATAGGGAACATTGATACGAAGTGTTCGTTTCATATTGGCAATTGATACTCACTGCCCAGATGGCGGCCAAATTGGTGGTCAGAAATTGAAAAGTCGTCGATATTTTCACATACTAATTTCAAATTGTTGTTATAATATTGATATGTATGGACGAAACGATACATAAATCATCTATAGATCCAATATAAAACGTCTGCAAACGCATAACATAGCTCGTACCATTCCGGAAGGATGAAAACCAACAAATGGTAATCGCGATGTGACATTTCGAAATGCATTCTCCACTAAGCGTCGATATTGGCCGTAACCGTAGATGCGCCAAATAGTCATAGAATGACAAGAATCACAACAATTACATGCGAACAGATTATGATTTGCCACACCCAGAGTTATCAGGACCGACTTCCATTTCTGTGACTAAATTATCTAGGTAGATAACACCAACAAAGTATTCTACACTTCCTAAGAGAAGGGTCCCTCTAACGAAAGCGTTTCAAACAATTCATTTTCTGTGTCTTTCTCATGATTTTAAATATGTGCTAAATATGGGATTAAATGCGTCAACTTGAACTAGAAATGAATAGGGTCGATGAGTATACTAGTTTTCAGAGGGTCCTCTCTGTACACGTCTTTATCATGCCCCATGGGACTAACCACGTATACGCCTGGCGATCTTCCCAGTTAGCTGGTCATTTCTCAATAGATTGTTCGTCAACTCACAAACTCAGCGACTGTATTGACAAACGTGGACAACTTTGGCAGTGTTTCGAATGTTGCTAGCTGTCTCGTTCTCTTGTACGGATGCCTATCTGCTAAGGGGAAGACCACAATGTAACCACTGCACACACTTCTTGACCATGACTCCAACCAATCTTCGTGACGTCCCGCTGTCATCTTTTCGAAGAGCTCACAACAGCAAAAAATAATACACGTGGTGCTAGTTTGTTGACATGCGCTATGATAGTTCATGGGAAAGAAATGGGGCCACGGTATACACCACCACTACACCAGGTGTATGTTTCAGATAGAGAATTTCGTGCATGCCGGTGTTTTTGATGTGGTAAGATTGTATTTCCACATCCGTTTAGAATCCGTTCTGAATCAACTGGACCAGGCGTATACCTTTGTCTGGATAATACTATGCTAGCCTTCCAGTCCTAGAGTCGTCTGAGTCTAAATGACGATGTCCTTGATAGTGTGGTGGTATGAGTAGGCGTTTTTATCATCCTCGCTCAGGGTTATATATAGTCTCGACGGCAATGGCTGTGGACGTTGTGGAAATCATCCAAAGGCGAAAGTGACCTTTATGATTATATAGAATAGCGTTAGACTATGGTAGTTAAGTCTCAGTCACATGGTCGGAATGGTGGTGTTGCCAAGAAACCACTTGGTGTACCCAACGTGTGTTGAACTGTTTGCAAGATCTCACCAACGCAACATTCATCTGGCTGTTCTTCGCATTGAACATGTCACCCGTGCGTTAATGGTATTCATGTGTTCTTGAACCATACCGACCACCACCCACCATCAACAACATTTCAAAGGCGTCGTCTTTAAGACTACACCCCAGTTATGGGGAGATGGGTCTTATATAATAGTATCCAAAGGTACACGCCTGATCCAGTTGATTAAGAACGGCTTCCAAACGATGGGGAAATACTATCTTAGCATACAAGGAAAGCAAAGCCACGCATGAGATCATGTATATGTCTGAACATGCCAGATGAAGGAGCGCTGCAGTCATGGTCCCATTTCATTTCCACTACCATGACACATGCCCACAGACTAGTACCGCGTGTATTATTATATGATTGGAGCAATGACGAGATGGCTGCTGGACGTCACCAAGATTGTTTAGGACCATGGACAAGAAATGTGGGTACATTCTACGCCCTTAGCAGATAGGCATCCATTGGAGATTAGGCTTTCAATCTTCGATGCCCTATACACAAGTTGTCCAGGAACGTCAATGCGTTCGAGTATAATGCGAGTTGACGAACCATATGTTGAGAAGTGGCTGGCTGGGAAGATTTCTATGATTATGTACTTGTTGTTATCCCCATCAGGTCACCAAAGCTGATAAATACGTAAATATAGAAATCCTTCTGAAAGCTAGTATATTCATCGACCATTTACCTTTCTAGTTTATCTCGCAAGGTGACGCTCAAATCCCATATGTAGCAGCTGAATTATACCATATTCTACCTCGCATGAAGCTTGCCAAGAATAAAGATAAGAATTTCCACATTTAAGACGTTTTCAATGGAAACTAATTATGATTTAAGCACCGTTTATATATATATAAATATTTTGACAAAAAGATGAAATTAGTTTGTGAAAATATCGGCGACTTTTCAATTTATGTCCACCAGTTTGGTCACCATATTTGCTGTGAGTATCAATTGCCCAAATAAAACGACTCCTTCGTATCAATGTTCCCTACCCACATGTAACTGTGGCATAATTCGCTAAACAGTAACGCCCATTGAAAGAAAGTAAAGGAATATAGGCGTGTTTTCAAAGTTCGGACGCCATACTGGCCGCCATCTTCGATTTGGGAAACCATTTTGTTTTTGCATGAGATGTAAGGTAATTACGTCACCCCAGTATTTCCAACTCAAATGTAAGCATGGTGGAGTTGTCATGACAATAAGGCCCAATGGTGTGAATATGGGCCATTTTGGATCTGGGGGACCTTTTGTTGGATGAAATATAAGGACAGTATTTCGGGTATATAAAATGGCGGCAAACAACAAGGACGTGTGAAAAAGTCGTCCTCTGAAATTACATTCTGCTATGTCTAATAAATAGAAGTTAGGTGTGTATGTCTGCCAACAGGTTTGTCGACAACTGCTACATGAAAATGAGGTCCGATTGATGCACTATTGAACTGTCGATACTGCTAAATTGACATCAGTTCTGACCGAAACTTTATTCACCAATTTTCGAGGTAAACACTAGAAATGGCCAGTAAAATTATAACGGTACAACATAACGGCTCTACATTAAACGATCCTCATTCAACTAACAGAGTAAATGTTTCTGGTTCCGAAAAGAGGAAAAAAGCTGATGAAGTATCACCATTTGAGGCACGATCGATGAGACGACGTGAGTCTGTTGGTGATTTGCCTTCTTTTGCAAATAGTGACTACGAGCAGAGGGGTTTGTCAGAATGATAGTAAATAAAAAATATAAGAGATATATAGATATATATAGATATATAAGTAATAAATAAAGAATAGGGGCGCAACTAGGGGATTAGCGATTGACGTAATTTTTTAATTTTTTTTGTATCACAAAAATTAGAAACATGAAAAAAACGTTTCGCTCGTGGCGCTCTCCATATTCATTGCTATTATGACTGTTATACATCAACGTGACCGCTGTGATTTACATTTAGCATGACATTGGCAATATCACCTTATGTTCTCTTTATATCACCGCAACTCCAGGTTTCATTATCGAACCGTCCGCTGATTTCGTGGACACGCGACCATGTACATCCGTTGTAATTAGTTGGCGGTGTCGGGCAAAAATGTACACATATAATAAAAGGGCCGATGAATCTGTGCCGTTTGCATCATGCTGTCCGAATATTTCCGGGGCATGTTAATGTTAGTAACGATGTAACATTTAAAAGATTTAGGTCGAAATATTCGGACCACTGCTGCAAACAACTTCGTCCAAGAGTTGATCAAGTTTTACAGGACACCGTACCCAGCAGCGTGTCACAGAGGGCAGCCAACGCTTTGAAAATTAAACTTGCCGTTGCGGTGATTTAAAGAGAAAATAGGTGATGTAGTCAATGCGAAATTAAATTTCAGCCACATGCGGTCATATTGATGTATAATAGTCATAATAGCAATCTGTCTGAAGATCGCTACAATCGATAACGTTTTGGATTTCCTATTTTCGAGGCAAAAAATTTATAAATAAACATTTGTAGGTCAAATCACTAATCCCCTTGATTCATTCCTATACTCTTATTGCTATTTATTATTACTACTATTTATTATTATTTGTATATATTTATTATTATTATTATTTATTATCATTCTGACAAACTCCTGTGCTTGAGTCATCACAAGAAAAACCAAAATTAAAAAACAATCTGACAATCGGCGTACATTTAGTGTGCAGGAACTTCTGGAAAATGCGGTCCAAACTGATAAGTTTGCTGATTTGTGTAAACTGACAATTGTCCCTGAGTTAAAGCAATCTTTGACATGTGAAATCAAATCTGCAATGGATAAAGCTGTTGACAAAATTGTTGCCTCATTACCAGAGAACTTGAAGTATGCATGAAAAGTTTTATGGAGTCTCAGCAATTAGAGATTGATTCTCTTAAAGAACAGATCAAAATAAAAGATCAACAATACCTTGAACTGAATAATAAAGTTGACAATCTTGAGATAAAGATCCACAGTGAAATAGAAAATCATGAGCAACATGGCAGGAGCAATAGCCTCAGGTTCCTAAATTTCCCAGTTCCTATGGCAACCAAAAGTTCATGGGACTTAAATACAGGAAGCATGATTCAGCATTTTGTAAAAACTCATTTTGACATTGATATTCAACAAAGGGATATTGTACGATCACATCCTCTGGGACAGATAAAAACTTGGCCCAGCACCTCAAGAAATAATGATGGTAGAGAACCAATGGAAACCCTATCTTCTGCTGGAAACCAGACAAATGATGGTAGAGCTGATTCATCTCTTGCTAATAGTTCTGCAAAGTCAAGGAACAAAAAGTCTGTGAATATAATAGTTCACTTTACAACATATGACATAAAAGATGTCATATTTAAATCAAAGAAGTTATTGAAAGGTGCCTCAAGAGTTCTCATTTGTGAAGATTTGACACCAGAGAGACAGACAGTTGTGAGGAGACTATCAGCACTGAAAAAAGAAGGGTCTGTTCATTATTTCTGGACGAAGGATGGAAAGATCTTCTACAAACTACTTGAAAACTCTAAAAAATCCATGATAAATATGATGCTGAGCATTGACTCACAACTGCCCAAACCAAGACTGGACACAAGTCAGACATAGAGTGTCCTCATGAACTCAACCTTTGTATATATGTTGATTTACTGGTACAAACCAGCAGAATAACTTCCATATATGAATTTGTCTGAAACATTACATCCAAACCCATACTAGAAATAGAGCAAATTATCCAATTATTCTAGTATGTGTGCTCTAGATGTGGCAGAAGTATATTTTGTAAATAATAAATATCTGAAAATAGTGAACATAAAATCAGAAATACATCTTTATACTGATTGCCAAAAGTATAAATATAAAAAAGTAATTTCTGTCTGAATTATAGGTCCCCACAACAGATTTATGCCCAATTTATTATCCAGAGAGCACAAGCCAAAAGTATAAAATTGAAAATTCTGTCTGAAAATGTTGAACATAAATCAGAAATACATCTTTATACTGTTTGCCAAAAGTATAAATAAAAAAAATATAATTTCTGTCTCAAAATGTTAAAGATCAATCAGTAATACATTTTTATACTGTTTACTATTTATCTTACTATTATTCACCAAAGTAGTAATATCAGTTTTGAATGTGTCCAAAACGTTTATAAGCTCTATAGTATGGCAGCACTATATTCATCAAAGTAGTTTATAAGCTCTATAATATGGCAACACTATATTCATCAAAAGCATTACTATCAGTTCTGAATATGTCCAAATCTGAAACTAACCCAAATATACTTCCATAACTGTGGTCATACAGACAGCTATTCGCTTATGCCAAGCATCAACATGCCAAATGTATGTATTATTCCATATACATGTCCTCATCTCATTGTTGGTGTATGTTTTCTCAATATGTGTTTTCAGGAAATGTAATTTAAATTGAATATCCATAACTGTTTGAGACAAGATAAGTGGTACCAAATTATGGGTCCCTACAACAGACTTATGCCCAATATATTATCCAGAGAGCACACGCTAAAAGTATAAAATGGAAACTTCTGTCTGAAAATGTTGAACATAAATCAGAAATACATCTTTATACTGATTGCCAAAAAGTATAAATATAAAAATGTAATTTCTATCTGAAAATGTTAAACATCAATCAGTAATACATCTTTATACTGATTACTATTTGTCCTATTACTTTTCACCAAAGTAGTACTATCAGTTTTGAATATGTCAAAAAGTTTACAAGCTCTATAATATGGCAGCCCTATACCATCAAAGTATTACTATCAGATTTGAATATGCCCAAAAAGTTTATAAGCTCTTTAATATGGCAGCGCTATATTCATCAAAGCATTACTATCAGTTTTGAATATGGCAAAATCTGAAAAAAAACCAAAATACTTCTTTAACTGTGTTAACACAGACAACTATTCACTTATGCCAAGCATTAACATGCCAAATGTATTTATTTTACCATATACACGTCCTCATCTCATTGTTGGTGTAAGTTTTCTCAGTATGTGTTTCTAGGAAATGTAATTTATATTGAATATCTATAACTGTTGGAGACAAGATACGTGGTACCAAATTATGGGTCCATACAACAGATTTATGCCAATTTATTATCCAGAGAGCACATGTCAAAAGTATAAAATTGAAATTTCTGTCTGAAAATGTTGAACATAAATCAGAAATACATCTTTATACTGATTGCCAAAAGTATAAATATAAAAATGTAATTACTGTCTGAAAATGTTAAAGATCAACCAGTAGTACATCTTTATACAGTTTATATACATCTTTATAAAGTAGTAATATCAGTTTTGAATATGTCCAAAAAGTTTATAAGCTCTATAATATGGCAGCACTATATTCATCAAAAGCATTACTATCAGTTTTGAATATGTCCAAATCTGAAACCAACCCAATTATACTTCAATAACTGTGGTCATGCAGGCAACTATTCACTTATGCCAAGCATCACCATGCCAAATGTATTTATTATACCATATACATGTCCTCATATCATTGTTGGTGCATGTTTTCTCAATATGTGTTTTCAGGAAATGTAATTTAAATTGAATATCTATAACTGTTTGAGACAAGACAAGTGGTACCAAATTATGAGTCCCTACAACAGACTTATGCCCAATTTATTATCCAGAGAGCACATGCTAAAAGTATAAAATTGAAACTTCTGACTGAAAATGTTGAACATAAATCAGAAATACATCTTTATACTGATTGCCAAAGGTATAAATATAAAAATGTAATTCCTGTCTGAAAATGTTCAAATCTGAAACTAACCAAAATTACTTCTTTAACCGTGTTAACACAGACAACTATTCACTTATGCCAAGCTTCAACATGCCAAATGTATTTATTGTTGGTGTATATTTGTTTCCAAGAAATGTAATTTAAATTGAATATCTATAACTGTTGGAGACAAGACATGTGGTACCAAATTATTCGTCCCTACAACACTTTTATGCCCAAATTATTATTCAGAGAGCACATGCCAAAAGTCTAAAATTGAAATTTTTGTCTGAAAATGTAGAATATAAATCAGAAATACATCTTTATACTGATTGCCAAAAGTATAAATATAAAAATGTAATCTCTCTCTGGAAATGTTAAACATAAATCAGTAATACATCTTTATACTGATTTCTATATGTCCTTTGCAAAGCTAAATACGGATACATGTTTGAGGCTTTATAAAGTAAGGTAAATAACGTTGAAACTTTTGATTAAAACTCACCGAGAATGCACATTATTAATCCAGTCTTCCAATTCTCAATTTTGTGCATATACATTTAGACACGTAAGTTCTGGTTGGATATATATATGCAAGGCAATACACACATCAAATTTCAAATGAATGATTGCCATATTAATTATTATGCGCGCGAATGAACCTGACCTATTTTAGCGAACGCGTCTATCTTGCTTTCCACGAGCGTAACATTTTCATCGTTTCCCCTTCCCGAATTATTATAACCCGTCAGTTGACCCACTGACCATAAGTAATGGTTAGAGCACAAGAATAGTTCTTTACCAGAATCAATCGAGTCAGAGACGAGATTTATTTTGGTAAAGAACTATTCGCGTGCTCTGACCGACTTAGAGCACAATTGACCGCACATAATGCGATTATCTCGAAATACGCAATGGACGATTTGCGATAAGCAGAGTTATCGTCGATGATCGGTATTACCCCCCTGACTAGTAGGTATATTGTAACTAACGCGATGTAAACAATGTCGTCTTTGCTCGTGAATTCTTCTCGGTGTAACTTCAACAAAGCGATGTTTCATCATATCTGAACCGTGATTTACAAATATTTCAACACTAGAGGATATAATAACTTATAAAAAATGTGACATTGTGTTATTTATAAAAAATAGAGGATTAAAAACTGGTGGATCAAAGCGAAATTTGGCGTCCCGTGTGACAGATTATTTTTCTGTAACGACCAGTGATATGCAGTGCTTCTAAAACAAAAGACCGTGGTGATGATAAAGAGAATGGAACGGTGGAGGTGGTGACTTTCACACAGAAAACTTGCAGGAATTCGAATTCGAGAAAGTTATATTTGGATGGACGAGTGATTGAAAACAGTTTCCAAACTTTTCACACAAGGATTTTGAGAACTATCTCATCTATAGCCGAGACACATCTGACGATTCTCGTGAAATGGATTGTTACATTCCAACGAGGATATAAATTCAACAAGGAAGGATATGTGCACAAAGTTATGGTCAATCCGATCAGTGATCACTCAAGACTGTGTTGTGTTAGATCAAAATACCACACATCGATGAAGCAGGGAATACACATCCACTGGATTTTGATGAAAAAGATGAGCCATATTCCACATAGCGGTGCTTACTGTTCTTGTCCAGCAGGGTGAGTCCTTCGATCTTTTTAATTTTGTCAGATAGTTGTTACAATAAACAATTGTATTTAACACCACATTGACTTTCATGAAGACGTTGAAGAAAGGTTTTTGTTCATTGAAAACATGTATAGCTTACATATATACATTCATGATGCCGTGAATTTATATGACCGAACGTCACACAACAAAATGTTGAAATAGGCCTATACTTCTGCCATCAATACTTAGAAAAATGAAGCTTTTATTGTTATTTTAGCCTTTATATCCTAAAATATGAACTCTATACCTATTCCCCATTTGTATCATGTTTATTTTTGTCCATAGATTGGGCTGCTGTTTGCATTGGAGATGATGGGTGACAGTTCTGAAGACATTGCATATCTAGATCAAAACCATGTGAATGGAAAAAACCGAGTAAACGGAAAAACCCACCGAGGCCTGTTGAAGAAATTCAATTAAAAGAAATAAGGTGAGTCAAAATGTATGTCAGTTGATGCAGGAGTACACATTACCACATGCACAGTGGGTCACTCAAGAGGGTGTGATAATACATCAATCTTAATGTCCACCAGGGCTTACTGTCATAACCACATGATCATTATATTAGCCACCACATGTCCACATGTGTAATAAATATTACCTTACAGGAGGTGCTAATATTGGGGGGAGGTGTATGAACAATATCACACCCCTTATTCGCGTGACACCATGCTGTATCAATAGGGCGTTTGATTGCCAACAATGATTGTACCAGTATTGGTTTAAGTTATCAGTGTGGTATTGTAATAATTCGGCCATGAACATGTGGCATATTTTCCCAGGCGGGATATATTCAATAAGTTAATGTTAGCCACCTATTATTCCAGGTATGGAGAAAACTCTGCTGACAAAAAAGCCGCAGTTTTGATGTCGATTCCGAACGCTTCCTACAAACCTTATGCAACAGGTTGCCCAGACAGAGAGGCCGTGATTTTCCATCTTATTCCTATGATTCCAAGTGGAGAACCTGTTCAATCCGATCTCAACGTTGGTCATGTCGAGGCGGTTTCAACATCATATATTTATGAAGAAACCATCCAGGCTACCAGATTGATAAGTCTAACTGATCTAAACGAGAGAGAGGGTCTGGAAATATCTATAGTTATCGATTCCATCGCATATGCATGACCATTTCACAATGGAGAGCGTTCGTTATAACAGTTCCATTGGTATAATATCAATTGCGTTGAATTGCTTTATATGTGTACAGCAAGTTCAATAGTCTGACGATATACTGATATAGGCAAATGCCAAAATATAAAGAAAATAATGTTATACTTGGAGATGATATGCTTCTTCTTTAATTATTGTCATTTACTCCACCGTGACAAGGGGCGGCATCAAATTTGTGAGAGCACAACACACAAATTAGTTTTTTATCAGACATCTTACTAAAGCTTATGGGCAAACACTGTGGCCATTTGTACCATAACCAGGTTGAACACATGTTTCTCCATTGTTTCTCACCACATATAGTTCAACTGAAGAACTGCTTCTGGTATAGAATTATTAATGTCCACGGTATCTCAATCTTTGTCACGATGGATCAATTGTCTTGCAATGAATTTCTAATGTATGCATTTGGATGCCAGTCGCTGGGCGGACTTGATCCCTCAGATATTCCCAATGAAAATAGTTTATTCACAGACTGCTTCTCGTTCATAAGTGTATTATGTTACATATGATTGTTTGCGAGTGGCGACTCCTATATAGATTCATGCATCATGTATACTGCTGATCTTTAATATCCCAAATTTGTCGGGAAACAAATAGCATATGTAACAATACAATTTTATTATTACTATCTACAGTATACTAAAGTATACGAATATCACAATATCAATGATAACATCGCATCTCTGTATATTATATGGAATGCCACCATATATCGATATCTAATTTATTATATGCCATTATAGACATTGACGTATAATTATAATTAGTAGATATATGACCTCTGTGATTGCAATCGCCATGCAATTTATTATATATACATGTGTATATGGGATAGTATTGACGTTATATATACACGTATATATAGTACAATAATTGCTTCTAATTTCACACGATGCATTCGTGTCTGTTCTGATAACACATACGTAACGCCTTATTATTCTTAATGTTTTTTGATTATGTAATTGTATATACGTTGTACACTACGTCTCCCGTGTGTGGAGGAATAAACAATCTCTCTCTCTCTCTCTCTATGGGCACCACACACTGCAGAATTCGAAATGTTTTTATCTGTCCCATTTTCCGTTCTACGTCAATTGTTGCACATGCCACTCGTCGTGTGTAGAAAACATTATTTTTCTCAACTGTTCGTCGTACATGTATTTCATCGGTGGCATGTAAAGTTTGCATTTTCACGCTTTCAGTTCCTTTTCGATATGAACAAACCGGGAACAGAACAATAATATTTTCCCATTCAATATAATGCATGGATGTAACTTAGGTAGGAAGCACGTATTTTCGATATGCATTCCATTGCCAATGTTGGCCTTTCTATCTTCTATTTGGTGAGACAAATATTCACTAATCCCGTCTCGGATTTTTATTAGACTAGGATATTCATAATATGACAATAAATATTTCATTGATTTACTTTTGTAACGTTAAAAGCATGTCGCGACAAAGCTTTCCCGACGCCCGGTCGACTGGCTTGGTGTATAGAAGCGGCCATCTCATTAACGCTGAGCTGAGATTAAGTTATACCTACTAGTCAGGGGAGGTAATACCAATCATCGACGATAACTCTGCTTATCGAAAACGGTCCATTGATCGTGCGTTGAACACGACGTACAATCCGTGCGCTGGCCGAGATGAACACAATGACCCGTTAGCCACACCAATCATCGTGATTACCCATGCAGTGATCGCCGTTGAATGTGAATAAATATGTCCGACACGACACGGATTAACGTATGACCCGTTTTCACAAACCAAGTCACTCGCAGATGTGTTTGGAAAGTCAAATGTGGAAGTCGCATGATTGTGTCTTACTATTATTATATACATTGTAAAAGTGGATCATTAATTCCGAAGAAGTCTGTCTGCCAGAATGTTGACATGGAATGTGGACCTGTAACCAACAACCAACTACTTTTTGCCAAAGGTAATGCTGCACATCATTATTATGTGACAAACGTGTCGCCTTTTCAAGAAAATGTTTCGAAATTACTACCATGATAGTCCATTGGTTCCTCCAGATTCTCCAGATACAAGTTCTGTTGTTAGTTATATCGGATATGTGGAGCGCTATATAGTGAAGTGGTGATTCTGTTGGATTATTGGATATATCACTATTTAGTGGTTCTAAATGTAAATGTTCATTCGTTTAGTTCATCGTTGGATTAGTGGTCCTGAGAATATTTTCGGAACTGGATTAGTTTTGTGGAATAATTATAATAAATGTAATTATTCTACTAGTTAATAAATAATTCAACCAATGCATGTGTTACTATTGCCACCCCTCCGTTCGCCCTGTTGATGTATCTCATATATATTTTGAAGACCTCTGTTTGTATGTCTGTATATTTGTCTGTCATTGATACAAATCTACCGATCTGGACGAAACTTGGTACGTGTGTGTAATTTGACCAGGCGGTGGACGTTGTCGTATTGGCGAGCCCGGGCGGCGCCAGCTTCGCGCATGCGCAGACGAGATCTCGGAAACGGGTGGAGCTATCGACTTGAAATTTGCTATGTGAATGTATCTTGCCCCGGATACGAATTTTATCGGGTCGCCGAGCCCGTGCGGCGCCCGCTTCGCGCATGCGCAGACGAGATCTCGGAAACGGTGGAGCTATCGACTTGAAATTTGCTATGTGAATGTATCTTGCCCCGGATACGAATTTTATCGGGTCGCCGAGCCCGTGCAACGCCAGCTTCGCGCATGCGCAGACCAGATCTCGGAAACGGGTAGAGCTATCGACTTGAAATTTGTTTTTTGAATAGCCCGGACAACGTCGTGCTCATCGACTTGAAATTTGGTTTTTGAATAGCCCGGACAACGTCGGGCTCATCGGCTAGTCTCATATATATTTTGAAGACCTCTGTCTGTCTGTTTGTATGTATGTTTGTCTGTCATTAATACAAATCTACGATTCTCGACCGATCGCGACGAAACTTGGTACGTGTGTGTAGTTTGATCAGGCGGTGGACGTTGTCGTATTGGCGAGTCCGTGTGGCGCCCGTGCAGCGCATGCGCAGACTAGATCTCGGAAACGGGTGGAGCTATCGACTTGAAATTTGGTATGTGAATGTATTTTGCCCCGGATACGAATTTGATCGGGTCGCCGAGCCCATTCGACGCCAGCTTCGCGCATGCGCAGACCAGATCTCGGAAACGGGTAGAGCTATCGACTTGAAATTTGGTTTTTGAATAGCCTGGACAACGTCGGGCTGGGTAGAGCTATCGACTTGAAATTTGGTTTTTGAATAGCCCGGATAACGTCGGGCTCATCGGCTAGTATATATATATACATGTATATATATATTGTATTTTTGGTAAATCACACCCAATTCCCAAGGCTGGCAAACTAATATTGCAGTGATATCCCATTGTTCGACACGCGCCACTCTTAACAAACAAATCGCGCGGTAGTTTCAATGTAGCTTCAGTTATTATAATGCACCCCCCACCGCACTTCCCTTATACGCCGTCCCTATATATGTGCCTGCTTAGTATATTAGAGGTGCATAAATAGTAACGGCGTATAATGGCAGTGTGTTTGGGGGAAGCAGAGCGCCGTTCGTGCCCCTGTGGCCTCTGGTAATTGAAGCTACTTCGAAGCGCCCGTGCGATTTGTCTGTTGTGAGTTGCGTGTGCCTAACAATGGGATAATCATTGAACTATTCATTCGCCAGCGTTGGGAATCGGTGTGCTTTACCAAAAATCAGGGAACGGTTGCAACAATGGGATTGTGCTCTAACACCAATAAGAGCAGATTGGTCCACAGTCAACGCGATTCTATTCCGAACACAACAGGCCGAATTATTCAAAGCAATAAACGAGACAAGGCTGAGATCTTCGCTGTGCCCGCACGGTTCATGTGACGCCTGCGATGTATTGGTCAACTGTTAAGCCGCTAATAATTCCGCAATATTCAGGAGATTGAGCTAGATGCATAGCGCGTACATGTAACAGACCGAAGCTCTTGGGTGCAGTTGTCTGTAAATTTATATACGCATTGCATGATCCTAAATAAAATATGCGTCTTTGGATTTTGAATGAATTGCTAAAGGCATACACACCAATTTTAAATCTAAGTTATTTATTTATGAAGAATTCTGTAATTTCCATTGTAAAATGGTTAACATTACACAATTAATGTTATTTCTTCATCTCTTCATGTTTATATCTCACATCTCTTATCTGAAATATTCTTGTAAACATATATGCTTCACCATCCGTCGGCCAAAGTTCTTGAGCAGCAGTAGTAATGGTGGGCACTATGGCCCAGTACCCCCCCAGACATGGGCACTATGGCCCAGTACCCCCCATGTCTGGGGGGGGTACTGGGCCATAGTGCCCATGTCTGGGGGGTACTGGGCCATAGTTCCCACCCTGAGGATAGATGTTCCTGTCATTGATGTGACATTTCTGATCGAAAAAATGAAAATGGAGTTAGACATTTTTTCATTACTAATTTAAAGTTTGTATAATTCTGACCAGAGATGACACATCGACACGAACAGAATCAATTGGTGGGGATCCTACAGTGAAAACGATTTTGTTGAAATTTATCATTTATTTTTCAAAAACAAGAACAAGAACAATGAACAATAATATATTATTATACATCAATAATATTAACAAAGAACAATAATTTATGTACAAAACAAGGTCTCAGATTTGAAGAAACTTAATTGAACATCCTACAACATCCTACAACATCCTACGCTGAATCAATAACAAAAGAGTCTATTTTGTGGAGTTGTTGACACATTCGTTGTTATCGGTCGTCGTCTTCTTTGCGTTGTATGTATATCAGCCGTCGATGTGCTGGTGAAGTTTAATTCAACAGCAAATTTGCTTTTCTGTATAATCGACCATAGTGTTTTCCAAACCATCGAACTATTGTTCTGTCATTCTTGAAGAAATCCCGAGAATTGAATAATCTTTTCATCCTCTTTCCTTTCATCATGTGGTGGAGTGCGAATATACAATATAATCCACACACATTTGTCGCACGATGTTGATATCGTGTTGTATTCATAGTCCATGCTGATGAGTTCCTTTTTATGAATGGTAACATATATCGTCTCGGTGGTGGTAGTCCAAATGAGTCGAAGTATACAGCTGATCTTCCCTTGAATAACATCAAGGTCCAGTGTTCTCCTGGCTGATCCGATGAGTGCGTGTTCACAATATATGCTTGAATATGTTGTGGTTTCTTCTCTGGTAACAGATCTCTAGCACAAACATATGTGTTAAGTTTACGCAACCAGGAATTGTCCAGAATATATTGAAGTTCAGCTGTCTGCATCGTTGTAATTCTCTTTGACTCGCTGTGACCACATCAGAGTCCACTCTGCGTCGAATTTTTTGCGGTTGACCTCCAAACTGTTTCTCAGATGATCCCACATGACGTATGCTTCGAACTTCTCCTTGCAGTGTGGGTTTAACTCCATCAGCTTCGGGAACCATCTTTCCATAACATTGTATATGTCAAGTTTAATCAGCACCAAGTCGATAAACTGGTTTGTCCAATCATCAGTTGTAGAGAACAAACACAGAACATGTTCACGTTGACTAGGATGTTCTATTTTACATCCTTCACAGTTTGCTGACACTTCCTTGCGAATAAGTTCTTGTAGTTCTTCAATCATAGCGTTGTTGAGTGTGTCCAAGATCAGGTTTAATCTCGGAGCAACGTGTTGTGAACATTGGTATTCTTCATAGTAGTTCCATAGCTGTGATGTGAACTCCATCCTAATAGTCAGTAAGCACTTCTCTCAAAGCTGTGATCTCTATTTCACTGTCGAATTCAGCATACACCAAAACGTTGACGGCTGTAGTGAGAGCTGTCAAGAACTGAAGCTCCGAACGCAGGTTCCCTGTCTTTATAGGATGTAGATGTCCCTCGTCACTTCCTTGGTCCGGTGTCAAGTCGAAACCCCACAAACAATAACCATTCATATATTCTTTTAAATTAATGCCAATTGATTTGTTAACACCAAACATTCCTAAAGATTGATACAAAGATAAATATGATCTGAGACATTGTTTTGTTGCGAAGTTTGGTTCAAATGGACGGTTATGTATTGTATGACCGTCTTGACTAACTTCCAATTTATTCAAACTGAAATGTTTGAAGTGGAATGGATTGGTACCCAAATCTCCATTCATATCTTTATTTTCGACCAACGCAATAACAATTCTCTTTGGTAATTGTCCTTGAAATAAGTGGTCTTCAATTTTTGATCTAAGTCCAGTACTAATTGTGAAAGTTTTTATTTCTACTCGTCTGATAGGTATTTTCATTTTTGACTGGACAATTTCTTGATTTAATTTATTTGAGACCGCTGGAAAGAGACTAACTGTTCTGAGATGGAACACTGCTGATTCGAAAACAATTTGTCCATCCTCGGCGCCAATGAGGCAAAATTTTGATGGTGATCTGTTTAATCTGATACGAATTTCAATTCCATTTGGTAAATATTTTTCTTGAAGAAACAGATCAGTGTGTAAGCGTCCACATAGTTCAACAATTTTACTACCACCGATCAAACTTTCTCTAGAAGTTAATCCAACATTGCCACCACCTTTGGTATTCTCTTCAAATTGTTCTGCTGTATCGCCATACCACATTTCTAAATTTGCTAATTGATTATCTTTATATTCTGGAGAGTATCCCAACAGATTTTTGAAATATGCTCGGTATGGGTAAGTGTCAGAATTCGAAGTTATCAATTTGTTGTTCAAGTAAACATCGATACTGCTGAACATGCTATGAAAGAAATTGTTAACAGGTGCTAATTCCGTACCAGCTAGCAAATTAGTTCCATCTTTTTTTGTAATTTTGAATTTCACATAAAGATAAGATTGATTAATATCTGTCCACTTTTCGGTTTGAGATGGTATGACAAACTCTATCGGAGCAGAATTATTCAGCGGTGCAATCGGATGATTTTCGATCCACTGCGATTCTGACATTGTAGCCACCGTTGGTGGAACATGTGTTATATCAAGTTCCGATTGATTGCATTCGCATGATCCATTTACCATTTGTGCCATGATTAATCAAAAATATCAAGAGCTCGACTGCTAGGATGTTTTTTCGACTGACTTTTTCGGCGTTTGACAGCTGAATGATTCATTGTTGAATTCGCTACTCTTTTTCTAGGTTTTTGTCTCGAGTTCAAAATTTGATTTTTAGCTTGAGTGCCAAAAGATTTTAAAGCTTTTTTACCTTCAGACATCAACTCTTCTTTCGGACTTTTACCTTGATTAATAATTTCATCTGCAACACCAAAAGTGTGTTTTTTCGCAAGTTGTAAAGCTGTCCGACCAATCGGTTTTAGAAATGGTACAGCAGATCTCATAAGTGATTTGAATATTGAACCAATACCGTTACCATATTGCCGTGGTACACCTCTATACACGGGGAACATTGTTTTTAGAACTCCTCTCGTTTTCTGAAATGCAGCTTCGCCAAAAACTTACCATCAATAAACTGAATTGATTTTCCTGTGTCGCCACTTATATTTACACTAATTTTGTCAAAGTATGACTTTGAAACTGGAACATAATGTAAATTTAAAAATTCATGTTTTACATGTAATCCGTCGATATCTCTTTCAATTCTGAAAGAAACAACTCGTAAAATTTGTACTTCAACATTTCCAACAATTGTGAAATCGGCAATATCAGAATAAGCAAACATTTGATTATGACCAACAAACAAATCTACACCAAACGGAAATCTACTATTTGAATAAAAATCTTCAGAAGCGTTTTCAGTTTTGTAACCCAACTTGTGCAAAAGACATTGTGGTAATTAAATTCCTAGTTTTGGGATACTTAAACTCTTGCGAATAATTTTCACACGTTTTGTAACTTTTGAGTACTTGATGTGAAATCCGTATTCGTTTTGCATTGCTTCTCCAAGTGTTTCATCAATTACATCTTGCATTGTATCAAGTAAATCTGTCGCAGAGGTATACGAACCTTCTCGTATCTGTATTTCAATTGCACGAACGCCATCAGGTCTCGTAAATATCTTTTCTTCAAAACGATTTTGAAGAACAGACAGTATTATTGCATCAGTTGTAATCAAATTGAATTTACACGAATCCCCTGTAACATTGTATGTTTCTGAAGGTGTTATCAGTTCGACTAATGCAACTTCCCATTTTTCTTTATCAATTTGAATTGGTTTTGGTAATTGTACAGTAAAACAACATTGAGAATTGTTTGGATACATTACCATTGAACTGTCGCTCGGAATTGTAATGTAGAAAGAATTCATACTTTCAAAATTTCTGTCGACTGATTTTTCAAATATTTCAAACGCGGTGTTGGTAAAATGTATCCCAAAGAACTACTGAGTAAAATTAACCACAGTTCGTTATTTTCACTTTGTAATCTTAAATGAACAATTGCTGTAGCGATTATACCAACAATTATAATAATTTGTGTAAAATATGTTACTTGATTTTTTGCAATTTTTTCTCCACAGATTTGAAATTGTGATGGAGCATCCAGATCAACTGATCCATTTTGAGCCATGTTAAAAGTTTTATACCAAATTTGTGGCAGGAATCCAACTGTCAAATTTTTTAGGATAACCAGCCCAATGAACTTTAATTTCTCTAACTGATTTACCAGCAACTTTTCTTGAACGTTTACCAACAACTGATTCAATTTCATAAACTTTATTATCTTTTATATGTTGAATTTCTTTACCATAAAATGATCCTGCGATGTTTTCACCATCTAAATCTACTAATTTGTAAGTTAATGGTGTACTTTTACAAACTCTACTAATTTTGAAAATTTCTTTTGTCCAATTTGGAAGATATCCTTTATCAAAAGTTCTCTTTGTTTTATTTATTCTAACAAAATCTCCAACTTTCAAGATCTTATCTTTTTTCGTTTTTAACTTTCCATAAAGATTTCTGGAAACTTCAATTTCATTTTCTCGAGTTACTAAAACTGGTGCCATCTTAATACTTCTATGAAAACTTTTGTTGTAAGAATTCACAAAATCGTGCAAAACATCATTGTATTTCAAAGTTTGATTATGTGTAAAATATTTCCACATCTTTGTTTTCAATGTCCGTTGAAAACGTTCAACTATACTTGCTTTTGTCTCTGGATTCTCTGTTGTGAAAAAATGAATTTTCTTAGATTTCAAAAAATTTAAAAATAATTTATTTTTGAATTCTGAACCTTTGTCAGATTGAAATGAAACTGGTTTTCGTTTTGATGATTTGAGAATTTTCTGAAATGTTTTAACTAAAGTTTTACCAGTTTTGTCTTTAATTTTTTCAACCCATGCAAATTTTGAGAACACATCAATAACACAAAGTAAATATCTGTAATTGTCATTGTGCTTTTGCAAAGTTTGCAAATCTGCCAAATCAGCTTGCCACTGAATATCAATTCCTGCAACAATAGTTTTACGTCTGCGAAATTTCCGAACAATTGGTTTGTGCAAAGTGTATGTTTTTTGCCATTGTAACCATTTTTTAACATCTGAAAGTTTAATTTTGTTATTTGTTTCTTTCACATTTTTAAAAAGTTGATTTGCTGCACTGAAACCACCAACTTCTTTTGGATTGTAGTAAATTTCAGTTAGAAGTTTGTCAAATTTTATGTAAGTGGGGACCATTCTTTCAAAATAGATTTTCTGGTAACGACAAGACATTTCCGGTGTATCACAGGGATGCGCATGCGTGAACAATGGCGGTTTGTTTGTATTTTTCCTCTGTGAATTTTTCAATTAATATGAAATAATGGATTAAATAATGGATTAACACGGGATTATTTTTCTAAAACTGTTATGTGTGGACTATACTATCCAGGTTAGTAATGGAATACATGCCAGACATGACTCTGTCCAGAGATAGAACTGTTTCATTCGATAGACAAAAATTTGGTCGTTTAAATCTGTAAATGGCAGAGATGTCTTACGCGGAGTGGAGAGGGTTGTCAACCCGGACGATATCGCGGCCATTCAGGTTACTGATGAAGAATGCTTAATTACTCTTGAGGCAAAGGACTTCTTAATTGAACGTGGATTCAAATTGTTCAGGGAATTTATCAGACCCAATGACGTGGAAAATCGCACTATACATGTGACAATAAGGAATGTCCCATTCGAACTCGGTGACGGCCACATCGTTAAATTTCTGTCTGCTTACGGAAATGTGGTACCAAATTCAATCAGGAGAGGGACATACCAAGGTTCACACGTGCAGACAGGGGTTCGTTATGTGCAGATAGCTGAGAGTGGTTGTCAGGAAATTCCAAGTGAAGTTAAGATGGGAAAATTCGTGATTAAAATGTTCTCTTCCAAAACAATGTGTTTATGTAAATACTGCAATGACCTACATTTCCCGACAACAATATGTGACCAAGAGCGTACAGCCAAAAATAGATGTGGGCGGTGCTACAGTAGTGCACATAAATCTTGGCAATGTGAAAATGAGATGATATGCAAATCATGTCTCAACCCTGGACACCGCTCAGATGATCCCATATGCAAAGGCAAGCCAACTACTGTAAACACTACCACTGATGATGTTGTGAGCAGTAATCGGCAGCCCATACAAAGACCGCCAGACAAACCAGCTATCGCTACCACTGATGATTATGTGAGTAGAAATCGACAGCCCATACACGGTCAGCCCACCATGCAGAGACAACCCGCGAACGCTAATCGTCGAGATGATTGGACAACCAATCGTGAACGGCTAGGATCTATGTTCTCATATAGTGCAGACACACATCATAAATATGACCCAATCAACAGAGTACCGGTAGCTAATCTGATTGATTTCTGTGAGGTGACACGCGATTCAACCCAAAGTGATGATGTTTTTGGTAAAGCTGGAGGAAATGAGACACATGATGCAAACACAGGTGTCGATGATGATGATGTTGTTAATGCCGAAACAAATGATGATGCTGAAATAAACGGTAGTACTGAAACAAAGTGTGATGCAGACGAAACCAATGGAAATCTCGAAATGGAATGTGGTGATTTCAGGAAAGTTGTAGATGGAAATAAAGAGGATGAACAGAGTTTAGTGAAAGCCATCGTCCTCGGGGCGAGCAATTGCGGTGGTTTAAAATTGGGCAGGGATGACATCAAAGTGTTTCAATATTCAGGGGCTAAATATTCCGAAGTGGAGAAACTAATCAACAGTGCAAAGTCAGGCGTCGACCGATTTGAGGTTAAAAAGGTAACAGTTCACCTCGGCACCAACGATATAGTGGAGAACCATTCGGATCTGGAACTGATTGAAATGGACGTCAGTGATGGTGCCTCTGCTGTACACGAGGCGTTTCCGTTTGCCACAGTTAATTTGTGCAGCATTCCACCTAGGAAAGGCTTGGGTGCTAAGATGAGAGATCACAATTCGATTGCTCTTCGAGTGAACAAATATACTGAGAGGCTGTGTAAGCGGAAATTCTATTTGAAGTACATTGATAATGCAATGTTCCGTTCCAAAGATGGCAATGGAGTGAAATCGCTTTATAACGCGAAGGACCATTCGGGACTGCACTTCAATGAGGATGGCAGAGCAAGACTAGTATCGTCTTTAGTTGGTGCATCTGAATACACATGCACCGATGATACCAGAGTGAAGCGTGCCAGAGACAGTACCACGCCCACCAATGACAGACCAAAAATGCCGAAAGTCAATACATGAACTGTTAATCAATTGTGTAATAATATCAGTTCTCAAGATATTGTCACTAGATATGAGAACATTAATGTCTTCGGATATACACGTTATACATGTAACTCTGCAAACATTGCCGTGCAATCTCCCCAAGTGTGCGAGCAAATATCAAGTACATCGGTCAATTCAAAACAAACCGAAAACCATTGTTATGACGGCGAGCTAGACAAACATCACTTGACCGCACCAGTTTCGCTCAGTGTACCGTTAGCTCATGACATATCACGTGCGCCGGTCAATCCAAAACAACCCGAAAACCATTGTTTTGACGGCGAGCCAGACAGACATCACGCGACCGTACCAATATCGCTCAATGTAATGTTGACTTCTAGTAATCCATTGAGTCCGCTGAATCGTAATGATTGCCCGTGTTACTGTAGCCAATCAACCGCAACCCGTTGTAACGAAGGCCAGGTACACAGAAATCACGTGCTCAATAGCAATCACGCTGTCAGTCCGAACTCGACATGTCGCGCTAGTAACGGTGACCAGTTGAATACCCGAACTGCAAATAATGGTTTTGTCAATGGATCGAGATTTCACATGGTCGGAGTAGGAGTATCGCTCACAAAACGTCAGGCGACTGAGACAAGCAAAGTAGACGCATATCCCGATCGCGATAGTGAGTTGTCCGCACCAATTGTTCATGCCTATGTTTCTGACGATTCTCAATCTACCGAACCTGAATCGCCCTTATTAAGCACCTACGACATTTTGAGAGAAACACGGGAGATAATGTATGGCAATGTTTGTGAAATGTCTTCAAATAATGTTAATTTAGAAACATGTATATGTAACAATATTGAGCTGGCTGATATATGTTGTGTTGAAAATGATGATGTTGAGCGTAAATGTACGTACAGTAGTAGCAAACAAGTAAATGTGAATGTCATTAGGGGCGAAGTTTGTATCAAAGCGCCAAAAGCCACAGATACTGTAATACGTTATTCAAATTCTCATTTGCTGGACACCGGCACTCAGTTAAGCTTACATGACACATATAAGTTACAATTACAAAATTGTACAAAAAGCGACACCGATAAAGTTAACGGCAAATTGTTAATTGACAATGGGCATGTAAATGCATCAATGTCATTGTCACTCAATACAACTGATAGTGCTTGTCACACAGTGAGTTCAAATGCTGTTTTTGATAATTACAATGATAACTCATCCTATCCTAGCGTGTGTAATGACATCGCATCTTACGAACATAATGGTACAGTACAGTACCCATATAGTAATAGCTTGGCGCCAGATCTTGTAACTGATTCAAGTACGTTATACAAGTTTGCTACTATGTCACATGCATCTACTGATTTATCGGATGTCCGCAGAAAGGTTCGAGAAAGTGTATTTGTTCCTAATGACGTTCCGATTGAGAACATAAGGGATAATGTATATGCGGATCTCCTGAACATGACTACATGCATTACCGAATCCCACTTTAATTATGACCGTAGTTGTGAACAACGCATGGGCGAGCGTCATAATGAACAAAGCATGGTAGACTGTTTTGATCACGTGCCCCAAGCTGTATGGCCCAGTGACAGAGACACACCCACGGTAGACTGTTCACTTGATCAATCGGAATGCGATTGGCAGTCAGAAACTGATTATGAGTACTGTAATATTCATGATAGAATAATGAATTACGGGACAACATCTAACACCGATCTCTATCAATTAACTCCGCTTGATGACAATTTGGAGCATATCACAGCGGACTGTGAGTGTCGTGGTGTAGTTAAAAAAGACCACATTATAACGTTAGAGACTAAACCCCTATCAGATATTTTAAAAGACGCACGAGAATTAGTAGATAACACCAATGAAAATAAATGTTCTTTATCACATAACAATGACTCACTTGATTATGATCAGGGCGATACTATTGATTGTATGAATGAATATTTGCACGAAAACTATTGTGATGACATTAATATTACAGATACGCCATGTTTGTGTAAAAATAATTATCTTGATGTAGCTGAGATATATCCATTCGAACAAGACCTCAATTCCGAAAAGAACGAAGGAAATTTCGAAATCTTGTCTTTAAATGTGTGTGGTCTTCGAAAAAGACTTGAATATCCGGATTTCCAGGAGTTTTGTTCTAAATACCATGTCTTATGTCTATCGGAAACAAAAACCGATGACTGTGACAAACTGTATTTAAAGGGGTATACCTTTTTTATGAAAAATAGACAAAAACTTTCGCGAATACGGTCAGGTGGAATAGCCATTGGCATCAAAGACGAACTTTGTAGATTTTCGAAAATCATTGAAACGCCGTCCAAGTTTGTACATTGGATTGAGATTAAAAGGTCAGAAAATTCATGTAAATTCCATGTAATAATAGGTGCAGTATATAAACCACCTGAAAGTAGTAACTACGCATCGAAAGACGCATTTACAGAAGTAGAAAGTGAGTTCTTAAATTTAGCGAACCGCACAGATAAGATATTCATCACTGGCGATTTCAACGCACGTACATCGCTTGAAACTGATATTAGTAATTATGGTACCGACAACGACATGTTCGAATCGGATATATTTCACGAAATACTTTCAGAACAATTGATATATTTACACATGACTAATATGCCTATAGCCAGACAGAACCAGGACCACAACAGAAACCAATATGGAATCTCACTCTTGAACTTATGTCAACATCACGGTTTTGTTATTTTGAACGGAAGGGCTGGTAAAGACAAAAACGTTGGCGCATTCACCAGTCAAAATAAGACCGTAATTGATTATACATTATCTTTAGCGACAGCTCTACCAGCTATATTGGACTTCCAAGTACTCCAATTTAGCCCATTAGCATCAGATATACATTGCGGTCTCGTAACAACGCTCAATTCTGAATATGCACGTAAGTGGCCCACTGACAATGACACGACGTCTGCCAGCAAAACGAACCGCGTAAAAAAGTGGGACCCTTCTAAACGACCAGAATTTGTTGAAAATATTGATTATAATGCCATTTCCAGCATACACCACTTATTGAATTCACTCAAGCCGAACGAGTTGTGCCCCGAAGCAATTAATATGATTGTCACCTCCATAAGCAAAGTCATGACAACAACGGCAGAAAATACTTTAGGTGTACACACTGAACGGACAATTAGGCAGTCGAATAACCGTAGAAATGGTAAAAATAAACCATGGTTCAATGAAGCGTGCCGAATTGCACGACAGTCTTATCGGAGAGCTTCTCGTGCTCAAAAATTAAGCCGGGACTCCACCTCAGATAGAGATATGAAACAAGCGTCTCGCGTTTATAAAAGCGAAATGGACAAATCAATTAGAGCACACAGAGATATGATTACTCGCGAAATGTCAGCTTTACAACACGGTAGCCCGCGTGATTTCTGGAAGAAAATTAGGGGCGGAAATTCTCAATGCATTGATGCTACTCTCGATGATTTGACACATTATTTTCAGAACATCAATGCGACTAAACACGATGACGACCCATTAATAGAACGGGACATAATTGAACTATTTAACGTAGACGCGAATACCGACCTGAACCGACCGATCACCGAAGAGGAAATAAGACAAGCCATTAAGGGTCTCAAAAATAACAAATCAAGCGGCCATGATCTTATTCTCAATGACTATATCAAAGCCTCTTCAGATGTTTTCATCGGCATATACTGCAAATTGTTTAACATAGTATTTAACACGGGGATAATACCGGCAGATTGGGTGATAGGTACTATTGTACCTCTTTACAAAAACAAGGGTGACCCGACCGACCCCAGTAATTATAGGCCGATCACCCTTCTGAGTTGTTTTGGTAAACTGTTTACTAAGATCTTATCCAACCGTTTGGGACAATTCACTGACGATTTTGACGTTATATCAGAAAATCAGGCCGGTTTCAGGAAAAATTATTCGACTATCGACAACATTTTCATTTTAAATTTATTATTTGAAATAAGTAGAAAATTAAACAAGAAATTATTATGTGCGTTCATTGACTTCCAAAAGGCATTCGACATGGTGTGGAGGCAAGGACTTTGGATGAAAATTTTGAAATATGGGATCAATGGGAAAATATTTACGGTTATTGCCAACATGTATAATCATATTAAATCCTGTGTTCAAGCAGAGGGAAGTAAATCCATTTACTTCCCCTGCCATGCTGGTGTTAGGCAAGGTGGGAACCTATCCCCCCTACTATTCACACTGTACTTGAACGATTTGCAAGAATATTTACTTGATAACGACGTAGTGGGCTTAAAAACAATAGACATAGAAATAGAGAATCGACTCAACTGTTATGTGAAAATATTCATGATTATGTACGCCGATGATACGACAATCATGGCGGAAACCCCAAAAGTATTACAACAACAACTGGACCTCTTTGAAAAATATTGCAATAAATGGAAATTAACAGTGAATATCGAGAAAACGAAAATTGTCAACTTTTCGAAGACCAGTCTTCCAAAAAAGACAAAATTTCTGTTCAAAGGAAGAAGAATCGAATCAGTAAACAAATTTAATTACCTAGGAATAATATTTTGCAAATCTGGATCATTCACGACGGCAAAAAAGGCCCTGGCAGAAAAAGCTACCAAAGCCATGTACTCAGTTATTGGCAATTCGCGAAAGCACTGTCTCTCGATCAAAACCCAACTTGATTTGTTCGACTTGCACGTTATGCCAATTTTATTATATGGTTGCGAGATTTGGGGTTTCGGTAACAATGATATTCTTGAAAAAGTTCATCGAAAATTTATGAAGCATATTCTTCACCTGAGGCCATCTACTCCCAACTTTATGCTGTATGGGGAATGTGGGAGACTACCAATTGACGTGTATATAAACACGAGAATAATAAAATATTGGTGCAAAATTATGAACAGTGAGGAGGTGAGATATCCCAGAATACTTCTGAAATTAGCACAGACTATGTTCGATATCAACGCTAATCATTTCCCTTTGTTACACCGAATCTATGATTTATAGACCATTGTAACCAATTACATGCATGGCACATGGAACGCATACCGGATACTGCCCAATTCGTTTCGTATATAAAGTGTAGTTTAATTTCACAATTCACGGATAATTGGGAAACTGATATGAACAACTCCAGTCGTGGTAAGATATACCAAATTTTTAAACATGACTTATCTTTTGAAAGGTATCTAACGTTGAACGTAGTAAACCGGATTACATTATGTAAATTTAGAACCAGTAATCACCATTTACCTATTGAAACAGGACGCTGGCGAAAACCTGAACAAACTAACCGACTATGTCCACTCTGTAACTCCAGAAAGATTGGAGATGAATTTCATTATCTTCTTGAATGCGAGAGACTATCACCCGAAAGACAGCGATTACTATCAAAATTTACTAACAAAAAACAAAATACTATCACAATGAGTGAAATACTTAACCAGAACAATTCAACAGACATACGGAAATTGTGCGACTTTATTAAAATAATCAATCGTAAACTCATAAATTCAGATAAGCTTGGGTAGATACCGAAAAAGATAGTAAATGACACAGTATTCCTACGAACCTAACACGAAATAACATGTGCAAGCGACTAAACCAGAGTGGATACATACTCTTAATTATATTACCTCGCTGGTAATATAATTGAGGGTGTCTATGCACTTTGTGTGGATCAGTCATATATGACACCATAGTATATAGCGTCAGCAGACAGCACCTATGGCAAACAGGTATATTATTTATATTGTAAATACTTTTCATATATTATAATGTATATCATTTGTATTTCTATTATGTAAGTCATGTACATAAAATGTATTATATGTTATCTTAATACCTATTTATTATGGGTCAAAAAGATTAAACGAATTGAAATTGAAATTGGAAAACTTTGAGGTGTGAAAATATCAACTGAACGTTTTCTTGACTTGCCACTGCTAGGAGTTGCATGAGGTGTATGAAACTCATCACCAGTGTGACCTTCTTTTAAATGTCTTTGTATCCACAACCATCGATTCCTGTTACCTACATAATCTTGTGGTACATTAAGTTCCCCCAATCCACGTAGGAATGTTTCATAACCAACTGGGTCAAAACCTTTTCGGTGACGAACAACATCGTTTATCAAATCAATTATATTTGATCCAGTAACTGTTTCTGTTCCATAAATTAATTGTCCACGATCATCCCATCTAAGTTTAGGATTAGTTGACAACAATGTTAAAATTTGTTGTGCTTTACCACGAAGTTTAGATGGAACACTTTCCAATATATGTTCACTCATGTTCCCAAAGTTTTCAGATAACTTTTGTTCAGGTAAACTGAATTTTGAATTTAAAGATTTTTGTGAAGTTTTCAATTTGTACAAATTTTCTCCAAATAACTGTGACTTTTCTGATTCAGAAATATTTTTATCATAAACTGATTTCAATTCTTTGTAAGAATCTGAAACATTTGAAATTGCAGGATCAGGAGGTAATTGAGGTTTATTCATTTCTGACATTTTCCATTGTTTGAAATCTTCCAACATTCTGAATGGTACAATAACCATTTTCTTCATATTTATTTGAGATTTAGTTTTTACAAAATATTTTTAACAACTGCACCTAATGTTTTGCTAATCAATGGAGCAAGAAATAATAATGGTAAAAAGCCACCTTTTTGATTCAAAATTTTCTTCTTTTGTTGCAAAGGTTTGTTCTTGTCTGCAAGATATCTGATATGTTTACGCTTCGAATGTAACTTGCGGTTCTGAGCTTCATTCAGTTTTACATTACCTTTTAAAAGATTTTGACAACATTCTGAAATGCAATCCATCACTTGTTTCGGAGCATCGTTGATCATTTTCTTTTTATATGCAGATGGAACTTTACTCATTGCAACAATCAACTCCCCATATTTTTTTATCAGCGGTACTTTCCGGCTCTTAGTTTTTGAAGGCATCTTCACAGTCTAAGTAGTTGTCTCAAAATGAGCAGAAAAATTATATGTTTCATCTTTTATCTTTTCTGATTGAACCATTCTAAAGCTTCGAATGCCGATTTCGATGCATCAGACAACGGCATAAATTTAGAAAATTCAAGATCAATAACTGGTTTTTTTTGTAACGGTTGATGTTGAGGGTTCTGCTGAGAAGGTATAGGTGTAAATTTAGAATGTTGATTTTGTTGAGTTTGCATCGGTGTAAACTTTGAATGATTTAGAGAAAGCTTTGTTTTACGTTTAGATTCTTTTTGATTACCCCTTTGTTGTGTTTGCATCAGTGTAATCTTTGAACGTTTTGGAAAAACCTTTGATTTACTTTTAGATTGTCTACCAGTTTGTTCAAATGAATTTTTCAAAAGACTTCTAATTAAAACTCCCCCAAGGAACCCACTACCACCTCGTTGTAAAATTAATTTGCGTTTTGTTTCCATATCAGTTGATCGATCAGAGATTTTTTTAAGAACATTTTTATTTCTCTGAAAAAACTTGTTTGTCTGTGATGGTAATTTCCAATCATTTTCAAGAAATAATTCAGCTGCAAAAGTGAAGAAATTTATAATTTGTGACAGTTCATCATGACTAAACATCTCGGTGGACGACATGGTTCTAAAATGAAAAAAGTAACAACAACTGAATTTATACTTTTGAATAAATGACAGGACCTCGGTCATTAGCTGTCAACCATTTATGGAAAATATCAGTTCTAATTCGCAAATAATTTTCTGTTCTAGGATGAAAATCTACTAAAATATATCCATGATTTATTGAAGTTGCATCTTCGTATGCTTGTTTCAAATGATTGGTTTGCATTTGATGAGCCAAAACTTTTATTTGATTTTTATCTCGAACGCTTTGAAATAAAACCATGTAGTGTGCATTCAAACTTATAGTTCTGCTACTTTTTGATTTTTGGAACATGTTTTGAGTAATGTAAATTATTGAAGCATTTCGATGGTGACCTTTTCTAGTAAACCAAAGCATTATTTTGTCTTCATCTTGTTCCCCCATCATGTCATCGAAAACAACAAGATGAGGAAATGATTTATCTGATACAATTTCCTCATCATCGTCTGGAATGCCATCGATAAACTCAACGTTATCAATTTCTTTTATACGATTGTATGTGTCTTGCCATTCTTTGTAACACCAAACTATTTTCTTTGGTGGTGTTTGGAATAAATCGTGTTTAAATTCAATAACTTTTTGAACAAATTCTGTTTTACCTGATCCACTAGGTCCGCTGATAAAGAAATTACACGGATGTTGGAAAAGTAAAGATTCTTCCATGTTGTCACTTTGATGCCTAATCAGAGAGTGAACTTAACGACGTGTGAATTTAGTTTTTAAAGAGAAATCTCCAAAGCTGTAAATATTTCCATACATTTCAATAATCCAATTATTATAGTCTTCTATTCTTCTGTTTGTTCTGTAAATAAAAAAATCATCCCCTATAATGTTTTGAATTTTTGCATATGTTGACATTGTTTTTGTTAACAAATACCCATAGATCCTAGGAACTGATTTAAAGGTTCCACTAGCAAGAGGATAATGATCTTCATACTTTGTATAATGAATATAGTCATGTTCATCAAAAGTTTCTAAATCTAAATGGTGTTGATCACCACCAAATAGCCAAAAATCAGATATTCTTTCAATGAGAAAAAATGTTTTGAATTTAATAAATGATTTAATATAGTTTTGAGAGAAATGAGAAAATATACTTGTCTCAAGATAGTCCAATCTCTGTAAACATTCGTCGACATCACAGCATCGTAGTATTGCTTTCTTTTCTCTTTCAAACCAGACTTCTTGTAATTCCTTCTTTATCTCTGGAATAAGTGTTGACTGTGCCACCAAATATCCATAAATCTTCTCAGCAATTTCTGGAGGTACTACTCCTGTCAACATCTTGACATGAAATGACTCAACATCTCCATCCGTATGGATATGTGTGAATACCATTGACGAGTTTTCGTTTTGTGTACACCGATCTGAAAGTTTTGGTTTGACACTCACTAATTAGTTGATGGTTCTTTTGTCTTTTAATTCTGGAAGGATACTCAACAACAGTTTTGAAATTTTCACGATCATTAACACATTGTACCATTGTTTCAAAATTAACTTTTTGACTTGTGCTGTAATCAAGAGTGATACCTTTTACCTTACATTTGGGGTATCTTCTCCCATCTTTGATGTATTCATATCCGTAGTTCTTTGGCCCAAGTCCAACAAATTTGACAATCTTTGCATCTGGATGTTCGTCGCTCCATTTCCCCAATCTTCCTTCGATAGTTTTGATGTTCTTCTTTGATGGATCACTGACATACATACAGCTGTCTGTATCAAAATACAGCACTCTATCTCCAAGTTTTTAAAAAACTTTATACAATTGTAATCTTGCATACGCTGTAACAAAAGAAGCAACAACAACATTTGCTGAATGATGAGGTTCAATATTATCTAAAATATCAACATAATTTACCAGAATGAATTTGTCACCATCAAGAAGTGTAACATTTTGAACAATTATATTGTTACTAGTAAGCAATTCAAAATAACGTGATGGCTTATCCACATACTCTGTTTTTGACATAAGATTTCTTTGTGCATTCTTACCCCATATACAATTAATCATAATTTTAGATATTTGGCGTTTTCCTGGATTCTTCTCGATGTTCTCCAATTTTATACCCTCAGCTGCATAATAATCCTGTACAAACTTTTGCTTCTGTTCTTCTGTCTCAACACCAAATGGATAACCACTACATTCCTGTTTGATCTTTAGATGTTTGTCGATATAGGATTTGTATATTTCATCTGTCCAATCTGTCCAATGCCAAATTTGGTACACATCAAGTATTTTGTAGCCAACATCCATTGCTTTGAATAATTCTGGCGTGGTCCACACTCCGGTTATAGCTCGATCTTCTTCTGAGCCTCGTTCTCATTGATGGCACAAGTGTTGCACAGAGTAAAAACCATTTTCTTGTTACAATGAATCGGTAGAACTGGAATATACAATTTCGATGGTGGTAAAATTGTACATTTAACAAGCCCCGCATAGTCTCTAATGTGTTCTTGATCGATCTGCTCTTGGCTCAAAATTTCTGGATGTCCAACAGGGTAGAATTTATATTTGTTGCAAAATGGATACAACGAACACACATCGATGAACTTGATTTCTTTTGTGGAATCTTGATCAATTTCCTCGTACAATTTGATGGCATTTGTACGTCCACCAAACAATGCTTCTCTTGGCAAAATGGGGTCTCGATGTTTGTAGAAAGATTCCATTTGTTGTTTGAATTTCACATCCGATTTCATTCTTTCGTCGATCTGATGCTCCCAAATTGATTCAACTCTGTAACCAAGACTTTCCAGTTCATCTTTCTTCTGTTGAGTTCTTGTATATAATTCTTCCATGGTGAGCATCGTATAGGGATTCTTGTATTGTCTGTTGTTGTAACATTTTGGACATCCATGAAACAGACATCCATTCATCTCAAAAACTGTTCTTGTGGCTTCCTCATATCCATCGACGTAGTGTCCACCAATCTTGATTTCTCCTCCATTCAAAGCATGCTTGATTGTTATCATACATGACAATGATATATGTTGAAGCCAACGTATCGCTTTCATGGAATAGTTTTTAGCACATGGGTATCCACCATCTGGAATGATTCCAATTGTTTTCTCTGGCATTGAATTCTTCCTCCATGCCAAATTGCAAACTTGCGCCAATGTTATTGACTCAATGAACGGGTCAATCTATTCTGTTTCCAATATGTATTTCCTGAATTTTCCACATCCACGGCGAAGAATATCCAATTCTGATTTGCAGTACTTCTCCATCTCTTCTTGGAAGTTGAATATCACGTAATTTTCTATTTTCTCATTGTACCATTCAAAGAATTTCTCTCGATTTTCCACGCTCATCATGTCTGGTTTGTAGTAATCAGAAGCCAAGTAATGTCCAATGTAATTTTGAAACTTTGGTGAATTCGCCCAATGTGGAAAGTGTCCTTTCGCCATCTCATTCAGCTGAAAAGTTTGTGGAAACTTTGAAAGCGGCATCATCAGAAAACTCAGAGAATCAATAACTTTCACGCTGTTGCATTTTAAACTGAGAATCTTGTTTCCATTCATGATCAGTTCTGGTTTATGAATTCCACTTTGTATGAGTGCTTGAAGTAGAAACTGTGCATCGTATCCCTGAGCATTATGTGCTATTGCAACAGATCCTTTGTGATCTTGGTGGAATAACCAGTTTGTGAAGTCTGTTAAAACGTTGTCACCCTTGAATACAAATTCTCTGGAATCCGGTCCGCATGTTTCACATTTTTCTTCGATTGGTTTGCACATGCAATCTCCACAAGCGGTATGTGCAACACAGAAGTTTGGAATATGAACACCTGTGTCTTGTCTGCATTCAAAGTCAAAGAATACATATGGAATCTTTGCAGGTTTCTTTTCCGGTGATTCATATTTTGGAATCTAGCACCTGTGATCTGCTTCAACGATTTCTTTGTAATGTTTGCATTTCTTCAACCCCGCACATATATGTCTGCTTGATTTATTGATGAGAATTTCTTCATCACAATTGTTGCATAGTTGAACCAAATCACATATTTTTCTTTTCTGTTTTCCTTCCGTCTTCAAATGGTTGTCGAAACAAGATTTACTTCTGAATGATCGTCGACACGTTCTACACTTCACCCAATTTGTGAAATTACACTGTGTCAATGACCAGCATGCACAAACAAATCTGCATCGATAATCGCCACGCATATGGAATCCAATGTCACAGAATTCGCAGTAGTAGCTGGTGCCTAGAAATCCTTTGATTGATGTTATGGTGTCGAAGTGATTGTTGTTGTAGTAGATGTGTACACATTTGCTCTCCGAACACATTTCTGCAGGTTCAAATAGAAATCCAGCGCCAGCAAATTCATTGTGAATTTTCACAACATATTCTGGATACAATATTTCTTGAATCTTGTGGAACTCATTGATACTGCAAACTGTATCGTGTGGAATGCCAGCACGGTTGAGTAGATTTTTTGCTGCATCTGTTTGTGCTGTGTATATTGATTGTCTTATTCTTTTCCATTTCTTTGACCAGCACGCAGATCCATCACTATCTGCCTTACACATTCCGACGACAATAGATCTTGCCATACACATAACATCATCAGCATTTTCAATCCGGACAATACTTCTTTTTACTTTTGTCAGCTTGTTCTTGTCTGCAAATGGTCCATAATGTAGTGAGTGTCGTGTACCACCTTCCGGAATATCTGTAACGAAGATTTCGAAATTGAGTGCACCGTCATGAATTGTAAAGTCTGCATTTGATTGAACCACATTTTGAATATTATCCATGAGTGTCCCACCATTCAATTCACTGGCTTTTGTGAATGGAATGAAAATGCTCATATCAAGTCCTGGATGATTTATCGTAACTCTGATTCTTGTCTTCTCATTTGCTGAACATTTCTGTTTCAATTCTTCTGTCAACTTCTCAAATATCTCTGGAATGTTTTCGATTGGATCTGTAAATTTCTCGAATTTCACACCAAATTGTCGTGATGCTGATTTAAATTTTCTGGAAAATTTCTCCGAGTTCAGCTCCAATTTGAAATATTTTGTTGGATTGAACACAACACGCTCTCTAGCCAGACTTCTCTTTCTCTTCCCACCAATTTCTCTATTCTGTCTTCGACCGCGTCCAATCTGCCCATCACTAGAACTTTCTTCACTTTCTGCCCTATCAGTTTCCATATCGCTCTCTTCACTTTCTGCCTCATCAGTTTCCATATCGCTCTCTTCACTTTCTGCCTCATCAGTTTCCATATCGCTCTCTTCAATAACTGCAGGCCTTGGTCTTTTTCTAACAATATCTTCTTCGCTGGTGGCGTCGTCTGAAACAGGTCTTTTAATTCTCTTAAACATTTTTGTCTTGAGTTTTGTCAGCAAAAAATATTGCGACTGGCTTCTTCGGAGTTGAAGTGTAAAGTGTAGAATTACACCTGCTTTTATAGCATTTATAGCATTCGCGATGAAAATGCTATAAAAGCAGATGTAATTCTACACTTTACACTTCAACTCCGAAGAAGCCAGTCGCAATATTTTTTGCTGACAAAGCTCAAGACAAAAATGTTTAAGAGAATTAAAAGACCTGTTTCAGACGACGCCACCAGCGAAGAAGATATTGTTAGAAAAAGACCAAGGCCTGCAGTTATTGAAGAGAGCTATATTGAGCTACATAAAGAAGATTCAAAAAAATCTACACAGCCACAGACTAGAAAAATTCAAGATAATCATGTCGAATTGAGACAGATCTCTACCAATTTGTTTAAACTTTGTAACAAAATGCAATGGCAAGAGAAACAAGAGAAAAACAATGCTGATAAAAATTGGAAACCGCCATATGGTTACTGTTACAAATGCGGACAAGAATCCCATTGGTCCTTCCATTGTAAAACAGATTTCGGCGACAAAAAAAATGTGAAAACTATACAAAAATGTCTACAAGCAGTAACAATACAAGAACAAAATGCAGATATCAAAACTGAAGAGATGTCTACAACATCAGATGTTTTCAAACAACCCCGACCTGTTGATCCTACGAATGATTCACAGAACAAATCTGAAGATAAACATCCAGATTTTGAAAATTCCAAGAAAACTTCCAAGAAAAAGAAGCTGAGACCATTCTACATTCCAAAAACAGATAAACGAATCGATACAAACATTTGAAAATTATGTTGTGTGAATAAATTATGAATTGAACAATCGTGTTTTGTTTTTTTCAGCTATGAAAGAGTAACCTTTTGGGAAATGTGGGTGGCCCTGAAAAGGGCCGTTTTTTCTTTTCCAGAATTCATAAAAATTCTGCCAAATCAGGATATATCCCGTTGGGATTAATTGTCACAGACCAAGTAGGATTTGATCTGTGCGCCGCAGCAGCCTGAGCGAAGCTGTCAATTGCTGCATTGCACAGATCTTTCTTCTTGATCTGTGACAAGATCTCCACGAGATCAAGATTGCTTGATTCTTGATTGCTTGATTCTTGATCACATACTTCAGGCGATGGTCGTCGCCGAGCCAGAAAATCTCTTAGCATCTGCTTCTGTACCACCTTTGGTTCAGGAGAATCCTGCCATTTCCTATATCTTTTTATCTCCGTCTCCTCTGACGAATCTCTCTTTCTCCACAACTTCTTGATAAATTTCTTTAAAGACGGCATAATGAATGAAGTTCACTGAAAAAGTGAAAATATTTGTATACATTTGACACGGGCGACAATGAAATCACATAATACTTTGGCGTTAAAATTGACAAATATTTCCTGACGTTGTGTTTTTTCAGAACCGGATCAACATGCATATTTTTCTTAATCATTATTGCATAGCGATCAAACAAATGTTTTTAATTTCGTTAGATCATTATCTATTATTTGGTACACATGATTGATATATTTATTACCTCGTTAGGCAAATATGGAATGTTTTTCTAGTTTTTGGTTTTGGAATTGTACATATTTTATACATAAAAACTGAACACAAGAAACATACTGAACATTTTTCTTGATCATTGCATTTGATAACTTTACTTGGTCATCATTTATGAACGAAGATGAATTCATATGTTAAAATATCTTAATTAATTGTATATACTATCATGAATTTAATCTATAACATATCGAAATGGTGAAACTAACAGATAATGCACTGAAAAGAAACACAACGTCAGGGAACATTTGTCATTTTTAACGTCAAAGTATTATGTGCTTTCTCTACCGTCTGCGCAATCGTAATACAAGTTCAAGACGGATCTTCAGACTTATTCTACATTCAAAGATGACTGCAATACCCGAACCCTTGATGGCGATACTGAGAGGAACGATGGGGATAACGCCGCAGATAATGTGGGACAGACACGCAAGAGAAGTGACCGCCCGTTCAAAGCTGGTCCTGCAAAAAAGAACAGCGGGGGAACAAAAGCAAAATTCGCACTCTGAGAAAATTGGGGAGTGAATTTTGATGGCGTACAAAACGGCCCTTTTCAGGGCCAAAAACAAAAAACGGTCCTTTTCAGGACCAACCAATTTTTTCAAAAAGAAAAACTTTTAGCATTTGCTTAAGAACTAATAATGTTCCTTGTACCCTATGTTTCGTTTTGAAAAAATCACGCCACGAATAATTTAAAACAAAATATACTTGCAAATATTTGTTGTTGAATAAAATATGAATTGAACAATCGTGTTTTGATTTTTCAGCTATGAAAGAGTAACCTTTTGGGAAATGTGTGTGGCCCTGAAAAGGGCCGTTTTAAAATTATCATCTGACTTTAACACCGTTTTGTGTTTTTCTTATATCTTGTCATATCTTTCCCATGAGAACCGAGAGCTTTTGCGAATTCATCACTTTTCTCTGTATCTTTAGATTCTTTACAAGGAAGATGAAATCTGACTTTTGTCTCAGCCTTCATGATACTCTTAGGTTGTTTTTCTTTCGCCGCCAATAATTTTTCTTTTTTGATCTGTTTCTGCTCTTTCGATCTCTGAACATCATGAACCCTGATTGGTATATCTATCTCTTCTGCAACGAAATGAAGATTCACTTTCACTTCTTGATGCGTTACTTGCGTTTTCACGTCAATATCCCTGCAAAGACATCTCAGTTCATCTAAAATCGCTTTTAAAATGAGTGTATCACCACCTATAGTCATTGTCGTATTAGCTTGGCCTGTTGACTGTGGTGCCGCATATGTATTCTGTGCAACAGGACTACTGTATATCTCACTCTGAAGAAATTCTGTTAACGGATCCATCTCTTGATAGCAATGCAATGTAAGGTTGATCAAATTCGAAAATATTTGTATACATTTGACACGGGCGACAATGAAATCACATGTCGCGTTGGCGTTAAAATTGACAAATATTTCCTCAAGTTGTGTTTTTTCAGAGCCGGATCAACATGCATATTTTTCTTGATCATTATTGTATAGCGATCAAACAAATGTTTTTTATTTCGTTAGATCATTATCTATTAGTTGGTACACATGATTGATATATTTGTTATCTCGTTAGGAAAATATGGAATGTTTTTCTAGTTTTTGTTTTTGGAATTGTACATATTTTATACATAAAACTGAACACAAGATTGTTACACGGGCGTCAATGAAATCACATAATACTTTGGCGTTAAAATTGACAAATATTTCCTGACGTTGTGTTTTTTCAGAACCGGATCAACATGCATATTTTTCTTGATCATTATTGCATAGCGATCAAACAAATGTTTTTAATTTCGTTAGATCATTATCTATTATTTGGTACACATGATTGATATATTTATTACCTCGTTAGGCAAATATGGAATGTTTTTCTAGTTTTTGGTTTTGGAATTGTACATATTTTATACATAAAAACTGAACACAAGAAACATACCGAACATTTTTCTTGATCATTGCATTTGATAACTTTACTTGGTCATCGTTTATGAACGAAGATGAATTCATATGTTAAAACATCTTAATTAATTGTATATACTATCATGAATTTAATCTATAACATATCGAAATGGTGAAACTAACAGATAATGCACTGTAAAGAAACACAACGTCAGGAAACATTTGTCATTTTTAACGTCAAAGTATTATGTGCTTTCTCTACCGCCCGCGCAATCGTGATATATGTTCAAGCACGACAGCGAACAATTTATTCTACATTCAAAGATGACTGCTGTAAACATAACAGATCTTGACGAGATAATGGGCGGTGGGGTATACTGTAAAGCAGTGTACGGTGAAGAAATATCGCTATTTTGGAGGGCACTCAGCCTCGGGATTTACGGGACGACCGATGGATGGATGATTCTGAGAGATGCGGCAGTTGACCTGTACTACACAGAGAGTGACGAACTTGGTGCGTCGGCACAAGATTTACGGCGCACACCACTTTTGGCCGAATCAAGATTGATGGTTGAATTAGCGGCGACTGTTATACAGCGACCTATCGTCATGTTTGATGCTACCAAAGGCGGCTACAAATCAACACCAAGATTCAAGTCATCAATACCTCTAGTCTGGATCCCCCACGTTTGCCACGAGCATTATTGTGAATGCGAAATATGGATGAGGCGAGGAGACAAATCAATTGAAGTTTTGGCGAACAAAGAAGTTCAATGTGGCGGATTCTAAACTATAACAAAAATAAAACGGCCCTTTTCAGGGCCACCAAATGATCGAAAAGATACTCTTGATAGCTAATTGATATTTTCCAAAGTGAGATTTTCCTTTTGAAAAAAATAATTCTAAGTCCATTTTCATTTTTTTCGATCAGAAATGTCACATCAATGACAGGAACATCTATCCTCAGGGTGGGAACTATGGCCCAGTACCCCCAGACATGGGCACTATGGCCCAGTACCCCCCAGACATGGGCACTATGGCCCAGTACCCCCCAGACATGGGCACTATGGCCCATGGGCCATAGTGCCCATGTCTGGGGGGGTACTGGGCCATAGTGCCCATGTCTGGGGGGGTACTGGGCCATAGTGCCCATGTCTGGGGGGTACTGGCCATAGTGCCCACCATTACTACTAGCAGCCTACATCATTTATGTTTTACTGTTAGCCTATCATGCGCCTTACTGACTTTCTGTACAACTAGTCATGGGAGTTAGTGTGGCTCAATATAGGCTAACAATTGGAATATTTCAAGGCATATATCTGCACATAACATGCCGATGTAACATGTATAAACATACTACACATAAGCCAATTCGTTTGCGTTTACTAGCTTTTCATAATGTGATAGTAGCATTTCTGGCGTTCTCTCTTCTTGCTCTCGCTGGGGATATACACCCGAACCCAGGTCAATTAGACGCCCCGGTTACCACTTCAATTTCTATTATTCATTGCAACGTAAGAAGCATAAGAAACAAAATTCAAAAGATTTCAGATATTATCGATGATTACGATATTCTATGCTTTACTGAATCTCATCTTGACGATAATTATCCAAATGAAAACTTACTTATCTCAGGTTTCCAACACCCAGTACGTAAAGATCGAAATATGTATGGCGGTGGAATCATAGTATACTTTTCAGATAAAATCCCATACAGAGAAATGTCAGGTTTGCAGTTTAATGATGACATCCTTTGGTTTGAAGTTGGATCTGTAGACAAGTTTTTACTATGTGTTACCTATAGGTCCGATAGGGAATGTTTAAATAACTTCTGGGAACTACTTGATGACAAAATTGGAGAAGCATTAGATATTAACCCATCAGTTGTTGTCGTTGGTGACTTGAATTGTAATATGTTGATAAGCGATAACCCACTACAGTCCATAATTAATAAATATCATGTCTAACGTAATTAAAGAACCAACACGAGTAACGTCAAAGTCACAAACGCTCTTAGACCCTATTATTATCTCTGAAGCGTTAACAGCGATGAACCCCTCCGTTGTTGACCTTGAAGTTTCTGATCACTATGCCACGTCTGTTGAACTAAAAACGACACCCCGGGTGACACATTCCTACAAAAGAATTCTTCTGCCGACTTTATAGGTTTAAATAGAGTAATAAAAGAAACTAACTGGTCCGCTTGTCTTAATAATGAAGTAAACCGTTTTAACATCAACAAATCTATTGAGCATTTCAGATACATGTTTCTGGAGATGGCCGAATCTTTCATACCACGCCGAGATATATTGGTTCGTAGAAATGATAAACCATGGTTTGATAGCACAGTCAGAAGACTAATCCGCCAACGCGATCGCTACAGAAGAAAAGGTCTAAAATGTAATACGAGTTTCACGTGGTCGAAATACAAGAAAGCTCGAAATCAAGTAAATAATGCCAAGAAACACGTAAAAAATGAGTATATGACTCACTTGGATGAATCCCTTGTTATGAATAATAACCCAAAACAGTTTTGGCATGTTGTTAAAACATTTATGGGTAATAATTCTAACCAAGGAATCCCGCCTCTCTCATATAAAAACATAATGTTCTGCGATGATAAAGACAAAGCTGAAATAATTTTAAATAGTATTTTTGTTGCCAATAGTTCATTAGGAATGAAAGCGAAATGTTTGCCGAATTTTGTTGCACGAACAGATGAAGTTATCACTGAAATACCGATCAGTGAATCACAAATTTCTCAAATTCTGAAAGATCTACCAACGAAAAAAGCCTATGGGTCAGATGGTATTAGTAATCGCATGCTTAAAGAAACACATGCTACTGTATGCAAACCACTTAGTATATTATTTCAGAAATCGACAGATCTTTGTCAGTTCCCAGATGAATGGAAAAAAGCGGATGTTATACCTCTATTCAAAAAAGGTGACCAAAAAGATCCAAATAATTATAGGCCAGTTTCACTTCTGAGCGTTCCCGGTAAAATATTAGAAAAAATTATTCATAATAAATTACTTCAGCATTTACAAGAAAATAACTTGTTGTATGATTATCAGTCTGGGTTCCTTCCTAAACATAGTACCGAATATCAACTTATTGAAATAGTTCATAGTATAGCAGAAGCACTAGATGAAGGATGTAACACTTGTGCGGTTTTCTGTGATGTGTCCAAAGCGTTCGATAAAGTCTGGCATGACGGACTTTTACACAAAATGGAAAAATATGGGATTAAAGGAAAACTTCTTTTATGGTTTAAGAGTTATCTTAGCGATCGCCAACAAAGGGTTAGGGTCAACGCCTGCGTCTCAAAGTATGATTGTTTAGATTCTGGAGTGCCCCAGGGGTCCGTTATCGGTCCTCTCCTATTTTTGCTCTACATTAACGATATAGCCGATAGTATGGAATCCAAAACGTGTCTCTACGCAGATGACACTTGTCTAATGAAGAGTAGTTCTGACCTAGACACACTTGAAATTTCACTGAATAATGATATGATCAAGCTGAGCAATTGGTCGAGGCAATGGATGGTGAAATTCAATCCATCAAAAATCAATCTAATGTTTTTTGGAAGTTTCCCTGAAAATACTAGGCCCGTGGTTAAATTCAATGGTGAAGTCCTGGAATACACCGAAAATCACAAGCATTTAGGCATTGACCTGCAGAGTGATCTCAAATGGAATATGTGTATTGACAACACGTGTAAACGTGCTAATGCGAGATTGTCCCAAATAAGGAAACTTAAATGCATACTAAGCAGAAAGACTTTAGAAACAATGTACTTGACATACGTGAGACCGCTTCTCGATATGCAAGCCCAGTGTGGTTTGGAGCTCCGAATTATCTCCTTAAAAACCTTAAAGGGGTACTGTATGCCAAATGTTGTTGTTGGTTTTTATAGTCTCCGAGTCGGAGAATAAGGTAACAATTTTTTCATTATTTGAAAGTCTGTTGAGTACGAAGTAGTGTTACGGATGACAAATTTACCGGAATGCAAAAATACAAATTGTCGTTGTCGAGTAATTTTTGTACAGTTTTCAACCAAATGAATCAAATAAAAGTTATATTATATGCATACTAGTCCCGTATAATCATTTAAGTTATTGTATCGTCGCTAGTCAGTGAATGGCTTGAGTGTTCTCCCCGTATCATCATAATATTTTAAGCGATCGTGTGTGCGATTGGTTTAAAAATCCAGTATCCCTCAATTACTTTATTTTGATTACGGAAATTCGTAATTTAATTGACGCCATTTTATGGCTCCAGTCATAAATTCAATTTATATCAATTATTAACTTTTAAATTATAAAATTTTAAGATAGCCTATTAACCTGAGCGTTTACAGAATACATCTTCGACTCAAATTACTTATGTTTCTATATATTATCGATATTAGATCGTTGTTGTCACCGGAAATTTAATGAAAATGGCGTACAGTACCCCTTTAATGATATTCAGTTAGATGCAGCCAGAATCGTGACTGGTTGAACTCGTTCTGTATCAGATGTCAGATTAATGACTGAGATAGGCTGGGATAGTCTGGAGGACAGAAGAACCGTTAAACGGTTATCCACCCTTCACAAGATAATAAATAATAATGCACCTCGTTACTTAAGCACAATCCTGCCCGAACGTTTCAGAGACAGGATCGATCGAGAATCAAAATATGCTTCTGATTTCATTATCATTCGCTGTGACTCTGCAAGGTTAAAATCCACTTTTATCCCTGCCTGTACAAAGGAATGGAACTCCATTAAATTAACTATCATATAACTCGTTATTATAATATTATTCACACGCAACCTCACACTGACCAACCGTTTCCCCGTTGTGGTGTGCGTTTGGCCGTTGTGGTGTGGCGAAACGCCGTTGTACGGTGTTTTTGGCGTAATTCGCAAGCGGGTAGAAGAAGGCTGACCACCAAAATCGGGATGGAGAGTTAATGTGCATATTTATTATAATGAGACCCCCACAGCCCTGAAGAAGGATATTATACCCAACGAATGAGCGCTTCCCTGGCTCTCTGTTTGTTTGTACGGCTGAGGAATAGCCTACACAAAATGCCAGGGTGGGCATTCTGACCATGGTTCCTCGACATGAAAGCCTTATTTGCTCACTCCTGAACACAATTTGACACCCCGCTGGTATTCTCCACGTAAGAAAAATTATCCCCGATCATGCTAGTAACGGCCCCAACTCTCCAATGGCCTAAATATGCAATAAAATCCCAACCGAAGTGGGTCAACAGCAGCGAAAAAATGACAACGCCGTTGTGGTTTTAATGGCAACAACGTTGTGGTCGGGCTGGTTTTTCGATTTTCGGCGATCATGCAGTATTTTGATGTTTTTGAGACCAGAACAAGGTGTTTCACGCCTATTTCGTATTGTGTATCCAAAATATTACATGTATTATCCGTATAAGCAATGTTTATTCGTGCATACATGCCACGTAACCTGTCCCCATAAACACGTTTTTGTGCTCCAAATCGAACAAGTCATGCATTTTTCTCAGCCAGTTATGAGGTGTTATGAACTGCCCGTTAATTGTCCATATGCGGGACATTAATCTTCATTTTGACTTATATGCTCTATGATTTTGGTATATTTAGTGTGAATATACGACCGAAAAGTTAGTTGAAATTCTGTATATCAGGTGGACAGATATTTCTCATTGTATTCACATCGCAGATATTACTAGATAATATGGTATTGTCAAGTTTGTCCGTTTGTGTTGTGTAACTAAAAGTCAAAACGTTACATATCCCGACTTTGTTTTGCATAACAAGGCGTACAAACTTTACGCGATAATTATAACACTGATAGGGAAACTGGTTATAGCCACTAACCCTGAACTTAGATGGACATACTTGAGACACACAATTACAACGTAAACGACATGTATAGAAATAACAAACAAAACCGACATATTTAGAAATTTGTTTAGTGATGAACCACGAAAAAGGATAGATATTTGATCGCCCAGTGATCCTATAGGATACGGGACTTAGGAACAATTCGCGTTATTTCGTATAAACTTAAAGACACTAACAAAATAACGTGCATCATTTAGAATGTAATGACACCGCCCTACCCCAGACCCACCCACACAGAAAAGCGAATTTGGGTCATGATAAATAATATTTAACTAAATGTGGTGTGAGAGTTTAGTGTGTAATACTAAAAAAAATTGAAAAAATAACTTCTTTTGGGTAGAATTATCCTTGCGTTATCGGAAGATATTTCATGTTCCTCATCTCCCCAATAACGATCCTTTAATTCCTTACCGTATATATAAGCTCCAGCAGTGGACCAATGAAGCTATTTCTATTCTATAACAACACTCAAGAAGCAGACCAGACACGTGTTATTATATAGCATACATCAGATTCATAAATTAGAATTTCGACGGCGATTATAAAATGTATTAAGAGAACATGATACCCATGAACGTAATCATCATATGGCATATATGGAAACTAATATATTTATATGTGTGGCTTTCTTGGAAATGCCATTGTGGTAAAACTTTTAAGAAATAGGGTGAGGGTAAGTTTTGAGTACGTTTATAATTTTCGTAATCAAATCGCCTATTCGCGCCAAATAAACTTGAGTTGGTCAAACAGCAGTATCATGAGTATACAGGACGGGGAAGTTACGTCACTTTGTAATCTATAAGCCGTTCACTTCGTACATTTTATGTCATATATTTGGTGCATGAGTTGTGGGCTATGTGAAAGAACAAATTAATATGTGTGAATTTTACAAATATCAATTAAACGGTTAAGCAGTGTTTGATGTTAAAATTCGGTGCATATTTCGTTCCTATTTTTCATCTAATTTCTTTTATAAATTCCGAGTTTTTATCATCCACTGGCTATAAAAGATGTAATGAGAAATTATGTGCCTCATCCACTAGTTTATTCCTTCGGACACAGCCCTTATATCCGCTTTAAATCAATTTTAAATCAAATCCGCTTTGGTTAGAGATTCAAAATGTGATGTATATACGCGCGTTCCACGCCGTGGTATAGGCCTATGTGGACAATAATATACCTTGTTTGGAGCACAAAAAACGTGTTTATGGTGACAGGTTACGTGGCATGTATACACAAGTGAACATTGCTTATACGGATAATACATGTTATATTTTGGATACACAATACGAAATAGGCGTGAAACACCTTGTTCTGGTCTCAAAAACATCAAAATACTGCATGATCGGCAAGAATCGAAAAACCAGCCCCGCCACAACGTTGTTGCCATCAAAACCACAACGGCGTTCGTCATTTTTTCGCTGCTGTTGACTAGCTTCGATTGGGATTTTATTTAATATTTAGGCCACTGGAGAGTTGTGGCCGTTACCAGCATAATTGGGGATAATTGTTCTTACGTGTAGAATACCAGCGGGGTGTCAAATTGTGTTCAGGGGTGAACAAATAGGGTTTTTATGTCGAGGAACCATGGTCAGAATGCCCACCCTGGCATTTTGTGTAGGCTATTTCTCAGCCGTACAAACAAACAGAGAGCCAGGGAAGCGCTCATTCGTTGGGTATAATATCCTTCTTCAGGGCTGTGGGGGTCTTATTATAATAAATATGCACATTAACTCTCCATCCCGTTTTTGGTGGTCAGCCTTCTTCTACCCGCTTGCGAATTACGCCAAAAACACCGTACAACGGCGTTTCGCCACACCACAACGGCCAAACGCACACCACAACTGGGAAACGGTTGGTCAGTGTGAACTTCGATGTAAATGTAGCGCCCTACAATCCGATAAATTACGTAATCATATCTCAGATTCCGCAACATGCTCGTGTGGCTTCCGGGATGAAAATGCTAACCATTTTTTCTTTGAATGTAACCATTATGCGGAATCTCGGCAAAAACTCAATAATAATCTTATGCAACATAATATTAACTCTGTAGACATACTTCTTTATGGGAAACCCGAATTAACTTATACTGAGAATAGTGATATCTTTAAGGCTGTACACTCGTATATTAGAGATTCCGGCCGTTTTAAGAGAACCTAACACTTTGACCATGCCATTCCACACCAAATCTACTTATAATATAATATTCTAAGTTTGTACCTTGTTTCCTATGTACAATATATCCCAGTTATGCACTCAATAATTGATATATGCCTGTACTATCGTATTTTTACTTGTTGCAAGGGAATGATCACCGACGGGTTGATGAAGCATACTCACACTCATCCCATCTCTCCACTGTAAACCGAACCTCCAATTCTCCTCCGCAATAGCCATTCTGTTTATTTACTTATATCTTTCATTATATGTATGTATATAATATACCTTGTGTTTTGTTCGTCTTTAGTGTCATAAAGTTTGTCAGTGTATTATACAAGGGAGAGGATGGTATTCTAAGTGATTTAGCACTTGTCCTCCAATCCCTTTTGTCATAAACTAATTTAATTTATGAACAAATAAAATATGTTTAAACAAAAAAAAGTATTTCGCCTGAGTGTTTCCAACTCACAATAGTTAGCATGTGTGGAGTTGTCATGAAAATAACGCTCGCTGACGTGAAAATCATAAATTTTCGGCTATTCCCATTGTTTTGCAAATACCAGCGCAACAATTATAAAAATATTTGTAAAATATAAAAGCAATGCAAACACCGCGAAAATGACAACTTTATAGAAAAATAACTGCATTTTTTCTTAACAGCATCGGTTTGACCAACCAGCATCATTGCAAATTAGCAGGACCCACCAACATTATAACAAATTAGCTGGACCCACCAATATTATAGCAAATTAGCTGGACCCACCAACATTATAGCAAATTAGCAGGACCCACCAACATGATAACAAATTAGCTGGACCTACCAACATTATAACAAATTAGCTGGACCCACCAACATTATCACAAATTACCTGGACCCACCAACATTATAGCAAATTAGCTGGACCCACCAACATTATAGCAAATTAGCAGGACCCACCAACATTATTATTATATAGCAAAATAGCTGGACCCACCAACATTATAGCAAATTAGCTGGACCCACCAACATTATAGCAAATTAGCATAGAGTCCAGTTATTTAGCACAAGCTATCCCGTTGTTGAAAATATACATGTCTTGCTTCTGCTACAATAGTATACAAGGCGTCAGTTTTTTTTAATATTTGCCCCCCACACTATAATCCCAAATTCCATTGAGATCGACAACCTGTGGTTGAGATATCTTATATTTCTATAGAAATCCATTTTGTTTTCTGATTACTTATTGCTTAAAGGCCCACTTAATTTTCGAACCATCAGATCACATTATCTTCTATATCTATATTTGCGAATGTATGTCTGTCTGTCTGTCTGTGTGTGTTCTATAGAAATTCACAGGCGACCATCTAGATGATGCCAAAGGGGTCTACTAGGAGTAGCTTTTTACGAGAAAGATAATGGTCGGGGTTAGAATTTTCTAAAGTGACGCCGTTGTTGTCAGGGGCAGAAAAGGGGGAGGGGCAGAAAAAAATTTGTCGCCGATTGCCACCAAACTTATATATAATCATCCCCATAATATGAGGAATCTAATGGCGTGGTTTAAATATGGCAAAAGTCGCGCCGTTCGCGTCAGGGGTGCCCGGAAGGGGGGGGCAGATTTATTTTTCTGTCGCCGATTGCCACGAAACTTACAGATAATCATCCCCATGATATGAAGAATCCAACGGTGTGGTTTAAATATATCAAAAGTGGCGTCGTTTAAGTCAGGGATGAACGGAAGGGGAGAGGGGCACCAAAATTGATAAAACTAATTTTAGCGCCGATTTCCACCAAATTGATATATATTCTTCTTCATGATACAAGGAATCTAATTGTGCGATTTAACAACGCCAAATTGTTGTTTTTGGATGAGAGATTGGGAGGGGGTGGCACTAAATTTGATAATAAGTCGCCGATTGCCACCACACTTATACAAAATCATCCCCATGTTATGAGGAGTCTAATGGTGTGGCTTTTATCTGTCAAATGTGGCCTCATTCGAGTCAGTGGTGTATAGAGATGAGAGGGAGACAAAAAATTATATCTATATGTTTAGTGCCGATTTCCACCAGATTGATACATATTCTTCTCCGTGATACGAGGAATCTTATCGTGTGGTTTAGATACACCAAATTTGTGCCCTATGGGTGAGAGATATGGGGACCTTAAATTTGATACGAATTTGTATACTCGCCAATTTTCACCAATTTCATATATATGCATCTCTAATCTCTAATGGGTCTTAGTGTGTGCCGCTTGAGTCCGAAATAGGGACGGGAGGGTCACCAAAACTGATACAAAATATTTTTAGTACCAATTACCATCAAATTCAGACACGTTCTTCTCAAATGATACAAGAAATAAAATCGTGCTGTCTGTCTGTCTTTGTGTCTGTCTGTGTGCGTTCTATATATAACTTCACGCGGTACAATCGTGATGGCACCAATGCGTTCTAAGAGGGGTAACGTTTTACAAGGGAGATAATGGTGCGGGTTAAAAATTTTTAAATGACGCTGTTGGTGGGAGGGGAAATTTAAAAAATATGGTGAAATAGTTTTGTCGCTGATTTCCACCAAACGAATACATAATCACCTTCGCAATATGGCGTTGTTCGAGTCAGCGTTGCATCAACAATTAATTTAATAAACCAAATTCCACCAAATTCATACACGTTTTTCTCTAATGATATACCATGAATTAAATCACATTTGGTGTCGTTTGCGTCACGGATGGCGAGCGGATATGCACTATCATTGATAAGATTGCTATTCGCCGATATCCACATATAAGTTATATACAGTCACCAGGCCATCTCCATATCATTTTAAGTAGTTGGGCGTTCACATTTCACAATCCCGACATATGGTGACGCACATAAGTCACTTGAACAATTATATCTTCTTAACAGTCATATTTATATGGGAATGGCAATCAAGGCATTCACACAATGAGCTAGCAAAAAGAGATAACTAGAAGAAGCATTAAACGCATATTTATCATTCTATCGAAGAGATACATATATTCGTGCAAACTGAGAGACCTCGAACCGTCAGAGGATTGCATATATATAATAACAAAATTTAGTCTGTTCCATTCAATACAATTTCCACAAAAAGTTACAATTTGTCAAGAGATATGGAAGGCCTGTTCAAAAATAGTGGTCACAGTGTGCAGTCAAATATAGTTTCTTCTGATATACAAGAAAATGCAGTTTGTTACACAAGACTTTTCAGGATCCTACCAATACTGACATCTGAGAATGGTTTTAGAACAGACTCATCGACTGACATAAACAACTCAAAATCTCGCCCTGTGCCTGTCACATGTAGCTGATATATCTGCGCAGCAACATTTCGTTTAAACTAAGAATATTTAGCCAATATATAGCACCATGAACAGAAGAGCCCCTGGAAATTTCTTTGAAACATCTGTATCTTCATGGAGATATGATAGCCAGGTGTCCTCGAGATCTTAGTCCAACCCACTAGATTGATTGATACATCTCAATATGTAAAACCCAATTATCATCTTTTATCGAACTGATGTGTTTATGATGATCATGTATCATATTATAACGTCTAATGTATACGTAGTTGTAAATACATAAATACTTCATTATTGGTGGAACGGATTAATCGCGATAAACAGAATGACAATTGACAAGGTGAGCCACTACTTATATTCCATGACTGTAATAATCATGTTTTGTGATTTGAATATACAATTTATGAGAAAACGTATAACACTTTAAGCAAGAGCATTCTCTATTCCCAACAAATATCCACAGCATACATTAACCTGCGCAACGCCGGGTAACCCTGCTGGTATAAAATATATGCCATATTGCATACCAGTTGAAAGAGGAAGCTCAAAAACATTGTATTATCAACTTATTCGGTGCAATAAACTGTGAACATGTTGTTTTTGTTGAGGTACCGACGTGTTTTCTGAGCTTAAGTTTCATTTGAAAATATACTGCAAACCCTATTACTTTCAATGGAAGGGGATTTACTATATATCTCAATTTGAATTCTGTTGCATTCTAGGAGCGAAACGGGAGAAACGTTTCTATGATTTCAGCTATTTCCTATTACTCTATGGGCACCTTCTGGGACACAGACGTTTCAAATGGTGATGAATTATAGTATTGTAATCATATTTTATGTCATAGATTGTGATTAAAACCGTATATCAAGGCACTATATAAATAATCGGTCACTAGAAAATTAAATGGGCCTTTAAGTGTAGAATGTGACAACCCATATTGTTCTGAATGTAAGTCAACTAACATTCAACATCAGTGATAATATTACATGTAGCCTTGTTCTCTTGTATCTATAAAGAAACAAGAGGTGTGCACTCGAGTGCTAGCATACCCCCACCGTGGCAAATTCAACCCGCATTATCCGTAAACCCAACAAAAAAGATTTTTAACTTTAAAGAAAAATTCGGACTAATTATATCGATATGGTGTCACAAGAAGCTTGTACAGAAAAAATTATTCAAATTGGTTCATATTTGTTAAAAGTAATTAAGTCAGACAGAATTTTCTAAGTCAAAATAAGTCGAAAATGAAGTGTATTATTACGAAAAGCAGTTTGAGCCAATCCCTAGCCCCCATCATGTAGAGAGGGTATTGTGAGAAGCATGTATACCAAAAATTATTGAAATCGGTTCATATTTGTTAAAGTTATTAAGTCGGACAGAATTTGTAAGTCAAAATAAGTCGAAAATGAGGCGTAACTTGAAAAAAAAAATAGCATCATGCGGAGAGACCGTCCTAAGGAGATTGCATACAAAACATTATTGAAATCGGTTCATAGTTGTTCGAGTTATGAGGTCGGACGGACGGACGCACGGACAGACACACGGACGGACACACGGAGGGAGAAAGCGTGACGGACGGACGCAGTCAATCCAGTATACCCCCCATTTTCTTCGAAAGTGGGGGTATAATAAATCAACATAATGGTGGTATATAAATTAAGAAATAGAGATATATTAACCCATCCACCACAATTCATGACACAATAACATGAAATTCCAACCAATTCGTACAATTCATCTGACCCCTCATGTGCATCATAACCTATGAATTCTAGCAAACCTTGAGATATTGCCAGGATGTACTTGGAAAGTAATTTGGAGCAGTGGTGCTAATATGCCTCGGAGTAGTCAGGAAGACGACTAACATGTCCATGGCTTCGTCCGGATAATATAGATTTATTATACAAATATTTATGTATTTTACCAACCATACGTGTAGTATATTATCCAATAAACTAGTTACATATCTTCTCGGACGGACGCATGTAATCCAGTATAGCCATTGCATAATTTCCTTCAGTCATGTATGGGGGGTCTGAAGAGTACACGGAAACATACACATAAATATTGATGCTATTATATCAATCTCTTACCATGTTAACAATGTATCCCCAGTTAGTATAGTACTCGACAATTGAGGCACTTAAATATGTTAACACATTATGTATTAAAGGGACCCAATGCCCCCGCTGTGGGTAAATGTGAAAAGAATATACCAGTCTGCATACACATGAAAAAACGTCGCCATCAAGATGAACACGGAGAAATGGATCAACTTTGTTCTTATAATCATTATTGATAGTTCTCCAATAACGAAACTTCGTGTGTTGAAACCATTGTTATGTAAACTAAACTGTTATATTGATTTGTAAACAAACTAATCGTGTAGTAACTTAAAATATTTTACTCCGAACATGATTTTCAGAATATTTGTTAATGCTTTGACCGTTTCCAATGTTTAACATCAAGTTTTGATTAAACATAGGTATCTTGTTGAACTATAATTGAATTTTTATCGATAATTCCACTGTAACAGTAACGTTTCCATAACAATGCCGATATTGGAAAGTTATTAATAACGAACAAAAGAACAAAGTAAACCTATTTATTCATGTGCTTGTTGGTGATATTGTAGATGTTTTACAGGCTGTTATGTTATTTCGCATGAACACACTTTGAACGCCTTAATACTCAATCCGATTCGATGGTCCCCATATCATCAGATTCCAACAACAACAGCAACAATTTTTTTTTTTAAATGCCCCTTCAGTTATCCGAATCGACTAATTTCCCAAAAATAATGGTAACTATAGTCAACTATAGTATAAAATTGTCCAAAACGTGTTATTTGTCAACATTTTGTTCAACGAAATATGGCCAGATTGTCAATATATCTAACCCCAAAGCCACTACACATCTCAAGAAACTACCCATCTCAAGAAATAATAAATTTAAAAAATCGATAGCTGATCACTCTGAGCTTTGATGGGTGGGTTCTTCGATTCAAATCAAATTTTTTTTACCCCCGAAGTCAAAGAAATAGTAATTTCCGAGCGTTAATTCGGTTATGTATCTTTAAATGGATTATCCCATCAGTTATAAAATAATACATTGGATTTCGATTAATAAGTGAGAAATGTTCAGATTATGAGTTCAACAACCGACCTATATGTTTGTGAACATAGTATCTGAAAATTTCAAAAGGGAACTACTGATAAATGATTATTGAGTACAGAAATTATTATAGATTCAGAATTGTTCCCTGTTTCGCCGTTCTGTAAAAGTGATCCCCAAATCTGGTTTCTAAATTGGTGACGTACTTTGGTATACATTGTTGCTGGGCGTAGTACTTTTAAGTTTTGTCTACTTCACACGAACTCACCATCACCACACCGTAATGTAAATGTATTCTGCATTTTGCATCTATGATAGCCGGCGATCCACAAATGATCGCTGTGAAATATTCAGGCCACTGTTAATATGTTGGTTTAAAGATATTGTTTTATAGACAGCGATAATTTGTATTGGTTCTGAATTTTTATTTTTTTTATTTGATCTAAAAATCGGAGTGGAATTTAATTTTTCCTGCAGAACGCCTGTAATTTGTAATAGACGCTAAAGAAGGTCACCGGGTGTACGTTTAAATGTTTCCAAAGTATGGTAGAGCTAAATTGTTTATTTGTTTGTTTTGTTTTGCTATAATCCCCAATATAGTAGATAGATAGATATTTTAATTTAACTCAGATCGTCATAGAATAGACATAATTGAGACATAATTAGTACAGAATGTTCAATGCAGTAGAATGTTGCGCATGCGATACAATTTAAATAGAAGGGGGCAGACTAACTCGAAAGATATATAATATAAACATATGGTAATATCGAGGGTGTGGTGGGTGGGGTGGTCAGTGGCGGGGGTCGTGTGATGTGGTAAAGAATTGTGAGATAAGCCGGTAAATTTTGCCTCAGGGGGGTCCCATGATACGCTGGGCTTCGCGCAGGAAGTTTGCGATATTAGTTATCGTTTTTCTATTTGTTGTCGTGAAGAGTGCGTTTAATTTGTGTGTGTTTGGCCGAGTATAATAGAACGGTTTCAAATATTTTTTTCTAATATCTACAAGACTCTGACATTTCAGTACAATGTGATATTCGTCGCCTAGCTCTTGGTTGCATAACGTGCATTTTCTGTCTGAATAGCTTTTTTTGTACCATGATCCGGTTTCAACAGGTAGTCTGTTATTTCTGGTTCTAAATTTAGTTAGGCGCGCTACTGCTGCTTGATTTTCAATAGTGAAATATGTTTTTCTCCCGAAATCAGTTTTAATTATTCTATAAAAGGCCTTTTAATCAAATTATTGAACGATTTGCTCTCGGGTATTGACTGATTTATCCATAAGTTTGACAGGCCAAGGTAATTCAGTGAATCGTGCGTGTGTTTGATCCATTTGATGTGTGCATTGGCGCCAATGAACAGTGTGTGCATGATACTGTATAGAATCGATGGGAGTCGCCCACTCGACATATTCATGATTTTCCCCCAGTAATTAAGATATCTATTTTTTATTACTGATGCTATTGGGTATATGCCAGTTTCTCCATATACGAACGGGGTTGGGTGGATTTTTTTAGATTTAGGGCGAATTTTAGGAACCAGATTTCTAGTTTTTCAAGACATGTGGTGTTTTCAAAACCCCATATCTCAGACCCATAAGTCATAACCGGAGCTATCGATTTCTCGTATACTTCAAGGACACTGTCATATGAAAGCTTGTATTTGCGAGTTTTATTCAAAAGAGCATACATTTCTTGTTTTGCAACTTTGCATCTCGTGTTTATGTCCTTATTAAATGTGGCATTTCTAGTGAACCAAGTTCCCAGGTATTTAAAGGTGTCGGTTATTTCAAGATTTGTTTCATTTATTTTGAATGATAATGGCCTTTTTTATTTCGGTTTACTTCCGAATAGCATTATTTTTGTTTTCGATGTGTTTATATCAAGTTTCCAGGTATCACAATATGCGGAGAAGTGATGAAGAGCATTTTGCAAACCGCGGGGTGTGTCAGATAAAAGTACAGTGTCATCAGCATATATCAGGAGCAATAGTTTTAGTTACACCCCAGTATTTGTCTTATTAACCTTTGCCAAGTCTATTCCTGTGCAACGCTATTTTTAAGATGATCCTCCAGATCGTTCACATATAGTGAAAATAGAAGGGGGGATAATCCATAATCCATAGTCTGAAGAAATAAAACAAGGGCTGATTGCAAATTAAATTTTGTTTATACGTTGATGGTTTTAGTGTAGAAACAGGCCTTGAAATAATGTCTGACATTTGCAGAATGAGGTCCCCGGAGGTTGAATTTAGTGACGCTGTCCCACACCAAATTAGTGTAAACAATATTTTAGAATAGCACATATAATACATAATATAAGGACGATAACAATTTAACATAAGAGAAAAGGATTTGGCAGAGGCCAAAGGCTTATATGTGGCCATTTCCTTAGTATATATATTGCATCATGGTTTGATTGGGTCTCAATGATGAATTGCCTGTTCCACAAGCACCCACAACCTATCCCGTTGCAAATCGCTGCGAGTCCACCCCTCATACACAATCACACATCTGACATGCTTGAGTATACGAGAGCACAATATTTTTGTTTTATGTAGGCTTTTGGTTCACGCTTTACAGTTCATAACCATATTATGTCAGTTAAATCGTTTGGTATCGTCGATGAACTTTTGGACGGCAATGAATATGTCGGCATTTTTGGTATAAGATATATCTACGGACCCATGGCCATACAGTAATATTTTGACTTTCAAGTTCATATTCAGATTTGCTAAATAACGGACTCTTTCACGCTCGAATATTGGACAGTGGAGTAAGAAGTGCTCAGCAGTTTCTAATTCTCCACAGTCGCAAAATGGACTATTATTCAAATGATTGCAAAACAGGTCATATTTCAGATTACTGCAGTTTGTTCGCAGGCGACAGTGGTAGATTTGGCTTGGTCTTCGGTACGCTATATAATAAATTCACACCAAATGCACCCGCTGGTAACCTCATTTCATCTTTGTCTCTACTGTTATCGGAGACCGAGGATCAGATTGAAGTTCCCCAGTTTATGTTGGTGATGTTTTATCTTCTGAAAGTTAGGGGATATAGATACCGAACGGAAAGGAGAAAGTAACTAAAACAATATTTATTTGAGAGTATATATACTTCCCAGAATATGAGGCTTAATCGGAATGCGGTCCCAGATGGTGAATTTGGTGATGCTCGCCCGCTGTGTGGGGTAACATCACTAAGTTTACCATCTGGTGCATGACCTCATTGAGGCTCATTCTGCAAATGACTGACACACTATTTCAAGGCATATGTGGAAGGATTCGTAAACCAACAAATAAAAAAATCGCCTCATTTATCAATTTTTTACCATAACACATGTCCAGATCTTCTCTTTCCGCCTCAATGATTCTGTTGATTATCATGCGCCGTGACCCTTTATACGTCATTGATTATATTGTTCGATTCATTCTGTGTTTCACCAGTCAATGAAGAGACATTGAACAAAGCCTTTTTTAATTTGGGGTGGATTGTGTGATAGTTGAATCACTTGTGGATCTTTCAGAATATGTCCCTGCTGCGATAAGTTCTCATACACGAATTTTTCGAGCAGATATATGAAACACATATGTTATGGCCAGGTGCTTTCGAATATTCTACAAAACACGGCAACGAAATAGCAACGAAAAATAAGTTTTCGGGACTTACGAAACACGCTCAACCCAAAATGTAATTGAACTGGAAGCATAAACATGTTTTCGGGACTTACGAAACGTCATTGAACTGGCAGCGAAAACTTAGGAAATTCAATTATTATTTCATTGTCAGCTCCAATTTCTTTGGTTCCAAAAATAAGCTTGCCAGAATCATCGCTAATTAAGGTGTCCTTTATTTTAATTTCTCCCTTTGGCAGATGCTGGTGTAGTGTAAAGCTTCGCTCCAGTAGAATTTCTTGAGAAGACTTAGTATCCTTATCGCCCGCGTGTTCATACAGAATAGTGCCCACATTAACGTTTTTCTGGTTGTTGGAAATTACTGTAACAATTTTGAATTTCATGAATGGAATCTTTGTATTTCTGTTCGCTATCAGTAACCTCCCATCTTTAACATTGATGGAGATATCATGGTGTAGGACATCTTGAAGCAGTTTTCTTCTTGTCTTTATCGGTTCGTTATTGTGTTTAGCAATGCGGGCGGCGCCCTTACTCACCAAATATCGGCCGGCATTATAATAAACATCTCCCTAGAAATAAAACCAAGAAGATCACAATGAGACAGAAGCTCCAACGTTCCGAACAATTTGATAACCTTAGTAGAAGTATATCAATATTAGGAAAGCTGTCCTATATTATTAGTTTTCTTGGGCAACATGATATTGAATACCTGGATGTCGACTATTTTGAACCCCTTGGTGGATATCAGGTGTCTTACAAGTACACTAATAATTAATTTAACTAAATAATTAATTATGTACACAACATGGTTGGAATCTGGTCGTTGAAAATTGATTTATATGGGACAAATCGACACAATGCGTGTCATGGGATAGGTGCCGTTGACCTCAAAGAACTTAAATGGGCACTAATAATCAGTTTTAATTAAATAATTATGCATATACCCAAAATGGTTGGACGCTGGTCGCTGGAAATTGGTATACAGGGGTAAATGTAGCACTCTTAATAAATATAACTAAATAATTAATAACATACCCAAAAATGGTTGGAATCTGGTCATTGATAATTGATTCACAGGGGTAAATTGATCCGATGAGTGTCATGGGATAGGTGTCGTTGACCTCAGACGACTTAAAGGGGCATTAATACACAATTTTAATTACATAATTAATCACATACCCAAAATTGTTGGACACTGTCTTGTCGCTAGAAATTGGTATATTATCATATATGAGCAATGGAGAGCGTTTCTTAACACGTTCAGCTTAAAGCGTTATGTAGGATGCATGCGTCACCTGAACATGGGAATATCATGGGAAAGGGGCCTTTATTATCAACTCAAAAATATGTGGGATAATTGGCAGATTGAGGTAATTTATCACGGGAGTGTCATGCCGTTGACCTCAGATAACTTGAAGCACCAAAAATTAGCAATAAAGAGGGTTTGTTATCAACTTAAAATATAGAGGTAACTTTATCCAGAGAGTATCGTGCAATAGGTGATGTTTACCTCAGGTGACTAATAATTAATTTAAATAACTTGAAGGGGCACTAATCATTTACTCATTCTTTATCATAGAAACGCCGGGTACCCCAGCTGTTACTAGATATTTACCACCTCTACATTTACTTGCACATTGGCCATGGTGAAATAAAGATGATTTGAAATGAGAGACACCACCTTATATAACATACTGGTTACTGGCCACAACTCATACTGTAGTGGTATAGACTACTAGCAGAGTTATCCGGCCATGCCCAGGTTAAAATAATATGAAACCCTTTGCCGTGGACATTTGGTGGGAATAGATAATACTCTTGTTCAAAGTGTTACACGTATTCTCAAAATTGTATATCAGTAGTTAACAACCCACTGTGGGGCGTTTTTATGTTTTTATGGAGGTACTACACTATGGAGGTAATACACTACGGCGATACTACGCTGGGGGGGGGGGGGTGGGGTATTGATTTTTATGTGACGTACGGGGTTCGTCGCGCGCGCCCTCCCTATTACCAAAGGGGATTTTTAAGACATAAAAAACCACTTTATTAATTAAAGGTCGTAAAGCGTGATGTATCATATATGTCACGTGGGGGTACGTCGGTCAGGCGATTTATGTAGGTACCGCCGTATGGCGGTCGGATACATATTTGTCGATTAATGGCCGTACCGCGTCGCACGAGGCTATCGATTAGTATTACAATCGTTCGCTCAACGTTTCATTAATTTTACCGTTTAACACATTTGTCAATGTGTCTACCGAACAATACTTTTCACCCGCATCACGGCTTCAAATCTGTTTTTTATGTTCGATCCTCTGTATAATGCTACATGATTCGCTTCGATAGTTATATGACTCGTTTTCCTTCTCGGGCTATTCAGAGTGTGTGTTTATCCTATTGTCAGGTACGCTGTTTGAGCTATAATGGCTATATTTTCAAAAGATTAGTTTCTGTTTAATGTAATACCGCCACGTGTTAAGTGCCCCCGAGGCGTGTATTGGAAGCATGCGAATTTATATTAATCGTATCGGCCGGCATTATAATAAACATCTCCCTAGAAATAAAACCAAGAAGATCACAATGAGACAGAAGCTCCAACGTTCCGAACAATTTGATAACCTTAGTAGAAGTATATCAATATTAGGAAAGCTGTCCTATATTATTAGTTTTCTTGGGCAACATGATATTGAATACCTGGATGTCGACTATTTTGAACCCCTTGGTGGATATCAGGTGTCTTACAAGTACACTAATAATTAATTTAACTAAATAATTAATTATGCTTATGTACACAACATGGTTGGAATCTGGTCGTTGAAAATTGATTTATATGGGGCAAATCGACCCAATGTGTGTCATGGGATAGGTGCCGTTGACCTCAAAGAACTTACATGGGCACTAATAATCAGTTTTAATTAAATAATTATGCATATACCCAAAATGGTTGGACGCTGGTCGCTGGAAATTGGTATACAGGGGTAAATGTAGCACTCTAAATAAATGTAACTAAATAATTAATAACATACCCAAAAATGGTTGGAATCTGGTCATTGATAATTGATTCACAGGGGTAAATTGATCCGATGAGTGTCATGGGATAGGTGTCGTTGACCTCAGACGACTTAAAGGGGCATTAATAAACAATTTTAATTACATAATTAATCACATACCCAAAATTGTTGGACACTGTCTTGTCGCTAGAAATTGGTATATTATCATATATGAGCAATGAAGAGCGTTTCGTAACACGTTCAGCTTAAAGCGTTATGTAGGATGCATGCGTCACCTGAACATGGGAATATCACGGGAAAGGGGCCTTTATTACACTACGGCGATACTACGCTGGGGGGTTATTGATTTGCTTTGAGCTCGATTGTTTCCTCTCTTGATGAGCTTATTGTGAATGTTTTCAGAGATCTTCCTAGCAAGCTCTCGGATCACACATGGCTCTGTGAGAGAGCCATCCTAGCTCCTACAAATGATAATGTTGACGAGGTTAACTTGAAGTTGTTGGAACAAGTCCCTGGACAGCTTCATTCTATGCACTTCATTGATACCATTCCAGACCAATCAGAAATTGTCAATTACCCGACCGAGTTCCTCAATTCACTGAAACCCCCGGGCATACCACCTAATCAGTTGCAGTTGAAGGTAGGTGCACCAATCATGTTCTCCGAAATATTGAACTACCTAAGTTGTGTAATGGTACACGACTTTCTATCAAGAAAATATCACCTCATATCATTGAGGCAACTATTCTCACTGGATGTGCGAAAGGGGAGCATGTTTTTCTCCCTAGGATCCCATTGATTCCCACTGACTCGCCAATACAGTTCCGCCGGCTTCAGTTCCCAGTTCGATTGAGCTTTGCAATGTCAATCAACAAATCACAGGGGCAGACACTTAATGTTGCTGGTCTCCAACTTCAGAGTCCCCGTTTCTCACATGGGCAGCTATACGTTGCATGCTCAGGGGTCGGCTCCCCCTCCAGTATGTTCGTTTATGCACCAGAAGGGAAAACTAGGAACGTTGTCTACCCCGAAGCACTGAGGTAAATTTTCAAAAAGAAAATTTGCCATCACGAACAATGTACATTGTCTTCGATTGTTGACACCTCCCCTTTCATTCGATGTGTTTGTGCTTAAGAGGCGCTTAGATGAATGAATGTATAGACAGAAAATTGAATTGGTGTGGGGAAAAATTCCCAAATATTGTACTTGAATTGTTGTTGGTCCATGGTGAGACCACCATTTCTCTTGATTAAAAGGCAGAATTAACTCATTGATTATCTCATGTGTCTCCTCCCGTTTTCAGTTCTGTATTCTGACCACTCAGTTCAATTAACGAATCAATCAACAACGATAATAAATGGATTAAGAAACTATTAGATGAATCAATGTATAGACAGAAAAATACAAACCCAGTTACTCATTAAATTGAATTGGTGGGGGGAAAAATTCCAAATGTTGTACTTGAATTGTTGTTGGTCCATGGTGAGACCATCATTTCTCTTTCTTAAAAAGGCAGAATTAACTCATTGATTATCTCACGTGTCTCCTCACGTTTTCAGTTCTGTATTCTGACCACTCAGTTCAATTAACGAATCAATCAACAACGATAATTAATGGATTAAGAAACTCTTAGATGAATCAATGTATAGACAGAAAAATACAAACCCAGTTACTCATGAAATTGAATTGTTGTGGGGAAAAATTCCAAATGTTGTACTTGAATTGTTGTTGGTCCATGGTGAGACCATCATTTCTCTTCATTAAAAAGGCACAATTAACTCATTGAAAAACAAACAATTAAATTAAAAAAATTAAATTAAATTAAATTAAATTACAATTTAAAAAATGTCATGTTTCTGACGAACCACGCCAGTGGCGGGCACATCGGCTAGTAGCTTATAAATTGAAGTTGTACATTGAGATCCGAACCCTACGTGTAACACAGAGCTTTGCCGCTCTATCGACATAATTATCACAATTTCCTAATCTAGTTGTAAACAGTGTAGGATCGTCCGGAAGACTTCGTCATATACTTTATCACATAGATCTAGAACGAAATAAATAAATTGTTTAAACCCTCCATCCCCTGACCCCCGCGTGTTAGACTTCTTTCACCATTATTAATTTCATTTTTCTCATTTTTCAGAGCATCCCTAAGTGTAAGAAGGCTAAATGGGATAGGCTTGTTGCCGAACAGATAAGCCCGGTATGTATATTTTAATATATTGACAACTAATCCCGATGAATAAAGTGGATGTTTTAAATATAACGAAACGGTATCTCTGTTTCAGATAGTGTTTAATGATATTATAAAATACATTATTAACTGTTTATAGTATTGAATTCTACACCCTTACTGCCTGATTCTAGTCTGATAATAGGATTAACTACAGCAGAATTATGGGTAACTTTTCAGGATTTAGTCGGAAATATGGCTTGTTGCCATTCATCGGAAAGCTCTGTTTCCTTCATAGAGATTATATCTTAACTAAAAACATATTGAACTGTGTATAAATCGTATACATTATATAATGTGATAGGTGATAGGAAGGCAGTCAGTCGTGATTATATCACCCCTAACAATATACATGTATAGTCTATTAATATTAATATTTGTAATTGTACTTAATTGTAATTGTACTGTGTATATATTGTAAATAAAATTATCCTAAACGTTAATTTTTTTAATTTCAAATATATACACGACGTTCAGATACAGGTTCGGAAAAGATTGTTTTCCGGGGAGCTGGTGGACGACACACCACCATCCAAGAAGAATGGTACTATCGAGTGGGAGCAGGTGGAGCCCCCCCCCCCCATAGAAGTACGTATATACCGGTATTTATATAAGGAACTGTGAATTCTAGTATTCGCAAACCTTTCATAAACCGCATTTTATCCTGACATGAAACCCTCTCAAACCTTTCAAAAAACCGCATCACCTCGATTAAAAGTTGATATTTACAAATAGTTCTCTCACAATGAAATTGTAAACAATTAATTACTAATTTAAATTTTATCCTAACATGAATCCCCCTGTAAACCTTTCAAATAAAAAACATCATTATGACTATAGTCAATATTTAAAAAATTGTTTTCTGTAAACTAAAGCCTAGATCATTGCATATTTTCTATACTATACCGATATGAAACCCTCTCAAACCCCATCCCTACTGTTTCATTTCAGAATAAAGAAAAGAAGCAATGTTGGATAATATGAGTGTTCGATAATAAAACACATGTAGCGGTATATAGCTTTTGTTTTCAATATGGATTAATACAAACAGTATAGGTAAGTGAGATTTAGAATTGTGAGCGGAGGCGCCGAAAGCAACCCATTGCAGTGATGTAAAATTTCAAGAAATAGTCATATATATATCATAATTTTAAAATCTTCCTTAGGTGTGCCCCATCTATTTAAAAGACATATAGCTACGGCGCCCTTTTGAATTAACACACGTTGATGGCTGTAGATACAGACAAATTTCTGTTTTGAAATTATTATTTTGACATTAATTTAAACGTATACGCGATTATAAGGTTAACGTTTCGTATGTATATTCAACAACTTAATATCTCAGGTGGTTAGGTCGTGGATAAGATCATCACAGTCTGGGCTAGACGAGGTTGGCGCGGGTTCGAACCCCGGCATGGGTGAAAATCGGGACCGGTTTTCAAGCTTGATATGGTTCGAGGAACATCTCGATGTACCATTCCGATCGACACATGGCCATTTCGATAAGAAATGAGAATTTGTTCACGCAAATATGAAGCAATGAACACTCATACTGAGTCCGTGCCTCCATAACTCTGACATAATAAATATATATACGCCAGTACCAGTAATCGTATGGTCACAGAATGATGCAATTTCGGAGGAAGTGCATTGACATGTTTCCAGAATGGCATATCAAGAATTTCGAAGGTAGTGGGTTCGAACCCATGTTCAGACTGATACGCTTCCTAACTCTCGGTGAAAGGGCTTCCTTTTAAGGATGTCCCCGTAGCCGAGGTGGTTAGGTCGTGGATAAGATCATCACAGTCTGGGCTAGACGAGGTTGGCGCGGGTTCGAACCCCGGCATGGGTGAAAATCGGGACCGGTTTTCAAGCTTGATATGGTTCGAGGAACATCTCGATGTACCATTCCGATCGACACATGGCCATTTCGATAAGAAATGAGAATTTGTTCACGCAAATATGAAGCAATGAACACTCATACTGAGTCCGTGCCTCCATAACTCTGACATAATAAATATATATACGCCAGTACCAGTAATCGTATGGTCACAGAATGATGCAATTTCGGAGGAAGTGCATTGACATGTTTCCAGAATGGCATATCAAGAATTTCGAAGGTAGTGGGTTCGAACCCATGTTCAGACTGATACGCTTCCTAACTCTCGGTGAAAGGGCTTCCTTTTAAGGATGTCCCCGTAGCCGAGGTGGTTAGGTCGTGGATAAGATCATCACAGTCTGGGCTAGACGAGGTTGGCGCGGGTTCGAACCCCGGCATGGGTGAAAATCGGGACCGGTTTTCAAGCTTGATATGGTTCGAGGAACATCTCGATGTACCATTCCGATCGACACATGGCCATTTCGATAAGAAATGAGAATTTGTTCACGCAAATATGAAGCAATGAACACTCATACTGAGTCCGTGCCTCCATAACTCTGACATAATAAATATATATACGCCAGTACCAGTAATCGTATGGTCACAGAATGATGCAATTTCGGAGGAAGTGCATTGACATGTTTCCAGAATGGCATATCAAGAATTTCGAAGGTAGTGGGTTCGAACCCATGTTCAGACTGATACGCTTCCTAACTCTCGGTGAAAGGGCTTCCTTTTAAGGATGTCCCCGTAGCCGATGTGGTTAGGTCGTGGATAAGATCATCACAGTCTGGGCTAGACGAGGTTGGCGCGGGTTCGAACCCCGGCATGGGTGAAAATCGGGACCGGTTTTCAAGCTTGATATGGTTCGAGGAACATCTCGATGTACCATTCCGATCGACACATGGCCATTTCGATAAGAAATGAGAATTTGTTCACGCAAATATGAAGCAATGAACACTCATACTGAGTCCGTGCCTCCATAACTCTGACATAATAAATATATATACGCCAGTACCAGTAATCGTATGGTCACAGAATGATGCAATTTCGGAGGAAGTGCATTGACATGTTTCCAGAATGGCATATCAAGAATTTCGAAGGTAGTGGGTTCGAACCCATGTTCAGACTGATACGCTTCCTAACTCTCGGTGAAAGGGCTTCCTTTTAAGGATGTCCCCGTAGCCGAGGTGGTTAGGTCGTGGATAAGATCATCACAGTCTGGGCTAGACGAGGTTGGCGCGGGTTCGAACCCCGGCATGGGTGAAAATCGGGACCGGTTTTCAAGCTTGATATGGTTCGAGGAACATCTCGATGTACCATTCCGATCGACACATGGCCATTTCGATAAGAAATGAGAATTTGTTCACGCAAATATGAAGCAATGAACACTCATACTGAGTCCGTGCCTCCATAACTCTGACATAATAAATATATATACGCCAGTACCAGTAATCGTATGGTCACAGAATGATGCAATTTCGGAGGAAGTGCATTGACATGTTTCCAGAATGGCATATCAAGAATTTCGAAGGTAGTGGGTTCGAACCCATGTTCAGACTGATACGCTTCCTAACTCTCGGTGAAAGGGCTTCCTTTTAAGGATGTCCCCGTAGCCGAGGTGGTTAGGTCGTGGATAAGATCATCACAGTCTGGGCTAGACGAGGTTGGCGCGGGTTCGAACCCCGGCATGGGTGAAAATCGGGACCGGTTTTCAAGCTTGATATGGTTCGAGGAACATCTCGATGTACCATTCCGATCGACACATGGCCATTTCGATAAGAAATGAGAATTTGTTCACGCAAATATGAAGCAATGAACACTCATACTGAGTCCGTGCCTCCATAACTCTGACATAATAAATATATATACGCCAGTACCAGTAATCGTATGGTCACAGAATGATGCAATTTCGGAGGAAGTGCATTGACATGTTTCCAGAATGGCATATCAAGAATTTCGAAGGTAGTGGGTTCGAACCCATGTTCAGACTGATACGCTTCCTAACTCTCGGTGAAAGGGCTTCCTTTTAAGGATGTCCCCGTAGCCGAGGTGGTTAGGTCGTGGATAAGATCATCACAGTCTGGGCTAGACGAGGTTGGCGCGGGTTCGAACCCCGGCATGGGTGAAAATCGGGACCGGTTTTCAAGCTTGATATGGTTCGAGGAACATCTCGATGTACCATTCCGATCGACACATGGCCATTTCGATAAGAAATGAGAATTTGTTCACGCAAATATGAAGCAATGAACACTCATACTGAGTCCGTGCCTCCATAACTCTGACATAATAAATATATATACGCCAGTACCAGTAATCGTATGGTCACAGAATGATGCAATTTCGGAGGAAGTGCATTGACATGTTTCCAGAATGGCATATCAAGAATTTCGAAGGTAGTGGGTTCGAACCCATGTTCAGACTGATACGCTTCCTAACTCTCGGTGAAAGGGCTTCCTTTTAAGGATGTCCCCGTAGCCGAGGTGGTTAGGTCGTGGATAAGATCATCACAGTCTGGGCTAGACGAGGTTGGCGCGGGTTCGAACCCCGGCATGGGTGAAAATCGGGACCGGTTTTCAAGCTTGATATGGTTCGAGGAACATCTCGATGTACCATTCCGATCGACACATGGCCATTTCGATAAGAAATGAGAATTTGTTCACGCAAATATGAAGCAATGAACACTCATACTGAGTCCGTGCCTCCATAACTCTGACATAATAAATATATATACGCCAGTACCAGTAATCGTATGGTCACAGAATGATGCAATTTCGGAGGAAGTGCATTGACATGTTTCCAGAATGGCATATCAAGAATTTCGAAGGTAGTGGGTTCGAACCCATGTTCAGACTGATACGCTTCCTAACACTCGGTGAAAGGGCTTCCTTTTAAGGATGTCCCCGTAGCCGAGGTGGTTAGGTCGTGGATAAGATCATCACAGTCTGGGCTAGACGAGGTTGGCGCGGGTTCGAACCCCGGCATGGGTGAAAATCGGGACCGGTTTTCAAGCTTGATATGGTTCGAGGAACATCTCGATGTACCATTCCGATCGACACATGGCCATTTCGATAAGAAATGAGAATTTGTTCACGCAAATATGAAGCAATGAACACTCATACTGAGTCCGTGCCTCCATAACTCTGACATAATAAATATATATACGCCAGTACCAGTAATCGTATGGTCACAGAATGATGCAATTTCGGAGGAAGTGCATTGACATGTTTCCAGAATGGCATATCAAGAATTTCGAAGGTAGTGGGTTCGAACCCATGTTCAGACTGATACGCTTCCTAACTCTCGGTGAAAGGGCTTCCTTTTAAGGATGTCCCCGTAGCCGAGGTGGTTAGGTCGTGGATAAGATCATCACAGTCTGGGCTAGACGAGGTTGGCGCGGGTTCGAACCCCGGCATGGGTGAAAATCGGGACCGGTTTTCAAGCTTGATATGGTTCGAGGAACATCTCGATGTACCATTCCGATCGACACATGGCCATTTCGATAAGAAATGAGAATTTGTTCACGCAAATATGAAGCAATGAACACTCATACTGAGTCCGTGCCTCCATAACTCTGACATAATAAATATATATACGCCAGTACCAGTAATCGTATGGTCACAGAATGATGCAATTTCGGAGGAAGTGCATTGACATGTTTCCAGAATGGCATATCAAGAATTTCGAAGGTAGTGGGTTCGAACCCATGTTCAGACTGATACGCTTCCTAACTCTCGGTGAAAGGGCTTCCTTTTAAGGATGTCCCCGTAGCCGAGGTGGTTAGGTCGTGGATAAGATCATCACAGTCTGGGCTAGACGAGGTTGGCGCGGGTTCGAACCCCGGCATGGGTGAAAATCGGGACCGGTTTTCAAGCTTGATATGGTTCGAGGAACATCTCGATGTACCATTCCGATCGACACATGGCCATTTCGATAAGAAATGAGAATTTGTTCACGCAAATATGAAGCAATGAACACTCATACTGAGTCCGTGCCTCCATAACTCTGACATAATAAATATATATACGCCAGTACCAGTAATCGTATGGTCACAGAATGATGCAATTTCGGAGGAAGTGCATTGACATGTTTCCAGAATGGCATATCAAGAATTTCGAAGGTAGTGGGTTCGAACCCATGTTCAGACTGATACGCTTCCTAACTCTCGGTGAAAGGGCTTCCTTTTAAGGATGTCCCCGTAGCCGAGGTGGTTAGGTCGTGGATAAGATCATCACAGTCTGGGCTAGACGAGGTTGGCGCGGGTTCGAACCCCGGCATGGGTGAAAATCGGGACCGGTTTTCAAGCTTGATATGGTTCGAGGAACATCTCGATGTACCATTCCGATCGACACATGGCCATTTCGATAAGAAATGAGAATTTGTTCACGCAAATATGAAGCAATGAACACTCATACTGAGTCCGTGCCTCCATAACTCTGACATAATAAATATATATACGCCAGTACCAGTAATCGTATGGTCACAGAATGATGCAATTTCGGAGGAAGTGCATTGACATGTTTCCAGAATGGCATATCAAGAATTTCGAAGGTAGTGGGTTCGAACCCATGTTCAGACTGATACGCTTCCTAACTCTCGGTGAAAGGGCTTCCTTTTAAGGATGTCCCCGTAGCCGAGGTGGTTAGGTCGTGGATAAGATCATCACAGTCTGGGCTAGACGAGGTTGGCGCGGGTTCGAACCCCGGCATGGGTGAAAATCGGGACCGGTTTTCAAGCTTGATATGGTTCGAGGAACATCTCGATGTACCATTCCGATCGACACATGGCCATTTCGATAAGAAATGAGAATTTGTTCACGCAAATATGAAGCAATGAACACTCATACTGAGTCCGTGCCTCCATAACTCTGACATAATAAATATATATACGCCAGTACCAGTAATCGTATGGTCACAGAATGATGCAATTTCGGAGGAAGTGCATTGACATGTTTCCAGAATGGCATATCAAGAATTTCGAAGGTAGTGGGTTCGAACCCATGTTCAGACTGATACGCTTCCTAACTCTCGGTGAAAGGGCTTCCTTTTAAGGATGTCCCCGTAGCCGAGGTGGTTAGGTCGTGGATAAGATCATCACAGTCTGGGCTAGACGAGGTTGGCGCGGGTTCGAACCCCGGCATGGGTGAAAATCGGGACCGGTTTTCAAGCTTGATATGGTTCGAGGAACATCTCGATGTACCATTCCGATCGACACATGGCCATTTCGATAAGAAATGAGAATTTGTTCACGCAAATATGAAGCAATGAACACTCATACTGAGTCCGTGCCTCCATAACTCTGACATAATAAATATATATACGCCAGTACCAGTAATCGTATGGTCACAGAATGATGCAATTTCGGAGGAAGTGCATTGACATGTTTCCAGAATGGCATATCAAGAATTTCGAAGGTAGTGGGTTCGAACCCATGTTCAGACTGATACGCTTCCTAACTCTCGGTGAAAGGGCTTCCTTTTAAGGATGTCCCCGTAGCCGAGGTGGTTAGGTCGTGGATAAGATCATCACAGTCTGGGCTAGACGAGGTTGGCGCGGGTTCGAACCCCGGCATGGGTGAAAATCGGGACCGGTTTTCAAGCTTGATATGGTTCGAGGAACATCTCGATGTACCATTCCGATCGACACATGGCCATTTCGATAAGAAATGAGAATTTGTTCACGCAAATATGAAGCAATGAACACTCATACTGAGTCCGTGCCTCCATAACTCTGACATAATAAATATATATACGCCAGTACCAGTAATCGTATGGTCACAGAATGATGCAATTTCGGAGGAAGTGCATTGACATGTTTCCAGAATGGCATATCAAGAATTTCGAAGGTAGTGGGTTCGAACCCATGTTCAGACTGATACGCTTCCTAACTCTCGGTGAAAGGGCTTCCTTTTAAGGATGTCCCCGTAGCCGAGGTGGTTAGGTCGTGGATAAGATCATCACAGTCTGGGCTAGACGAGGTTGGCGCGGGTTCGAACCCCGGCATGGGTGAAAATCGGGACCGGTTTTCAAGCTTGATATGGTTCGAGGAACATCTCGATGTACCATTCCGATCGACACATGGCCATTTCGATAAGAAATGAGAATTTGTTCACGCAAATATGAAGCAATGAACACTCATACTGAGTCCGTGCCTCCATAACTCTGACATAATAAATATATATACGCCAGTACCAGTAATCGTATGGTCACAGAATGATGCAATTTCGGAGGAAGTGCATTGACATGTTTCCAGAATGGCATATCAAGAATTTCGAAGGTAGTGGGTTCGAACCCATGTTCAGACTGATACGCTTCCTAACTCTCGGTGAAAGGGCTTCCTTTTAAGGATGTCCCCGTAGCCGAGGTGGTTAGGTCGTGGATAAGATCATCACAGTCTGGGCTAGACGAGGTTGGCGCGGGTTCGAACCCCGGCATGGGTGAAAATCGGGACCGGTTTTCAAGCTTGATATGGTTCGAGGAACATCTCGATGTACCATTCCGATCGACACATGGCCATTTCGATAAGAAATGAGAATTTGTTCACGCAAATATGAAGCAATGAACACTCATACTGAGTCCGTGCCTCCATAACTCTGACATAATAAATATATATACGCCAGTACCAGTAATCGTATGGTCACAGAATGATGCAATTTCGGAGGAAGTGCATTGACATGTTTCCAGAATGGCATATCAAGAATTTCGAAGGTAGTGGGTTCGAACCCATGTTCAGACTGATACGCTTCCTAACTCTCGGTGAAAGGGCTTCCTTTTAAGGATGTCCCCGTAGCCGAGGTGGTTAGGTCGTGGATAAGATCATCACAGTCTGGGCTAGACGAGGTTGGCGCGGGTTCGAACCCCGGCATGGGTGAAAATCGGGACCGGTTTTCAAGCTTGATATGGTTCGAGGAACATCTCGATGTACCATTCCGATCGACACATGGCCATTTCGATAAGAAATGAGAATTTGTTCACGCAAATATGAAGCAATGAACACTCATACTGAGTCCGTGCCTCCATAACTCTGACATAATAAATATATATATAGTTTGAAAATTAAGAAAGGTATCCGTTCATTGTTGAATATTTATTACATGTATGTACATACAGCTACATTGTTGAATATTTATTACATGTATGTACATACAGCTACATTGTTGAATATTTATTACATGTATGTACATACAGCTACATTGTTGAATATTTATTACATGTATGTACATACAGCTCATTGTTGAATAATTATTACATGCATGTATATACAGCTACATTGTGAAATATTTATTAAATGTATGTACATACAGCTTTTGAAAACAGATTTTCAAACTATTCCATTCTTCACGTCAGCAGTCACCTACCTCAGATTTTCAAACTATTCCATTCTTCACGTCAGCAGTCACCTACCTCGGAGGAGAATTTCTTCTTTAAAAAAAATTATATATATATATATATATATATATAAATATATATATATATATATATATATATATATATATATATATATATATATATATATATATATATATAGAGGATATGAAATGAGTGTTTCTCTCATATGATATTTATGAAACGAGTCTAAGAATTTTCAGTTTTCTCGAGCCTCCGGCCAGTGCTCCGGCGATAGAAAACTGAAAATTCGTGACGAGTTTCATAAATATCATATGAGAGAAACACGAATTACATATTCTATTTATCATATGACACCTATAACTTGATTATGATGTCCAAAACGCACACAAATCACTAAATAGCTATATGACATCGGCAGCAAAAATTTAATGTGATGTCACTGCATTGCACCGGAAGCCCAATTACACCTGGTGAACTAGCAGAAATAATATGCACGCGAAGATATAGTGCGCTATTCTGTTCTCAGTTTGTGACATTATATCGTATGTTTATTAGATGAATACGAATTACATATTCTATTTATCGTATAACAATGTCCAAAACTATATATTTCAAGATTATAATTGCGAGAATTTCGGCATCGCGTTGATTGACGCGCACGGATTTGACCTGCATTTAGTTAGAGATGCGGCTCGGCTCAGGCTGCCATTCAGCCAATCAGAACACACTGTTTGTCAACAAACCAATCAAATTATCGGAAGGTGATATGAACTAGTAGTTCATATGAAATTGATTTATGACTTACTTTCCAACGTAAATAATGATTGAGTCATATGATAAATATATATATTACATACCTTCGGCAAATCCTGTATTGTATAAATCCATTATTAGACTGTTTGGAAAAGCATCCATTCTGATAGATATAATATAACCTAACCACTCCTTTATCGTAAGACGGTGCCCCTACAGCGCAGAATAGGACCAACTAAAATTGTATAAGCCTTTTAAAAGATTCATTCAAAACGAGCCACTCCTTTATCTGAAGATGGTCCATGCAACGTTTATGGAGGTAATTAATCATACCAGCGTGCATTAATTAAAACGTTGAGCGAACGAGTGCAATACCAATCGATAGCCTCGTGCGACGCGATATGGTCATTAATCGACAAATATGTATCTGACAAATAAATCGCCTGACCGGCGTAACCCCACGTGACATATATGATACATCACGCTTTACGACCTTTTATTTTATGTCTTAAAATCCACTTCGGTAAGGGGAAGGGCGCGCGCGACGACCCCCGTAAGTCGTATCACCGCCGTAGTATAGTACCGCCGTAGTATGCCCCGATGATGACTCACATAAAAATCAATAAAAACCCCCTAGTGTAGTACCTCCGTAGCGTAGTACCGCCGTAGTGTATTACCTCCATAGTGTAGTACCTCCACAAAAACATAAAATACCCCACAGTGGGTAGTTAACTACTTATATCCAAATGGCATCACAAAACGTCATTCTTATACATGGACGTGGTTGGAATTGCTATTTATAAACCCATGCAATTAAATGCGATACTAAACGTTCGTTTAATAACAGGAAATAGTGCCAGGTGACCTTTGATGGTGACGGTTTGTCGTCTGTTTACATTCCGTACGGTACATCTCAAAATACAGCTGGCACTATTTCTTTATGCGGGCAAATAACGCATATTTACGTGAAACGTCATCGCAGGCCTTATAAAAGCCGCTGTTAGTTTCACTTCCCATTTGTTGATTTAAGTATGTTTTATCGAGGTAATAAATAGAATCTACAACGCATCCCCAGTTTATAGCGACATTTACAAAAGTCGTCCAGTAAATTAGCTCTGGACCTCGCCAAAGGCTCGGTCGAGACCTAATTTACTGGACTCGTTTTGTAAATTCCACTATAAACTGGGGACTCGTTCTAGATCCTCTATTTGTTTTGTTTTGGTTTTGTGTTTGGTTTTAAATATTTTTATTGGGATCAAAATATGAACATTAGTTCAAAATACAAATATGTTTTATATATCTAGTGGGTTAGACTAATATTTTGAGGACACCTGTTTATCATATCTCCATGAAGATACATAAGTTTTAAAGAATGTCAGTATGTAGGAGTAATTTTTTGGCGTAAATTATGCTATGTTTGTATTGATAATGGTAATACGGTACAACTAAAACTTTCCCGAATTACATCGGTTTTTACTTACAGAAATATGATGATTTATTGTCAAAAAAGAAACACAATTGAGTTGGCGTCCAGCGAAATTTTGGGGTGAGACGCCGTTACGTCGTCAGCGACGCTCGTGCGATTCATATATGATGAGCGCGGTTTGATGTCGTCGTTATTCTTCAATATGTTTTCTGAACTGAAGAAGTTTTTATTGAAGTTTTCTGCCGATGAAAGACAGGTGTGAATGAATTCCTGCAAAGACGGGTATAGTCCTCCCTCTTTAATCTTCGGCTTCCAATGTGGATCACCAATGAGGAACCACACTGTGAGGAACCACATTGGAAGTCGAAAATTAAAGAGGGAAGACTATACCAGAATTTGTCGTAATTTCTTTGCTTCCACATCAATAAACGGTCGTTATGCGCCCCGCCCCCCAAAATATAGTTAAGATAGTTCTAGAGCATTAGCTTTTCGGGGTTACGAAGAAAAAAACGTAATTTATTCATCATGTTTAACTTTTTTGAATGATTTTCGTGATGTGCGTGCTTTTCTCTTTCTGATTTGTATTGTCTCTTGCGTATTTTCTCTACCGATATCGCCTTCAGCGACATCCTTTTATCAGTTCTATTTGCGAGTCACCTGTGTTTAGAATGGAGATTTCATCATTTAACTCTTCGGTTGATATGTCTTGATTGTCGTTCTCAGTTTTCACATCCGCAATTTCGACAGAAACTGTTGATGCTCCGGTTTGTATGCATTAATCAACATCGGTAACATCATCTTCTTGTGCGAATTGATAATTGTCTGATGGGTGTGTACTCGGATTCCAGGGATAAACTTCACACATCGTCATTGATGATTCGTGCATCTGTTTCTTTTTCGAACCAAAAGCTCAACGTGAACTTATATCTGAATCAGTGTCCACTTTGCATTCTTTAACACAGCTAACGCGATATTTCGCAAATGCTGTATGTTGTTATACTCTGTAATCGTGGTCCATCGTGAGCGTCAGTGAGTTACTCAATCGTGAGTGAAATGACAGAATGATGAAAAATCACGTTGCTTTTATGCTCCTGCACGGCGATGATTGCGCATGTCTGTATGCGAGCTTAAAAGCGACACGATTTTCTCCAAACCGTCATTTCAGAATGAAGCGACTCGTACCATACTCCGATAGCGAAAGTCAGCGAGAGAGCAGCAACAGATTAAGACTCGATGAGGATAAATATTACACCATCAAGAATTTGACAGATAAATATTCGAGAAGATTCAAAACTGCGTCGAAGAAATTTGGTGTTACATTTGAAGAATTTAAACAACCAATTTATGATGTTCACAAAATTTAAGAAGATCTGGTGAACGGTTTGAAAGATGAACGTGACGCAGGACGAAGAGATCAGGTTAGATATTCCATCTATCACCCAGAGTTAGATCTAGGAATTCACGTTCCGTTTACAGAAGCAGATAATCTAACTGGCCAATTATTGCTGGATTGCATAGAGAAAGTTGCACAGTCAAATATAAATTTCAAAATCCATGATGGAAAGATATTATTTGACATCACTGTAACCCACATGCCTGCGGGGACAGAAAGACGACACGAAAACAGCAAAGAACAGCATCCTTCTGATTGAGAATGCAGAAGATAACATGGGTTTTTCGAGGGCTGTCGTTGTTGGTATGTGCAATGCGGACAAAAATGATACCATTAAATGGAAACAGCAATGGCAACACATAAGAAAACCAACGAGAGCTCCTCAGCGTGAAACTGCAAAAGTATTACTTGATAAAGTTGGTATTCCACATGACAGCAGTTGTGGACTGGAGGAATACAAAATCATACAAGAACAACTGTACCCAGACTATGTCATCAAAATACATAGTCAGTTTTCTGGCGAAGGCGTGCTTTTCCAACCATCACCAGTCAGAAAAGAAAGTAAAGTTGGTCATTTATATTTTAATGATAACCATTACGATGTGATCACAACTATCACATGATTACATGGATGTATTTATTATTGTGAACACTGTGATCTGTCGGTTCGAATGGCAGAGGTGATCACCCATGCCCATACAACTGTATGGTTCGAGAGCCAGGTATGTCCCATTGAACAACTGATATATTGTGCAAAATGTAAAAGGACACACAGAAGTCAATGATGCTTCGGCAACCATTTGAAAGTTTCACCGGGACAAAGCAAATCCGTTTGTGATTTGATATACTTGTGTTAAAAGTGTGGGGTGATATCATCAGAAGAAAGGAAAAGAGACATATTTGCACGGGCAAGTTGTGTAAATACTGCAAGAAAATTGTTAAACCCGAATACAGATGCCACGTTCAGCAATATGAAAAGAAAGAACCACAAAAAGAATCGAAGGTAATATTCATATTTTTTATTGTGAATGTCAGCAAGATGCTGGTGTTCATGTAAAAATTGCTTGTGAAAATTGTATATGCAAACCCATTGATGAAATATGCAATTCATGTGATTCTGTATATGCCAATAGAGAACATGTGTTTAGAGGGAAAATGTATTAGAAAGGTTTTGTAAATGGTTGTTGTACACAAAATGACCATAAGGGTACAACATGTATTGCTCACAACGCAAGAGACTATGATAGTCAATTTCTATTACAATACTTGGTAAACAATGGAACATCAAAGCCTAATGTTATTATGAATGGTAACAAAATATTGAGCTTAGAATGTAATGGTGTTAAGGTTATTGATTCATTGAGTTTCATTCCTATAGCATTGTCTAAATTTCTAAAAACATTTCAACTTGAAGAAATGGCAACAGGTCATTTTCCCCATTGGGTAAATACTCAGGATTCTCAGAACTATGTAGGGCCATTTCTGGACAAAAAGTACTATAAACCTGACTTATTGTCAGAGGATAATATGTAAGAATTTCTAAAATGGTATGAAGCTAGGGCTTAAGACATTTTTTATTTCCAAAAAGAGATACAAAGGTATTGTAAATCGGACGTGGACATTTAAAGACGTGGCTGTGGTAAATTCAGGTTATACATAATGCAAACTGATCAATTAGATCCGTTCCGTGAAGCAACAAGATTATATAAAACGTGCAACCTAGCACGGAGAAAAAACTCATTGCCAGATAATTCTCTAGGTATAATACCAGACGATGATATCCACAAGCATGTAAATTATCAATAAAATCAATTCGATGGATACAATACATTGCCACAAAACAAAATATAGACATAAAACATGTTTTAAACGGTGGTGAGGTTAAAATAGGCAAACATTTTGTTGACGGTTATCATGTACAATCAACGCTGTCCATTATTATGTATGGTGTCTATTCCACGCCTGCCCTACTTGCTGGACTGATAGAAAGCACCGAAACCCATACAGTAAAATACCAATGGGACAGTTCTATGAAAAAACATTCAAAGCGGAAAACGACATAAAAAGCTTAGGATGTAAATTAATTAGCATCTGGGAACATGACTTGGACAAAAAATGCAAAGAAGATAAAACTTTCAAACAAAATATGGATCAATTCTATCTGAACCAAGACCAAATTAAACAAAGGGAGGGATTGTTTGGTAGTAGGACCAATGCTCTAAAACGGTATCATGAAATAGAACCACATTCAGAACAGGAAATAAAATATATCGACGTATGCAGACTGTATCCTAGCATAAATAAATATAGGGAGTACTTTCTTGGTCACCCCACAAATCTAAGCCAGGAGCAAATAGGTGATATCAAATCATATAAAGGTCTCATTAAATGTAAAGTTTTAACACCAAATAAATTGTACATTCCAGTATTACCAATCCATTGCAACAATAAAATGTTATACGCATTATGTGAAACATGTGCAGAAAATGAAAGCAATGTTGGCAATCATTGTAATCATAACACTAAACAGCGTGCTTTAGTTGGAGTTTGAATGCACGTAGAATTATTCAAAGCATTAGAACTTGGCTACCAAATATTAGAAGTGTATCAAGTTTGGCATTGGACTGAGTGGTCGGACAAAGTATTCAGGGATTACATTGATAAGTACCTCAAAATTAAATAAGAAGCAAGTGGATATCCAAATTCGACTAAAAGTGAAGAAGATAAACATAAATGATTACTATGAGGTCAAATTTGACAAAGAAAATTTTTAAAACAAAATCCGGGGCTCCGTCATTGTGCAAAATTAATGATAATTTGCAATTGGGGTAAAAATACCCAAAATAATATTACTAAAACAGAATATAGGATAAAATATGTACACACAACTGTCTGTCAAAATACAGAACCCTCTCTTGGAGTATTTCTGAAACTTTATACAATTCTAATCATGCATATGCTGTAACAAATGATGCAACAACTACATTTGAATATCAGTTTTATTTTCATTGTTGAATAAAATGAATTTATCATGTTAAAAGATTTCAACTGCTTTGACAGTGATATGTTTTATCAGTTAGTAATTCCAATTATCTATATGGTTCTGATATCCAGAAAATGAAAACGTAAAAACAGAAGACAGCTACCTCGGTCAATGGACATATGAACACCGGGATGCTAAAAGCATAACATTTGTAGGATTAGGCTAAAATAATGCATATCAATACGTGAAAGATGGTGTCATAAAATCTGAATGTAAGGTTAAGGGTATCACTCTGGATTATAATACTAAACAGAAAGTAAAGTTTCATTCAATGGTTGAATGTACTAATGACCGGTCAAACTTTCAATGTATCATAAACTATCCATGCAGAATTAAGCGCTTAAAGAATCGGGAAGTAATCGGTGAAAGAAAAAACAAAAACATTCCAATCAGTGTACGCCAAACGACTTGTGGACAAATTCAACACTGTTCCTTATGGATGGAATTAATGTGCTCCCAGCATGAATGCTTAAGAAAATTAACAAAGTTGTAATAACAACAAGAAATCAAAAGAGAACTATGACGAAGTTGGTTTATAAGATAAAGCAGAATAATGATGGAAATGCTGGAAGGCACCACTGAGGGGAGTGATCGATTGGACTCTTTGAATGAGAGATCAGAAATTGAAACTGATTTCTTACTGGGTATATTGGATTAACTGTTTTCAGATATCTGGATATTTCGTGGTATTCCTAAAAACTAAACACACGAAATTCGTGAATTTATTGTAGATAACTTTGTTCGATTTGCTGAATATCAAGACAGGAACCTCAATGAAAGATTTGAGATTCGAAGAGCAAACGGTAACATATGGATATATAATTCTCGAAGAACCATGTACAGTTTCACAACTGAAAAGTTACTTAATCAAAAAGTGGCCTTGGATTACATTGTAAATGCCACTAGACCTATTTGAGACTTAGACAGTGAACTCATTTGGACATTCAGGGTAATTTGGAGTTATGGTGATTTTTCACTGAAAATAAAAGAGGTTGATGCTGAACAATTCTAATTAGTCTTACATGATCTACAGCAGAGTGAAGATGGAAGTCATTATTATTCAAACATCTGTATTATTTTCATATCTGGACCGAGTGGTTGTGGAAAACAGAATTTGTTAAAAAAGTAATTGATTACAAAGATGACTTGTTCAAAAATGTACAACACAACGTCCTTTGGTGCTACAAGGAATGGCAAAATACATATAGTCAGATGACAGAATTTAACAATATTCAATTTATAAAGGGGTTACCCGACGATGACAATGAACTAGTTGCTGACACAGACTTACGAAACCTCATCGTCTTTATGATATGTTAGGTGATAAAGGTGAAGAAGAAATAATGCTATGGTTTACGAAGAAAGGACATCACAGAAATACATCAGTTGTTTACATAACCCAAAACTTGTTTCATAAATCGAAAGCTAGTAGAACTTTGAGTTTGAATGCACATTAAATGATTTTATTTCAAAGTGTGCGTGATAAAGGTCAAATAAAAAATTTGGCATCCCGAATGCAATTACCCCACTTGATGAATGCGTATGATGATGCAACGCAACAGATCATGATTATTTACAACTCGAATTTCACCCAAAAACAGAGAAGTGATTGAGACTTAGAACAGATCATTTCCAGCATTGGTTCACAAGTGATGATCGAAGTGCGGAAATCTATGCAGCAGTAAAAAATATATGTATCAACATGACATTTTGAGTTACAATTATGGAGTCGCCCGAAGAAGTCTTAAGTGTTGTTTCAACTATAGCTAAATTAATACTTGATCATCACTTAAGGCGTCCAAAGCAGAGTAGAATATTACTGCAAAAGCACAAAAAACTGCAGAAAATAGCCGATAGTAGAACTCATATCAATTCAAAAAAGATAATTCTTTTAAAAACTGGTGGTAGTGGATTTCTCGGTGGAGTTATGATCAGAAGTCATCTCAGACAAAAAGAAAATAAACCAATTGCACAAGCTAGTCCAACTAGAGTAAATGCTAATCCATCTACAGTAAATGCTACTAGAGTGAATTATACAATTGCTCGATTCCAAACACTCAACGATTGTGGCCCACAACCAATTCCATCAGCTCAAGAAGCAGAACATTACCCATAAAAATTAGCTTTGATGACATTTGATCGTAATTTCAATAAATGTAAAAGTAAGAAGTAGTTGTTGATTTAACTTCCATTCATTTGGCATTCAACTGTTGAAGGGTGATGATGGCGAAAAACAATGGTAGTTTGGTAATGGTTATGACTCTGGCACCAACTCATTTTCGAAAAAGAAAATATAAAAGATGCACCAAAGAAAGTGATTGATTGTATGTCAGAATGCTGTCAAATTATTTTAAAAGGCAATGTAAAACTAACAGAAGCTCAGAAGCCTAAACTTCATCCGAAGCGTCAGCATCTCAGAGGACTTGCAAAAAAATCAGCATCTTTTAAACGAAAGAAGCAAAACTTAAACCAAAAAGGACACCCCCTGGGAACCAGTCCTGCTAGAAACGCTTATAAAAAGCAGTAAAATATCTCCAGAAATTCACCAAGTACAGAAAATACGCGTCGTACAAAAATTCCTTCAAACATTGTTATATATATGCATATATGGTTGACTGTACAGCCATAAGTTATCATCGACGACAAACTGTTCAATGAATTGAACAACAAAACGACCCAATCAACTCTCGTGCTGCATGTATTATATGTTTTACGTGCGCGGAGAAATAGGTAGGGTACAACTTACATTTGACCGCCTGGACACGATGGTCCAGTCTACACCCGTTTCAGGTACAGTTTACAATGTGAATGTCGATAGATTATAGATACAATAATGTATCAATATTGTGTATATGGCCTCTCTAGCGAGATTATAAAGGTATATACTTGATGCGCGTCAACGCACTTTCAGAAGGATTTTCATCAGCAGTAAAATTTCAACACAATATCAAAAGCTCCACCACAAAACCTTTATTCACAAACCCATACATATTACAGTGAAACAATTTAATCGGATCAGTTATAATTCAGGTTAAAAACCCTAAATAAATGAATAGTCATAATATTTTTCCAGATGATTCCAGTTTGGGTTACTTTATCGGAATAATATAAGAAATATATGCTTTTCGTTTATAAATAATCTGTAACAGTACAACATTACGACACATACTTATCACCAAACGTATCATGTTTTGTAATAAATGCGTTTGCATTGTATGAATTTCTTGTCAGAAATAATAATAATAATAGATGACATGAAATAAGTGTTTCTCTCATATTATATTTATGAAACGAGTATAAGAAATTGCCTGAGGATCGGCAAAACAGAAAACTCGAGCTTCATATTTACAAGAGAAACACGAATTCCATATTATGTTTACTACTTTTAAAATCACTGTCTTTGCTTTAAAAAAGCCACAAAACAAAAGTCAATTCTTAAAGAAATATACTTTTAGATGTTTTTTTCTCGCGGCTATACGCAATGACGTCAGACAGAAATACGTAAGCCAATTAACGTCCCGGAATTTCGGCGTTTATCAACCAAACCGTGTCGTGGTAGTGATATTAAGAAATCAGTGTGTATTATCATGCCGGTGGGGCGATCGATCCTATATACCAGTGTGCCTCCGTATATGACTGTAAACACTGCAAAAACAAATATTCGTTTTTGAACGCTAAAATTGCAACAGATATTGAACGCGTTCATGTATTCAATCTTAAACGCTTGTGTTCAACAATGTTAACACTAGCGTTCAAATTGTCTGCAACACTGGTGTTCAGATCTTAGCGCCAGTGTTCAACTTATAACACTAGTGATCAACACACCATTGTTCAATAATGTTAACACTAGTGTTCAGCATTTGAACGCATAATTGTGTTCAGAACACATGCAACATATATTAGACGCTAAATTAGCGTTCAAATGGGCAATATTGAACACTAGTGTTAAGATTTTGGTAATAATTGTGAACACTGACGTTGCAGGAGGTAAATATTTATGTTCAACGCAGCCATAAACTAGAATGGAATATATTTTATTACCTTAAATGTACCCCAATAAGGGGTATAACGGTATACCCTATTCGTGACTGGAGCATCCTGAAGCTTTGCGAATACACTGCAAATGCATTCTCTTATATATGCGAGTTCCACATAGGAAGCCTTGCATATATAAGATAACAGATTGGCCTAAAAATATTTACCTTCGACTTGTATGCCTAATCCATTGCATTCTCTTATATGTGCGAGGCTTCCTTTGGGATTTGTGTACATGTACAATGAATGTACAGACTGCAGTACTGCGTACACTATCGATAATTGAGGTGTGCATTCAAATTTGAATGATTCAAGGACAAATAATGTCCGCATGTATGCCTTGGCAAATGCTGAACTGTCAAACTGCTTTAACTGGTGCTGTTGTAATAGACTATCAATAAACCCTTCCAAAAGTAAATTTTTGCTGATCCACCAAAAAACAATGATAATAAATAGAGAAACTTTAGCCTCAAGTTGAATGGCGATGATTTAATCAGAGTTGGTAACAACATGCACGAGACATCGATTAAATTTCTAGGTATCACAATTGATGAAAATCTAACTTTTAGATATCATATTTCCTCACTTCGTAACAAGCTCAATCGTTCTATCTATATACTGAACAAAGTTAAACGCTTTTGGCCTAATAAATCGAGAAAAATACTTGTTATTCACTGGTGCAGTCATTTAACATATGGTATACAGATATGGGGAAATGCCAGTCAAATTGGCACAATCACTACTCTACAGAAAAAGCAATCCGAATTATGTGTAATGCTAAATACAGATGCCATACCGAACCCTTTTTCAAACGAGAGCAGATATTAAAATTTAAAGATTTGCACTTCGTAAATGTTTCTTTATTTATGCATGACTGGACACGAAATATTCTGCCTAAATCTTTCGCAAATGCTTATGAGTATGCCAACAATGTTAAGTCCAGAAGAACTAACACCATAATATTGAAAAAGCCAAGAATTTGTTTTTCTGCAGCTCCCCCAAAACACTATTTTCCGGACATTTGGAACCCCTTAGATAAAAAAAATATGAAAGATTGTAAATATAGACATAACTTTAAAAAGAGTCTAATGAATCACATATTATCAAACGTACTCTTTTACATATAAATGCACCAGTAGAGCGTGTTATATATGTCAACATTAACAAATTAGCTTCACGCCTTGGTATTATATAAAGCCAACTTAGGTTGACCGTATTGATATCCTCCCTGAATCCACCACCCTTCTCGGTTACCTTGTTTTAATCCTCCTAAATGGAACAAGGCAACCACATCATGTATACACTTAGTCTAGTGTGCCCTAAATAAAGTTTGTGTTTCTTTAATTTCCGCCTCGCGTTCAAGTCTTGAACAGCATGTATATAGCATATACTTAAAGATGTATTCAGGGTTATTGATATCGTGTAAACACTCTTGCTTGATAAGCACCATAATGCATAACACATGATTGCGTTGGGGAAAATAATCAGTCAAGTCTAGAATTAAATGTTATTTAGTGGAATACTTGAGGGACAATTAAATTGACAGATCAAATTTTCTTTGTTTTTTTTTGTTGTTGATAATTTTATAACCTATGAAATTGTGTCGACTGCTTATAGTAAAATTGTTCAGCGCCACAAAGCTAGTGGCCTTCCCAGAAATAGACTTTATAAAATAGATTGGTGCCCTATCTAGAGGTATCGAAATCCTGAATACATCTTTGAATTCATCCGCCATGCTTATGTTTATATATCATTTAGGGGCAGTAGGAAGACGACCAACCATGGTCATGCTGCTACTGTACAATACAAAAGGCGTCCGCATATGTACTGTACTCTTACCAGTGTTCATCCGAATCGGTCGTCCCCCATGAGTATTAACTCGCGTTTCTTTGTGTTATTATATGATAAATAAGTATACTTATCATGTAATACAATATTCTCATTCTGTTATCGGCAGTCAACGGCTCCTTCGCTGATGGCAAAGTTGATGATGTCACCGTTGCGGAGCAGCCCTCATCTATGCCCAAGTGAAAAGTAGATGTAACTTTCGACGCGGATCTATCAGTGTATCAATGTATTTTTAAAAACGAAATGGTCACATTCGCTCAGCGGACGTCCCAGATGCAACACACGCGAAGTCACATATGTGATGTGTGCGGTTCTGAATATAGCCACAATCAAAGTCTGATAGACCACATTAAAGCCAACCATAACAGTGGTCTTGATTTTGTCTGCGCATGTGGCAAAACTTATGCTCACTGTTCGTGTTGTTTCAAGACACAAGAGAGAGACAGACACATGCACGTTAACATAATATATGAAAAACATGTCATAACAAGCATCGCTATTATTTAGTTGTGTTCGTGTGATTAAAACATGTTATTTTGTTCCTCATTTATAAGACACAATAGTAGCACTTGAAGAGATACATGTTTGCACATCATACTCTGACAATATAGAGAGAGTGAGGTAATTTATTGGCGATATCATATGGGGCATTCTATAAGTCCATAAGAAAGGTCCGCTGTAAACGTTACCGCTTGTATTTTTCAAACAGGTGTAGCCTGTATCTTCGAACAAGACAAACGTTACCATCTCCAAAAAATGTTTTCGATGATAACTTCGTTAATGCTTCGATATATAATAAAACAGCAACACAATAGCAGTATCATGGACTCCACTCCAAGGTTATGCTAATATAATACTATTACACGAATCGGTATAGCTAAACTTGTCATTAATGTGTCAAATACCGGCAAATATTCACTAAAACATTAATTTATAGAGTGGTTATTTAACGAATATCAATGGAAAAAATATATGTCACGTATTAAACCTCCTCAGACGGAAAAAAACACACATTTGTTGTCGAGCGAGGTGCACGCCATTTGCTTCTGAGGTTGGGTTGTTTTTGTTTACATTTTTAAAGAAAATCACCAGTTGTAAACATGGTTCCAATTAAGAAATGGACGTTGATTTGCTTGTGTTCCATGTGGATGCAAGTTGATCTGACATTTTGTGTGGAAGGCGAAAGCGTACTCTATGGAACGCAACGAAATCAACATCCATTACTTATATTTACACTCAACCGAGTCAACTCACAGATTAAAAGTGTTTTAAGCGCCCATTTCCAACGTTATTTTCGTGGCTCGTTGCAAGTTGCGTCTACAGAAAAATGGATGCAAGTTGGGGTCAGCGCGCGACGTCATGTGATGTAATTTCGACCCACCAACGTCCTGCATTCATTTTCCACAATGCAAATGCATGTGTGAGTGTAAATATACAGATGTAAGCGTTTCTAGCAGGACCGGTTCCCAGGGGTGAAAGAATTTTACCACTTCTTGTGCTAGCACAGTTACTTGGTAAAGCAGTCGCTGGAATACTTCTCGGTTAATGATGAAGAAAATGGTTGCTGTTCACTTCAAAATGTTGGACGATATTAAAAGATGGAAAATTTGATCGATTAATCCGAAAATACAACCTAATCCTGCAAATGTTTCAAAACTCAACAGAGAATTGAATTCAGAGCTTAACAAAACAACCACTTAATCACCATGGTCGTGTGTTAGAGAGTATTCCCGCAAAGATGAGAAAAAAGCTGAGAAAGTTTTACAGTTGACCTAATTAATGATATTGTGCTGCAAAGAAAAGGTATTGAACCAACAGGTTGGGAAAATTTTCACAAGGATTGAGCGAACATAATGTACACAAGATTTTGTTGGGAACAGAAACTGTTGGCTTTTGATTAAAAAACATTTGAAAGATGATTCTGATGATTTTGAAACTCCATCAGTATCGAACATATAAATGAAACATTTTGATTCTCAGAGATTCACACCAATGAAAGATATAAAAGCAAATTACTCCCCTTGCTCCCAGATATGATATATTTAAAATCAAAGCCAGACTTCAAAGTGGAAAAGAGCAAGCGGTAATATTAAAAGTTATAACCAACTCACACCCTATGGACCCTCGTAATGGGAGCGGAGGAACCTTGTACGACTATAGCAATAATAATCATAAACAAGACTCATACCCCATGGTGTAATGATAACACACATGAAAGGGTAAAAAAAAGTAAAGGGCTCATAGGATGGAACTAGTCTCAATTCGTTTTGTGATGATGACATATGCACCCAAGTCACACGAATCCCTGTGTTACATAATTGTCCCAGTCAACCAAATGCGAACTCTGAAATCTTTCTGAATTTGCTATATGAGTATGTTATATTGGCTCGATCAGTGCATCAACCATGCTATCTGATTTTTAACTGTGGAAATATTATTTTATAAATATATTAATAAAACAATACTGGTAAGTGAACTAAGACTCATCAGTATGCCCCTGAATGCACTTGACACAAATTATGATAGAGAATATTACAAAAAAATGAACTTTGGATATCTAATAGCCAAAACATTCCCATTGGTCACTAAATGAGGACACTGTCATGTGGGATAAGGACCAGTATACAGGTCAGGTACATGTTGGTGCTACTACATGTGGTTGTGGATCCCTCAAATACTATCACATGATACGTTTGCTGTATTCTACTGTAACTGGATGAACTGTGTTTGAAAACCAGACCACTACTCAAAGACGGAATTGGGTACATATGGAATCATAACACAAACACAAATGTCAAAATTAGTCAAGTCAAATTATCAATCAAATGACCATGTTCATGCTACAATGGTCCTATCAACTTAGTCAGGCATGTCGTCCATTCAGTACGATGACCATGTTCATTTCAAAATTATCCAATACAAATGTTTTTTACCATGATTGATGAAAATTATCAAGTCAAATTATCTGCTAATTTGACCATGTTCATGTCAAATTATCAAAGGTTATTGTCTATCAAGATTAGGCTACATTGGCCGTGTCAATGTAGTCAAAGTCTAGACTTCTATAAATTATCCAAGACAAACCTCAATTATTGAATTGTCTGTTAATTTGGTGTCCATCTCAAAATAATCAAGGGCTATTGTCTATCGAGATTAGGCCACTATGGTCATGTCAAACTAATCGAAGTCGTGTCATATATTAGGTTTATATCACATTTATTCATTGGTCAAAACATTCAAGTTAATAATCTGTCCACCTGACTATCAAGTATATTCAATTCATTGAACATATTCAGGGAATATCGTGAAGATTAAGATACCATCATCAACTCAAGGTAGTCAACGTCATGGCAACCAATAGGGTGATCATATTCAATATATTAATCTAGGCTTATGGCCTAGCAAGATTTAAAAAAAAATTGATATGTCTTAATTTACCATGTTCATCTCCAAATAATCGAGTACTATCGAGACGTCTATCAAGATTAGGCTACCATGGCCATGTCAACATAATCAAAGTCATGTGGTCTAATAGGTGACCATGTTTATATCACAATTCAGGACAAACACCTATCAAGATTACCCTAATTGGTCAACACATTGAATTTAAATATTCTATCAACTTGACCATCAAGTACATACATACATGTACATTCAATTCGTTGAACATATTCGCGGACTACCGGTATCATGAAGATTGGGATAGCATAATCATGTCACGGTAGTTAACGTCATGGCAACCAATAGGGTGATCATATTCATTAAATGAATCTAGGCTTATAGCCTAGCAAGATTTACAATAACAAATTTATTGAATTGTCTCAATTGATTTGACCCAGTTCCTCTCAAAATAATCGAGGACTACTGTCTATCATGATTAGGCTACCATGGTCGTGTCAACATAATCAAAGTCATGTCGTCTAATATGTGACTATGTTTATATTACAATTATCAAGGACAAACATCAATCAAGATTACCATCATTTGTCAATACAATTGAGTTAATTAATCTGTCAACTTGACTATCCAGTATATTCATTGAAATATTTAAGGATACCATCATCATTATTCAAGGATACCATCATCATGTCAAGGTAGTCAACATCATGGCAACTAATAGGGTGATGATATGCATTAAAATAATATAGGCTTATCGCCTAGCGAGATTACCACGTTCATATCAATATTCATGGAAGGCAAATGTATCTGGTATCTCATCTATTTAGTGGCAATGTTCATGTAAATAAAGGTCTACCATCTATCAAAATTCCCATGGTCACTATGGTATTTAATTCATGTCACATGACATAAAACATGTTCATGTAAGCATAATCAATTAGTGATTGTATATCCGGTAGGGTGACCAGCATAGTCATATCAAAATACATGTACCATAATGAAATTGTCATTTATGTGGTGACCAACCGACCATACATGTATGCTTCATATTGGCTGTTTCAATTTGGAACATATACGGGACAATTGTATATATCAAAGTCAACTATGCACTACAGTTCCCAGGTTCCGCTTATTGTAAAGCCAAAGGAAAAGACATAACGTTATCTTATACACGACTATCATTTTCATATCAGGTGGTTAAAACTAAAAGTCATGTCCTGTTAAATACCTGTTCAAGGCAAAATGACCAACACAAACTTGAGTATTCACACTATATGTAGTAATAGTAAAAGTTAAAACTTAATATCACATCGTTTTCATTATGATAAAAGTCAAGTCCTCCATTTAAAATATGAGCACCCCGCCAGAAATGGCTCACAAAATAAATGTCAAAATTCTACTTATACTATACCGGACATAATGGTACATGCACATGTATTGTACATATATATTAGCCTGCATATATGCGCGTATGTTGTATGTATAAAACTAATATAACGATACATGTATATGTAGTATGTCAATATATGAAACAATGAAATTACTACAATACTGCTGAATATGAGAGAAGGTCGAAAATGTTTCATTGAAATTAATTCTTACATTAAGACCTCATGTAACTTTGTCAAAACAAACTCTAATGTAAATGAATCATGAAGCTCAGCACTAATTAATAGCTATATAGACTATAATGTAGTTGCTCGATATGGTTTGTTGAACCAATCCATAAAACGAGTGTCAAACTGATTCAATGTTAGAATTTGGCGCGAGAGGTCAAGGCCAATGGAAAATTAGGAATATAAATTCTGGATCAAACGCAGACTGGAAGACGTGCACAAACTTCATGGGGAACTAACCGGCGAATAATTAATTATTATTAAGTAATAATAACCCGAATATTCAAATAAATAAATAGCAGACAGGATAACACCACCGGTGTTAAAAACAGAATAGTTAAATTGGACCCATACTAGATGAACAATTATCTAAAGTTTTCTATCAGCCAAAGAAAGTTTTGGTGGTGTAAAGAAACTTTTTGATGAAGCAAGCAAAAAAAAACAAGGAAAATAATATTCATAGATGAGAAGAATCGGTCAAATGGGCCGTCGACATACACACAAACCAATCATTCGAAAATTCCATCGTAGAAAGACTGTTGTAGCTGGAATTGACATTCAATGGCAAGTAGATTTAGCTGATCTTCAGAATTTTAAGAAACGTAACGATAATTACAGATATCTGTTATGTGTGATAGATGTTTTTTTCCAAAATTTACATGGGTACTACCGATCACGATATATCTGGACAAATTTTGATCATTAAGGAAAGTTTTGAAATTTTCAAGCTAATAAAGGTTCTGAATTCACAAACTAAAAGTTTCTGAAATTTCTACGATCAGAAAGTGTCAATTTCTTCACAACTGAGAATCCAGAGACTAAAGCAAGTATAGTTAATGATTTCAAAGAACTTTAAAAACTCGTATGTCGAAGTATTTTACACACAATAAAACCTTGAGATATATAAATGTTTTACAAGACTTGATCGATTCTTACAACAAAATTTATCACCGAAGCATAAAATCGAAACCATCCAAAGTTACTTTGAAAATTGAAGTTGAAATTAAACAAAAGTGCAATCTAAGTTGAAATTTGGTGACTTGGTTCGTATCAACGAAACCAAAATAACATTTGAAAAGGGCTATTTATCAAACTGGACTAATGAAATATTCAAAATTGATTGAATTTGTAAAACTAATCCAATAACATACCAAGTTTCTGATCTTGATGGTGAAGAGATTGATGGATCATTTTTACAAACATGAGATCCAACATATAAATGACAGTTAGGTGTATGAAAGAGAATCATTCGTTGACAGAATAATGAGAAGAGTAGGACGAAAAACAATCAAAGAAATTAAAGTTCATTGGCTTGGATACCCTAACAAGTTTGATAGTTGGATTCCAGTTTCAAACTTAGTAAAAACAGAAGTGATCATGTTTCAAACTCATTCAGATTCGATTAATCTCGAGAAACCATCACAATTTCAGTTCTGTGGTGAAAACGTTGCTAAGAACCAAGTCACCTACTTCACGAAGATAATTATTATTTATACCATAATAATTACATCTATTGTACAAATCAGTTTCCAGAGTGCAAACACAGAATTGTGGCTTATTCTTTTAAAGTAGCTCGCTGGGATACATGCTACCATCACCTGGACTGAAGTTATTGAAAAATACTGAGAAAAAATGAATTCATTCTACATAACTCATGAGTGATAGTCAGTGTTCGTGCTGGACCGAAAAATCTTGTGGCCAAAAGTTTGGCCAAATGTAAATTTTATTGGCCCAATTAAAAACTTTGGACAAATGTTTTTTGGCCCAATTTAAAAAACTTTGGTCAAATTAAATTCTCATTTTTGGAGCGGTTCAGAATTGATGACTAAATTATTTGTTTTAAACTTTATTTTCTACTAAGAATAAATTCATAATTAAAACAACTTTAAAAAACAAAATATTTTAGAACATAATTATAGGTCGCTAACTAATACAGTAATGAGCTGTGTTAGTTGTCATCGCTATTTTCGCTGAGAAAAACAAAATGTTGCTTATTATCGTGAGATGATAATTGTTGAATATATATTGTATTCAAACCTTTTATGATGTGAAGCCAGGTTGTTATTAGACGGGAGCAGTTTGTGACACATTACGTAACCATTGAGATAAAGGGGTACTGTACACAAAATCCGGTTATTTGTGGGACCATCTGCTTTGATACTCAACATAATATATGCAAAAAGTTAATGAGTTTGATCCATGGATTAGTGCTAAATACACTCATATGCTCAATGAACGATATGCAAACAACATGGTACATGCATGTAATTTTAATGAAAACTAATTTATGACTCCAACCATAAATTCATTCTCATAACTACCGTGATGTTTGCATCGTTCGTAGAGCATATGAGTGTATTTCGCATTAATCCATGGCTCAAATTCATTCATTTGTTGCATATATTCTGTTGAGTATAAAAGGAGATGGTCCCATAAATAGCCGGATGTAGTGTACAGTACCCCTTTAAGTACTGCTTGCCTGTACATCCAATTATGGACAATGTAGTTAGGTATTTTATCTTACAGCCTGTCTAATCAGCAACAAATTACAAAACCAGTGTACAGATAAAGCGTTTTGACGATTAGGTTTTTAAATCCAATATTATTTCAAATGGCTAGTTATATTTTAGAGTTGACATGTTGCTGTCTCATGAAGTTTGATTATATACAGTTTTAATGTTTACTCATGCCAACCTGAATGCACACACTTCAGTACATTACACCCTTCTGATTGTCATACGTCAACCAAGGACTGACCATCGTCAACATTCAATCAACACTCCCGTCACAAAATACATTTTTGGTTTGCATGGTATGATATTTCCGAAGTACGAATACTTGCGTCGTCTAACTTCGTCGGGACTGTCGATCTATTCAGTGCTTTTAGTTAGATTCCCGTCTTCATTTTGGTTAAAAAAAAGTTCGGCAAAATGAAATTTTTATTGGCCAATTTCGAAAAACAATTGGCCAATTTGGCCACCGACAACGCGAACACTAGTGATAGTTCAATGTCACTTTATCCTGACAACTCCCAGTGTTGTTTCACAGTGAAACTACCAAAAACTATACATATTGATAAAGAGCTTTCGGAAATCGCATTGGTTGAACTAATTGTACCATCAGAAACATACAAAATTATTGGAAATGCTTGCATAATAAAAATGTAGAGTTCTGTCCCAAGAATTGTATAAAACCTGCACAAGCTACCAATAAGTGATGTAGTAGTTTCAAAATCAGAAAATGGTATTGAATTGACAATACCAACAGGAGCATATTCTGGTGGATCACATTTGAAAGAAATAATTCAAGGTGTGCTTCATAGTACAGTCAGTAAGCAGAATGGTTCCAGATCTCGAATTCGAATTCGGATTTTCCAAAACACAACAACGAGTTAAAATTTCAACCAATAGTTATACCAAAGTAGCTCTTGTACTCCCCAAAGCTTTTTTGGATAAACTTGGTTACAGAACAAAATCAAACGCTGTCACATTTGCTGCTCATTCGAAAACATTTCCATATGGAGTTGCTTTGAATTATGAACATGATCGTTTGTTTGTTTATTCTGATGTTGCTGATTATACAATTGTTAGTGGTGTCGAGGCACCATACATTCCGAGTGACATCTTGCGGGAGTAAAAGAATACACGATAGTCAACATTAAGCATGAATTCCAATCCTTACATCATATACCAGTATCAAAGTCTAACTTCGATAGCATAAATGTGTATATAACTGGTGATACTGGCAAACCAATTCAGTTTGTCGGTGGAAAGTCCATGGTAAAGGATGACCCCTGTGTATAAAGATGTGTCCAGACAATATGGAATTGGTTCACTTTTCAAATCTGCAATGAGAACTGTAGTACCGTTTCTGAAAGCTATTGGTAGCATTTCTAAACAACAGTACTCAAACATGAACTTGCTGCAGTGGAAGATATCATTCGTCACTGTAAAAGTCCAAAAGAAGTATTTTTGAATCAAGGAAAAGAAGCATTGATATCTTTTGGAAAGGAAACCATAAAGAACATATCATCAAAACGCATAAATAGATCATCACAGTATTCTTCTCGTAAACGAGCTGGAAGTAAATCGAATAGAGCACATGTGAAGAAATCAAAACGATCTCTCGATATTTTTGTTTAATCATGATGATGCAAAATGGATCGATATTTACCTACATAACAAAGTTGTAACGGCGAATGCAGATACCTATCCTTATCGAGCCTGCATGGAAAATCTGTTGACTTATTCAGGTTAATGCAAAGAAAATCAACTTTGCGCACTAGAAATGTGGTATCAAGATATGGCTAAACAGTTAACCGAAAACACTAAAGCTTGTCATAATGCTGGATTGAAATCTCGTCAAGCGACCATAGCAGACAGTAAAACGGTAGAATTGTGTGGTCGTTTACACACAGACATATTTCTTCAAGAGAAATACTTATCAGATGGAATTGAGATAAAAATTCGTCTTAATAGAGGAAGTTCCAAATTCTCCATAATTGGTCAAGAAGATGGAAAAATAGTGTTTGAATCGGCAGTTTTCAATGTTCGTACAATTACGCTGATGCCAGTAGTATCAAACAACCTGAATCAAACACTCATACAGAGAAATCTGAAAATAACGATTAGGAGAGTTGAAGTAAAATAATTCACTATTGGTTCAGGACAATTACCAAAGAGGCATGGTATCAAACAAAGATATGAATGGAGATATTGAAACGCAACTATTACATTTCCAAGACTTCAATCTGAAAACGTTGAAGTTAGTCAAGACGGTCATACCATTCATAACCGACCATTTTAACCAAACTTTGCGTCAGAACAATGTCTAAGATCTTATTTATCACTGTACCAGTCTTCATGCATGTTTGGGCAAAACGAGTCCTTGAGTTTGAATTTCGAAAAATACATGAATGGTTATTGTTTCTGGGGATACGATCTCACACCTGATCAAGGAGCAGAGGAAGGACATTTGCATCCTATAAAAATCGGTAACATGAGATTAGAGCTTCAGCTTGCTGCAACCCTAGCTTCGGTGATCAACGTGGTAGTCTATGCTAAGTTAGATAATCAAATTGAAATCAACAGTTTGCAAGAAATAATAACAGATTATTAAAACATGGATGGATTGCGTTTGGAAGAAAAACTGAGATTGCAAGTTGGAGGATTCAATTTGATTCCATACTGTGTTCCTACCCTTGACAAAGTTCGGAAAACTTTCGAGATATGCTTCGTTGCTGAAATACAAGAATCGGATTTCAAAAGAAATAAAACTCAAGTGTGCGGGATGTAAAATAGATCACCCAAGTCAGACTCGAATTTTACTTTGTCTTTGGACACCATCAACGCAATGGACGGATATGTTCATTGACTTAGCACCACTCAAGTTGGACATTTATCGAGTTATGGAACAATGATATCCAGAAATAGAACCGTTTACACCACAAGAGAAATTTGAAGCATTCAGACGTTGGAAAGATATAAAGGAAACTGTCCGTGCAAACTGAAACCTATTTAGTTCAGCTTTTATTGACTTGTGGTCTGAAATAGTTAAAAAATACTACGAAGATGAACACTAGCGAACTTCAGCATATACTAGACAAATCGTCTTATCTCTACTCATTGCACGGTGTGGTATATGCAAAAGACCAGTTACCACACGAAAAACCTCACCATGTAAAAACATAAATAGTAAATATGCATACATTAGAAAACCCAAAACCCGGTGGAACACTGGGTTGCAATTTCCTTCAATGGAAACATTGCAACATAGTTTGATTCGTTTGGATTACAAGTTATTGATGAATATATCAAATCATTCATTCAAAGAAATGATATCGAATGTAAAAATTAACGTTGGACGTCTTCAACACCACGGAACAACCATGTGTGTAACCTATTGCATATTTGCTCTGCATATCTTGAAAAGCTGTTATGCTATAAATGTAATAGTTGAAATAAATTTTGATGGCGCATTTTCAAAAATGACATAAAATTACTCGATTGGTTCCAAAGAAACTATGAGCCCATACGAAATGAAGTAGAAATTAAACAAAACATGTACTTTAAAAACTTGTAAAGCATATTGTGAATTAAATGATTGATTAAATGTATTACCAAATGTAAATATGTTCATTGCATTACCTATTAAATATTTGTAAATATGTTCACATAATTACCAAATGCTGATTGTAAAAAATGTATTAATATCATCGTAAGTTGTAAATATGTTCATTCTTAATTCAAAAATAAAAGTTATGTTCTTGAAAATATTGTCTGTTTGTTATGACCCTCTTTAGTCTGGTCGATAAAAGGTTTGACCTAGAAAACATTTGGACTAAGTTGGTTTTTATTCCATTTTGAAGAGGAATATTTCCTCTACAACATATCCAAAATCCGCTAAAATCCGCTTTGAGCAAACATTTTTACAGAGAGTTGAAAAAATGCTCATTTTTCGACCTTGCAAAGTACGTTTTTCTACAATATCCCTCATCGGCGACACCAGAACGCATTAATCCTCCATCCGATATATACCAGTTTGTGTAAAAGAGTATAGGGGGCGAATAGAGTGACAAGGACAGAAAACAATGCAATCGCGGCGATGAAATGGCTGTCAAAATGGCCGCAACTACAATCCATGCTACGATGAAAGCAACATATTGGATAACCCCCTATAAGCGAAAACACACATTTGTAATTTACAAGAATGTTGTTATATATCTTTAAAGGTACACATATAATTAAAACAGATCTATCTGAATGATTTATCGATCACTGCTACGCACGTTAACCCAATGATTTACGTTCGGGTTTTCTTATTAGAATACATCCAACAGTCGAACCAAAAACAGTTATTTTGGGCATGCAACACACGAAGTAATATTTCGTCACACAGTGCGTGGTAGTTTCCTTTTGGAATGATGATTAATTATTGAATGTAAAGCAGAAACTGAAGAGCCCACCCTATCTGTGTAAATACTAGTTATATTTCCAGAATTTTCAACCCTCTCCGTGACAATAAACCATACACGTATGTCGTAATGCTGATTATACTGTCAAGAAACACTTATCTATTCAACAGAATAGTACCCTATTTCACTAGATCGAAGAGACTGTACGTCGTACATTTTATTTAGTACTAATTTTCATGGTGCTCCCAAACCGGTTTCTTAGTAGACAATTATGTTCAAATTACTTCAATCGGCACTTTACAACATGAATATGTACCCGCAATACACACTATTAGTTGTCAGTATCTTGTTGTTTGAAATTATGTTACCATTGCCACCCACATACTTGCGCTAAATATCAGGCCATCAGCGTTTACAGTTATTAGTTCTGCGTTTAACATTCACTCAATGTTGCTATTTATGGTTTTGTATGCAGCAGATATGTGTAACATTAGGGAGAATGGGTAAACGCGGCGATGCGGTTGCAGAAAAGGTCGTACGTTTCGCGTATATGTGGCCTTTGTGCATTTAAGTGCACATAATTTCCAGGTATAAAGACAGTCTCTGCCATAGAGCATGTAGGCAAATTGGGCTATGTTGAGAATTTATTGAAGATAGTCTATTGTAATCCTTTGTATTTTGATAAATTGCGTTCATGGTATACCACCATGTATTTGTGTGATAAAAATGAAATATTCGTGTTTAATCACTTGACCGGAGGCAACTATGACTACTATTTTAAGACACGGACAATAGGATCTACACATTTTAACTAGTACCATATGAATAGCTCTCATACTGTTCTATAGTAGTGAATTTTGACAGACTGCATGTGTGTTGTAGATTCAAAAATAAATGATTATCGGTCACATTCGTGAGACTGTTTTCATTACATATATTTCTGCTTCTAGAAAAGGTCACACAATGAGTACATCCCTGTTAGATCACATTTAACTGTTTTAATACACATATATTACACAATTCAAGATAAACAGTACAGATAAAACTGCGTTATTCTTCTATTTCTTGGCGCCCAAAAAGTCCACATTCAATCGTTGTATGAGACCTGGCTTTCGGTTGCTCTCTCACGAGATACATTAGAGAGAATTCTTACATACTATTATTAATAGCTCCCCTTATACTCTGAAATCATTCTTCCTCGAATAATTCGACGGCCTGTTCGTTCTTGTATAACCAGCTATTCAATTTTCCGCAAATTGTAAATTTCATTCGATTTTGTCCATTTTGGCGGCCATTTTGGACAGACATTCTACCGATATGGTTTACGACTAAGGATTGTTTGTATGGATTTTATTTTATTACTAATTTGGTATTTGTTGGCGCACCTACCACCGAAATTAAGGATTTTTCTATACCAACTACCATCATGGACGCCATCTTGTATTACAGAAAATGCTCAAAGCGGATTTTAGCGGATTTTGGATATGTTATAGAGGATATATTCCTCTTCAAAATGGAATAGAAACCAACTTAGTCCAAATTTTTTCTAGGTTGACCCTAAAATTTTAGTTTATCGACCAGACTACTTCGGCAATGTTGATGGAGATCTTAATTCACCAAAAAAGAAACACAAATGATTTAGAAAAAGAAAGAAATTCTCAAAATACATATAATTTGGTTTCTCAGAGGTCCGTGCAATTCACATATACACCAAGCCCCTTATAATTCACCATTTGTCCACGATGGAATACATCGATCCTCTTTTTGGTTCCGATGTGAGAGTCATCCGCGTATTGGGTCAGAAGGATTTGGTGTTATGGAAGGCTCTTTCCCGGGCCGGCAGTGTATGGCACAGATGCGAAGTTTTCACTGCTGTCTCTACGCTGTGGGCTTCAAAACCTAACGCGTTCATGCCATGCGGTACATGCGATGTGGTCTGGATCGGTACAAAAGAACTGTTATTGCATGCAGAGGCAACTCTTCTACACAGGAAGATCTGGTTCTGGTCACAGAAGGAGTAACTCAGATGCGAAATATTTCCAGTGGAATGTGTGAAAGGTACGATTCCACCACTCATCGAGGGAATAATTTTATAACGGTTCAATGAAAATGGGGAGGACTCTTACATAAGATTGTACATTTCACAAGACTTTCGCTTTTGTTAAAAATGCACTGGTAAAGTAACACATTTCGTGAAAGTCCATATTATCGGGTTTTCTTCTAAATCCAGTGTGTGTAGCGAAGGGGAACGCCCTTCGCCTACCAGTACACTGTCCTTAGAAACCGAGAACTAGGAATGTCCGCGAACTATACATATGTCACTTTTCTGGGCTCGTGGTTACTCTGGCCCACCGCCGACTCGTAGTCACTCTGGGGCACCCCTGACTCGTGGCCACTCTGGGGCACCCCCTCCTCGTTTGTCACTCTGCCTTGGCTCGATGCCACTCTGTGCCATGACCCAGAGTGGCCGTCGAGAAAGTGTGTACCCCAGAATGCCCACCATTACTACTCACGGGGAGTACCAATGTATAGATGCGGATGTCGTAAAAGGTCACTAATAATGATGCACATGGGTAAATTGACCAGATGAGTGTCGTGGGATAGCTGCTGTCTATCTTAGACAACTTATATGGGCACTGATAAACAATTTTAATTAAACAATTAAACATATACCCAAAATGGTTGGATCATGGTCGCTGGAAATTGGTATACATAGGCTATTTTAAAAACAAAGATGATTTAAAATGAGAGAGAATCACATACTGGTTGCTTCCCACAATGCATATTAGTCATATAGACTATGTAAATGCGGCTTGTTAATTATGTAACTGTTCGCTTCAGGGTGAATGAGAATAACCCATTTGAATTTATGGAGGATTGTAACAAGATAGAGTTTTCCCTCTAGTTATGTTCCGAACGTTTCTGCAAGTCGCATGTTTTAAAAATAACACCCTTTAATACCCCAATAGAAGGTGTTTATTATATGAGAAAAAACTCTAAATAAATTCGACTAATTGATTGACTGGTGTCCGCGATTCACATCTACTATTTTTACAATGCAATCTATACAAAAATACTAGGAAGAGATACTCTATCTTTAACAATGTCTATACCAAATGGATTCTTCAAGTCAGTTGCAATGTCTACATCGGAATTGCCTAAATTGGTTTGCAGGGATGTGCACGTTATGTTGGCAGACGACATTTAACTAAAAGTACAGAATGAGTCCTATGTATTGAGCGAAATATTTAAATAATAAGTTAAACAAACGACATATGTTCGTTTGTTGAACTTATTATCTGAACATGTCCTATGGGATACTCATCAATCATACTTTAGTATGTATAAAGAAAGTATTACACGTATAAAGTGTGAAAAAAAACTATATTGGAAGATAGAGTCAGCAGATATACCTTTGATTTCGAGAAATATTCCTGCACTAATTCCTGTACACCTGGGAATTGCATCCCGCCCCCAGTCGTCAGTACCAGGTCGATGTTATCTACTGACACGCCTTCCATATTAAGTATCTCATTGAGAGAGTTCTTGAGAGAATCAAACGTTTTCTGAAAACCAATCAAATATAGTTTTATATATGGTGTGCATGCCTGCATGGTTGCATATCCTCCAAACCACAATCCTAACTATATATATAGCAATGTCTCACTTTTAGCACATTCATGTAACCAATGGGAAATGGGATCCTGTTTTGATAAACAATAAAAAGCGTTTTTGTTTCAATAGGGTAAAAGTAAAAAAAAAACCTTATCTCACTGCATGCTGTGTCATAGTTTAACGAGAGGCCGATCACGATCGCCAGATGTTTAACCCATCCCTTGGCGATAGTAAATTGTTATGATCGGAATCATAATTTTTTAATGTTGAGTTATAGAGTATACTGTGATGATCTAATTTAGTATATGACAAATGTACATAATAATCAGTAATAACACAAATTATTGGAATGTATGAGTCACAATAGAAGGGTTAATATAACATCTAAACTCTAGAGCCTGTCACCACTATCATAGTGTAAGCAGTTCTATTCATGTTGTTGCAATTGCCATGTGATATATCAAAATAATATCGTTATTTATTTAATGGAAAAGGTTAAAAGACATGGAATGGGTAAAAGGGGTTAAATCACCTATTTCTTCCCTGTTTGATCAAATGTAGTCCCATTATCCAAGGACTTAGAGAGATCCATTGGTCTAGTTAAATAAATTGACATGGCTAAGTTGTGGTTAGAAAGATAGCTAAATCAATTTATCCAATAATTCACTAATCTGTGTCTCTTATATAGAGCTAACATAACTCTCAATTCAATAAACCATATTGTCTTTTATCTCTCTCACAGAGAAGCCGGTATTCATTAATTGTACGTTACTTGGGTTATAATCTGGATAATTCTTATTTGAAAAAGGGCCATATCTCTGGTATAACAAATTGGATCTAACCCATATTCAAACTCGTTCTGTATTTTGAGATGAGAAACTCACATACCAAATTTGGTTCCTATCAGATGAAAAATGGTTGATTTATCGAAGCATGTGTGAATTATAAGTCAAAGGGCCACAACTCCATTAAAAAAATCAGATCAAACCCATATTCGAACTCGATCTGTATGTTGGGCTGAGAAACTCATATACCAAATTTGGTTCCAATCAGATAAAACAAATTTGAGTTATGGCAGAATGCATGAATTCTAAGTCGAAAAAGGGCCATAACTCCGTTTCAGTTATCGCATTATGCGTAAAGTGTCTACGGACAGACAGACGGACAGACAGACATACAGACGGACGAACGACGAGTGGTCAATCCGGACAACGACACTATGTTTACCATACTATGGTATGGGTAAACATAAAAAGGAAATGTTCCTCTATTCACTACATCATGATTATTGATGACCATGACGGCAACGGCGATGATGATCTTAAAGCACATTAGTTCATTAAAATATACCAAAAATGTCCGTGCAATAATGACTTTTGATAATAATATACGTTAAATATATATGAAACAGTGACATATACCGGGCTCAAGTATTTAAATATTCCTTTCCAGACACGAAGGGAGTAGCGGCACCTCGCGAGTTTGATATCCATTCGTTTTTCCTTATTGATGTGTTCTGCGGCCTCAAGACACTTCACTCTGGCTTGATTTTTGAGATCGATATCGTCAGCATCACAAAAATAAGATGTGTAGTGTGTTGCACAGTCTCCAAGAATATCATCTCCACCTGCAGGAAATAGATAGTTCCGTTACCCCTCAAATACACAAACAACATACAGTTATCATAGACATATAATGCATGTATATATGTATAATGAATGTACAATTATTCCGATATTATAAGCAAGAAAGTCGCTGCCCCATATTCGATTTTATCCATGACTCTCCACCCCTATTCGGTTTTATCCAGGAATCTCCACCCTATATTGGATTTTATCCACGTCATCACGTCGCCGTAGTAAGTGTCATTAAAGATGCCCCATCAGATTTGCCAACATAATAATTTCCTGAGCCAATTGTTCGCATGTCATGGCGAAAATAGAATGGAAAATTGGAAACTAATCGCAATTATTGACGGTCGTGCATGTGACAGACATTCAATTTGAGCCACCCAACGTATATGTATTGTAGACTTCATATATATGTAGGCATGTTATTAGCTCCTTAACTCATGTGGCTCACCTAACTGTAAGCTACCACCGGTAGCCTGGACTTCATACTCCCCCTGGTCGTTGACTTTCACAACAGACATGTCCAAATTCCCTGCCCCAAAGTCAATTACAAACACAGTCTTGCCGTGTAGTATATGATCTCTTCCGTATCCAATAAGTGCAGCCGTTCTGGAATTGGAGTTTTAATAATGTGGTCACTGGTCTTGGACAGCAAGGACAAGCAATACATATTTATCTTGAATATTATTAAAAGAGAGATTATCAGTAAAATCGATAGCACCAAGTTCTGTGGCACAAAACGGCCGTTGATTTGTTTCGAAAAGCGTGCATTTCAGATTTCATAACGTGGAGTTATCCGGAAACAACTAAAGTGGCCCAATTTTACCTGATTTAGAGACTATTTGCTTGACGGGCTCATGCAGAAACAGTCACTCCCTGTCGCCGCATCCATACAACGCTTATACTCACGACGTGCTTTTGATTGCTTTAAATGACAATGATCGTTTTGTAATTGTATAGAAGAAACCCTGAAATTAATAAAGTCATCCATGCAGATGATTTTCGTCCGGGAATCAACAAATTGTCTATTAACTTACTCTGAACCGAAATAGAACCCCTACATGTATATTACTGTTTACCGATGTACAAGCGCCCATTTCCTAACCCGAAGTTGTCGCTATGTCGTCTATATGTACACACCCGACTTCTTAAAACATCCACAATATACCATGAATAAGATACTGTGTTTGGAATTCAACATGCATGTATGTATCTTGTATTCATCCAACCGTCATAACAAATTGACTGTATTTATCAATTCCTGCTACATTACACGTTGTTATACATACTCAGATTGTGGGGAGCGGAGGTTCGTATAAGTTTAAAGAACTTGTCCACCATTCTAATGTCCCAATCTTCGTATTCTAACAAACAAATAAATAAGTTTAAATCACAATACACTTACGCCTCGGTGACAAAGTCCACTTCAAGACGAGAAGACCATCTTTTGAGAATCCTCTTTCTGATGTCCTCTTTAAAATTGTAACCAACTCTGGATGGTACCGCGATGACCACGTGACACACATCAGACTCTGATAACTGCCACCTCTTTATGGATTCTTCAATGGTCTTCCCGATCATGGACACCCATGCATTCTTCGCATCGGAAACACTGACTTCCGGATACAATCGTTTCCGCCACGTGGCCGCGCTGTCTTCGATAGACATGCTTTTGGCGCCGAAAACTATCTTCTCTTGGCTGATTATAGACCCACGATGAAAGCTCATGTCTCCCAAATTAACGACAGCCTTGGTGCCTATAATAATGTCAGTTGTTTCGTCCAAGAGTAGAATACCGTCGTCATCAGCGGAGTAACCATATGCCCTGCCAAATTATTATTATCATATATTACTATGATTTATAATTACCAACGACTGTGGACTGCGCACATATATGGCAGGGAATGTGAGCAGAAAAAAACAGGGTCACCATTTTCGTTTCACGTAGAGGCCCTTGAAACAAGTGGAAACAGACATCCCGTGACTATATAGTTTTTAAATGTTTTTTCTTAGGTTCTTCTGAGACGATATTAGGACTCAGGAGCAATTTTATTTCAAGATGATTCAGTGGAAACATCACGAAACAAACTGGGACAGTGGTAACACTATATATTTTTATTTAATTTATTTTTTATTTTTTTTTCTGATACGATGGAAACAGATGAAACAGAGGAAACAAACCATTCCCGAACAATATTAAGACTCGGGAGCAATTTTATTTCAAGTTGATTCAGTGGAAACATCACGAAACAAGCTGGGACAGTGGTAACACTATATATTTTTATTTAATTTTTTTTTTTCTGATACGATGGAAACAGATGAAACAGAGGAAACACACCATTCCCGAACAATATTAAGACTCGGGAGCAATTTTATTTCAAGTTGATTCAGTGGAAACATCACGAAACAAGCTGGGACAGTGGTAACACTATATATTTTTATTTAATTAATTTTTTGTTTTGATACGATGGAAACAGATGAAACAGGAAACAAACCATTCCCGAACAATATTAAGACTCGGGAACAATTTTATTTCAAGTTCATTCAGTAGAAACATCACGAAACAAACTGGGACAGTGGTAACACTATATATTTTTATTTAATTTATTTTATTATTTTTTTCTGAGACGATGGAAACAGATGAAACAGAGGAAACAAACCATTCCCGAACAATATTAAGACTCGGGAACAATTTTATTTCAAGTTGATTCAGTGGAAACATCACGAAACAAGCTGGGACAGTGGTAACACTATATATTTTTATTTAATTTATATATATTTTTTTTTCTGATACGATGGAAACAGATGAAACAGAGGAAACAAACCATTCCCGAACAATATTAAGACTCGGGAGCAATTTTATTTCAAGTTGATTCAGTGGAAACATCAAGAAACAAGCTGGGACAGTGGTAACACTATATATTTTTATTTAATTTCTTTTTTCTTTTTTTTCTGATACGATGGAAACAGATGAAACAGAGGAAACAAACCATTCCCGAACAATAATAAGACTCGGGAACAAATTTATTTCAAGTTGATTCAGTGGAAACATCACGAAACAAGCTGGGACAGTGGTAACACTATATAATTTTTTTTTTTTTTATTTTATTTTTTTTTTTCTGATACGATGGAAACAAATGAAACAGAGGAAACAAACCATTCCCGAACAATATTAAGACTCGGTAGCAATTTTATTTCAAGTTGATTCAGTGGAAACATCACGAAACAAGCTGGGACAGTGGTAACACTATATATTTTTATTTTATTTATTATTTTATTTTTTTCTGATACGATGGAAACAGAGGAAACAGAGGAAACAAACCATTCCCGAACAATATTAAGACTCGGGAACAATTTTATTTCAAGTTGATTCAGTGGAAACATCACGAAACAAACTGGGACAGTGGTAACACTATATATTTTTATTTAATTTTTGGGTTTTTTTCTGATACGATGGAAACGCTGGAAACAGAGGAAACAAACCATTCCCGAACAATATTAAGACTCGGGAGCAATTTTATTTCAAGTTGATTCAGTGGAAACATCACTAAACAAGCTGGGACAGTGGTAACACTATATATTTTTATTTTATTTATTTTTTTGTTTTTTTTTCTGATACGATGGAAACAGATGAAACAGAGGAAACAAACCATTCCCGAACAATATTAAGACTCGGGAACAATTTTATTTCAAGTTGATTCAGTGGAAACATCACGAAACAAGCTGGGACAGTGGTTACACTATATATTTTTATTTAATTTATTTTTTCTGTTTTTTTCTGATACGATGGAAACGCTGGAAACAGAGGAAACAAACCATTCCCAAACAATATTAAGACTCGGGAACAATTTTATTTCAAGTTGATTCAGTGGAAACATCACGAAACAAACTGGGACAGTGGTAACACTATATATATTTATTTAATTTGTTTTTTTGTTTTTTTTTCTGATACGATTGAAACAGAGGAAACAAACCATTCCCGAACAATATTAAGACTCGGGAGCAATTTTATTTCAAGTTGATTCAGTGGAAATATCACGAAACAAACTGGGACAGTGGTAACACTATACGAGCGGCGTTGGCGGTCAGTATGTTGTTAAAATATTCACCTCCGTCAATAACTGCCAGAAAGAATAGTAAAATATAGACAGACGTTGTTCCTATACCAATCAGAAATATGACATAAACATTATGTTATTGACAATTTATTCCTTTGTTATGTAAACATATTATGTTATGTTTGTTTAGATCCGGATATGGTAAACATAGAGAGCGTTATTTGTACTGTTTTCCTGTTATGGAAATAATAAAGAGCGTTTATATCATTTTTGTGTGATTATCTAATATAATTTGGCTGTGTTATGCAAACAGAAGCACAAATTCTGTACCACGATCAGGCTCTTGTTATGTACACCATCGTACGTCTGGACGACAATATACTATTTATGAGCTGATTATGTTAGGGATATGAACAAAACTGTATATTTTAATATTCCTTCTGTTGACGGCGATTTGAACAAATATGAACATTTCTGCACCGAACGCCGCCCGTACCTTTAAATTGTTATTAAAATTTTTGAGTACTGTGGAAAAAGTAACACTGGCATTATTCTGAGGGTTATCACAACCATAAAATTAAAATCAATGTCTGTAGTTATTCTCCTAATTGTATGTAATGAGTAATGGCTAAGGCACTTTTTAAATAAACTATAATGGGCAGAAATAGACAGATTTGAGTCTGACACACAATGGAATGTTTATATGCCAATTGGTGTAAACAATATTTATTTTCAAAATATCAAACATTTAACACAATACACATATAGATATAGATAGATTGAGAAAGAGCATTGGACAAAAAGCAAAAGGATTTTAATGTCCAAATGAATGTAACTTCATGTGGAGGAAATATTACTTGATGTAAGCGCGTGATTAAGGGAGCTTAGCCTTCGTGAAAACAAACAAATATTTAATGCAGGTCAGCCTGAGAGAGAATATAGAGAATTAAATAGAAAAATCATTTGGAATAATTCCATTTGTTTCATAACATCTATTGACGACAGTCTATTGAAAGAAAATAGCAATTTCTTAATCGTTGTGTAGATATATGTGTATTGTGCTATATATTTGATTTTGAAATAAAATTGCGTTTACACTAAAACAGCCTATATTTAAATCTTACTTTAACTGCCAGTCCGATGAACTTTTGCATCAAATTCTGCTCATGAAAGGCACCAACTTGTAACACTGATTCACAGCATGTTGTTAACTTGTCAGCTTGTGCTCAGTTTCTAAGGCCAGATGGGCTGCTACCCTCAAATGTGTTAATGAGGTTATATTGCAGAAAAGGATTAATTGTCAGTTTACACACTGATCATTGTTTGAGAAAAAAGCGAAGATGAGGCCCGAGTAAATCTGTTATTTTGTGTAACAGTTATTAGTGAAAAAACAAGACATATTCACCTTGGAGGTGTGAATACTGATACAATGCAGTGTTTTTCACAGTAATACATCAAAGCACAGGTCCCCAGAGGGGTGGGTTCAATTGGGGACCTGTACATGATACCAAATTTCATAATAATAACAATGTGAAAACAGGACCCTGCAAAAGTACAACTTATCAAGGCACGGCCCTATATGGTAATATGTTCAGATAACATTTTATCAACGTATATCATGATGTACAGTGCTTATGTACAAGAGAGGTGCAGTTGAAATGAATACAGGGACTGGATGGTGGACGTTATGTTAATTGTGAATGATTTTCAAGATATAATGTATTGTATGTGTACATTATGACACACAAGAGTGAACGATGTCCAATAAGGTATACCGATTGGTGCAAAAAAACTGCCTAATCTTATTATTAAACAAGTCTCTTTGTTCTCGATATTACTTTGAAATATTAAAAAAGGAGAAATGTCAGTGAACAAAGATGACAAAAGAAATCACCACTTTACATGCGCAGAATGTTCCTGTAGGCCCTGGGGGGTCTTTATTTTCACCTGACCACCCACCCTCTGTGTAATTTTTTGTTTCAATTATGAGAAAATAAACCCGAATAATATGCAACAAAGTTATATATGTCCAAAACAGTGGAAAGTTAGTAACATGATCCAAACAAGGCTTTTATTAAGTCTTTTCCTTGGAATAAGAAAGTTACCGGAATAAATACCATATATGGTAAATTTAGCAGATGGGGATCAAATGTGAGATCCGAAAAAAATACTGTTCCAGCAGGGGGGGGGGGGTCGAAAATTGTTTCCAGACACATATCATATGCTACTTTTTTGCCGATGACCACTCTTTGGACCCACCCACCCCGACCCCAATTTGTTTTCCATTTCACCCACCCCTTGTGGAATGCAAAATAGTGACCAATACAACAATTATTTTTCTTAATTGTAGTATGTGTCAAACACTTACAGATGTAAATGTTGCAGACATGGCAGTTCAGTCAGACAGACTCTTGACAGTAGACCACACTATAGTATTTGACACCCTCCCAAGATATGGCTTCATTAATCGTTTTTGTTAAATTTCATATTTCCACAGCTCTGCTGTCAATTAGTTTTAAAGCTAGTGGGAAGGGGGTAGTACATGAGCCGCAGGCGCGTGAACTACACCATTCCAACTGGCCACTACATGCACGCAATCAACGACAAGATATGCTCTAATCATTATATTATATCGAACATTTATAGACAAACTGGCGTTCAAATATTTATACCATTGAACATTGTATTGCTAAACTGAAGTCATTGTATTGTGTACAGGTTGCATTTAATTTCTGTCTTGTCACAAAACCTATTAAGCAGCTTTATTGCTATTGTGAATACTACTATGTCTGAGTGGGTAACCGGTCACTGACACAGCACGCACGGTTAATCATAATTAATAGTCACTGTTTTAGTGCCAAAATGTGTGTGGTAGTCCTTTTTAGAGACCTTTCTAGTTTTGTTACTTTGTTATGGACATTTATCAAGATATTATGTCTATACACCAGGTAGGTGATATTGCTCTACATCAGATAGGAGATTTTGTTTTACACCAGATAGATGATATTGTTTACACCAGATAGGTGATTGTATTATATCAGTTAGGTTGAATTATTATATGCTATGTGCCACCCAGACTCATTAGATATTACTAAAAAATGTTTATCGCACGTATAGCAATGCACTAGAGCACCCAGAAGTACCAATGGGAAATCAAAGAAAGTTAATGTTACGATTGATTCCAATTGATTCAGATTGGTCAGGATTAGTTAGGAATTTTATAACGTTCACAGTTTATCTTGTTTGAATTCAGGAATCTTGTATGAGTTCAGAAAAGGCATTATTTCTATTGGACTGCTCAAGTGTAGCACGTGAGAGTAATTAGGGCGCGTACACATGGCGGGCAAGAAAATATCACGTATGCCCCATGTGACTTAATTGACCAATCAAATAAATAATACCGGAAAATATCCGACGAAGGCAGCGCGCTGATATTTTATCGCCAGTTGGTGATATGTGTTCACCTTGATTGGTGGCCATCGGTATCCGTTAACTAATCTCTTCACGCACTCGAGTTATGATCCATCAATATTATCGCCTGTTTCAACAATTGACTTCGTAATTTTGGATTGTTTGACATAATCGCTGAGCTATTATATGGATATGTGTGGGGACATATATATCTTTTGAGTGTTTCCGCTGACGGAGGATGTCCATGGATTTCCAACTGCACCCCCTCTTGAATCAGGCCAAAGACCCAAGATCACATAATTGAATTTGCACACCTCCCATCGTCTTTGAATTTCCCATATGGTACCTCACATACCTTGAATTTTGACTGGACATCGGGGAGGGAGGGGCCTAAAAGAAATTCCAAACCAATAATTTGACCAAAGTAGGAAAAATGCAAATGTTGGTCTAAAACCACGAATTCCACATACATTAATGGTTGAAAAATCAGACTACCAGAACAATTTCAAACCATTGTTGGTGTGAAATTTCCAACTAATATTGTTTCCAAGTTGGCGGGGGTCCCATGTCCCCACATGCACCCATGTACGTTCGGTAACGTAATGTACACCACAGCCCCATGCACCAAGAAACAATCTCCTGAAAACTTCATATGGGGTCTCAATGGGGGTGGGGTCATCCGATTTACCACAAAACCATAATAACATTTGTCACCCCACATATACATGCACTATGAAATTATGACATTTCCAAATTTCCAAATAACGTGACCACTTTCTCATTATGCAGACGGTCTTTATGCATGAGATCAGCAACGTTGCTAATCCCACCCGACTTCGGTAATACATGTCAATAGTTGGAAATTTCAAAAAGCTATGAATTGCCAAAATGGACTATATTTTATTTACCGGACGCAATTCACTTGAACCAGCATGACTAATACTGTTCTGATTGAGCTCAATCGACGCCGTCTAAACCGCCGCGTTCTCACGGGCGTAATCTTTGCAGCAAGAAAATATCAGTGTGCAATTTTACCTGATATTTTCGTGCAGATATTTTCTTGCAGCTTCATGTGTACGCGCCCTAAAGCATATAATACAAAACAAACCTACACTTTTTTAGTAGAAACCTGCATTAACTCATTCATGGCTACATGAGATTGTGAATTATTACTATTTTCTATCTCTTTTGTCACATATGAGATAATTGTGTTATCCACTCACAAAGTTATCCTTATTTGGTGTAAGCAATATTTATTTCAAAACATCAAACATATAACATAGACATACTGCATGGGTAATTCAGCTGCATTAAGAATACTTTCCCTTGTCCTAAAGAGGCACAACCAACAACCATGGCCCTGGCATGTTTAGTGTTGCTGCAGTTCCTTATTATTAATTTCTTAGTGTTACAAAGCAGTACAAACTAGTTAATATCCAATAAAAGGTGTCAAGGAAAAAAAATAATTTTGTCATGGAAAAAATTGCTTTGGGCTTTTTTTGACACCCACCACCCCTAGCATACGTGTCGGGACAATAATTTTCTCCCCACCCCCTGGTTCCAGAAGAGGGAAGAGGGAAAGAGTGCAGGAAGGAAGACAGTTTGTCAAGTTAGCTGGTATTGTATACCATACATTAGCCAAAATGAAAGAGGGGAGTGAAGCGAAGTACCATATATATTTTTATTACATGCTTATTTCTAGAAGTACAGTGTTATTGCTGTTCAATATTAATGAATCTGTATGGAACGTACTTTCCATACGCATCTCGTTGACACAAAATGACGTACATAGCGTTCGACTCAACCATGAAACTGAAACTTTTTTTTTTAGCCATGGCACTTCGCCCTCTATAATTGAATAATTAGTTATGGTACATACACACTTCGTCACTTATTAAATATTTATTAAATACATTAACTAAACAGCTCATTAATGGAATGTAAATAATTCTGATAACCCGCCGTTTTCGAATTCCCTCCAATTGGGTCATAGCGTGATCAAATTTGTTTTGAATTCAAATTCTTCATTGGCTTGTGACAATAAATGGTGATCAATTTTAACATGATACAATCCTCTCTTATTTCTCCGTGACATATCTTATCCTGCTGTTAATGGTAAGTTCACCTATCCCTTTTCAACCACTACCTGCACTCCCTTTCTCTTTCCTATCCCTTCATCTAAACTTTATTATCCGGACCATACGGAATTAAACCGTCTGCTATACCCCAATGGTATCTATTGGAATAACATTTATTTTCTGAGGATAGGACTTAACAAAAGTCCCCAAGCTCGTTGCCCAATCCTTTTTTGAACACTGAACGGATGTTTTTTGTGTTATCTTGTATCGAATGTATGTTGTGTCAAACATCTCTCTCTCTCTCTCTCTCTCTCTCTCTCTCTCTCTCTCTCTCTCTCTCTCTCTCTCTCTCTCTCTCTCTCTCTCTCTCTTTCACACTCTCCCTCTGTCTCTCTCTCTCATTCTCTTTCATTCCCGTTCTCACCCGTAACTTCCGTATTACAATGTTATACCGTATCTCAATCCTAAATAATATTCCAATCAATCAAAACTATATATCCCGTCTGCTTTACCCCAAGTGATATTTATGTCACTTGAGGTAACATTTATTCCACGAGGAGAGGACTTTAAAAAAGCATTTTGCTTGTTGTCCAATCCTCTTCATAAATCTATATATTTCTACATGTATATTGTGTATATGTTATATGTTTGATTTTTTGAAATAAATATTGTTTACACCAAAATTATATGTCATCTATTTATTGTTTGTAATTCTGTTCTGTTTAGTTCAAATAAAATATTGTTTAAACCAAACTGGAACTATTTCAATAAAGGAATCATCACACATGACAAACACGCCCTGTATGAGCCTAAATAAACCTAACCCTGTATTTTTAATGCACGGATTCTAGGACACAAGCGTGTAATAAACACAGAACGACAGAGTGTGTAAATGGGTTTGTCGATATGGCACTCGTGCTATCGCGGAAGGATATAACTCGAGGCGCTTGTCGTTTTATCCTTCCGCGACATCACTCAAAAAACCCATTTACACATTGTGTCGTTCTGTGTACATGTATTACATTAGCCAAAATGAAAGAGAGGAGTGAAGCGAAGTACCATATATATTTTTATTTACACAACTTCGGTATTTATAACCATACTATTTACTAACAAAGAGCTCCGTTGGTTAGCGCATCAAACTTGTATACGCTGTAAACACATTGATATAGGTTCGCAGGCTGTTGTTGGTCATTGAGTCTCCACTTAGTGTAAACATATTTATTCCAATCATAATGACGTATATAAATTTGACAAAGTGTTGACAATAAAAATAGAATAGGATAAATGATTGATGGATTGGAAAAGGGATTAAACAACAAGCCCAAGAGCTTTTGTCACGGTTAAGTTTTCTCCCTTTTAGCAATGGCTTGGCGGCTTTGAGCGACAAGCAATTGTCGGCTTGCTCGCTGTTTGAAAACCCGCGCAAAATTGTGACCCTTGAGAAAAGTCGCCCGTACTGTGTCAGCTTCGTATCACTCATGCATTAAAAGAGTACCAGTCAGCTTGTCATACTGATGAGTATCAGAGCATGTTCTGATCAAACTAGAGCAGTGCCTGCAATGGCTGCAGCCAGCGAGTTCATTGGTTGGTTTGTACAAATGACTGGGGTAATATTATACCAAGCGTGTTAGAGCAAGTAATTGGTTAATAATATAAAACCTGGTTATTATACTTCCATGGTGTAACCAAGGAAGTATATTGTTTTTCTATTGGGGCCGTTTTCTGTTTAATTGAAAATACTCAGAAACTAATGGGAGGAGGACCATGAAATCTCTAGGGAATGTAGGCATCTAAGGGATACAAAAAATAAAGATATCATGAGTTCAGCCCAACCCTTCACCGCGGAGTGAAATTAAAAAAAAAAATTATTTTTCATTATTATTATTATTAAAATACTCCACACTTTCATAATCACTTTATTTCGGAAAGTATGAGCAGTAGAAAACTAAAAGTTGGTAAGTACGTTGGGGCAAATTAGTTGTATGCCTTAGTCGCATAACGAATATTGTCCGCGCTTTCCTCGCAGAGTTATCTCCCTTTATCTGAAAAAATGTCATTTTACTATCTCGGAAATTATGAGGAGCAGGGCATCAAAATTTGGACCATATGGACACCTCGATATGCACTACTGCCCACGGGCATCAAAACTTGTGTCCGCGCTTTCCCTGCGGAGTTACCGCCCATAGATAGGCATACACCGAATTCATTGTAATCAGCTGTACTCTCATATCACTCCATATAATTGAATTTGGTCTTCACAGTCGTCTTTGCCATTTATTGTTCAGTGGAAAAACGAAAACTGGACAGGGTAGTTCTCATATTTTCACAATAGGATGGGGGTGCCACATTTTTTCTTCTTTTTTTTCGTTACGAATCTCGTCTATTTATGTGTAGGACTTGACTGCGTAAAGCTGATCAAATACCGCGAAAGATTTTTGAAATCTGAGTAGAAATACCAGAGTTGTGGGCCCTGAAAAATTGTATTTTTTGGGGCAATCGGCTTGTCGCCGTATCTCCTTTAATACGGACAATCATTGGAAATAGTGACACACTTCTAAGTATCCAGACTAACTAGTGCTCGGTGTGTGCCAAATTTTGCCAGTATTGTGGTTCTGGGGAGGGGTGGTTTATGGTGCTAAATTTTATTTAGTCTCCGAATCAGATGAAACTTTGGAATATAACGTCTACCCTACAAACTTATCACGACACTGAAAACAGATCTCAAATCCGTTGGAAAATGGCGGAGATTTGGGCCCTCAAAGTTTGAACTTGGGGCCCATATGCTTTCCAATAACCGAAATGTTTTTCTTCTCCGATTCAGATGAAATGAATTCCATACAATCTATGTGAACAGCAGATCACAAAACTGAATTTTTTTTTTTAATTCATTGGAAAATAACGGAGTTAAGGCCTTCACAATTCGCATTTTGAGCCTGGGTTGACAATTTCCCAATCCCGTCACCCAATTTCGAGGCAGGGGTGGGGTCACTTGCAATCATTTGAGATCAACATAAACATGGTAAGGACGTGATATAACCATCCTACTTCCTATTTTCCGTCCCTAAACTACGATATTTTCAGCTCAAGATTCGCCCTATTATTATACTTCCATGGTGTAACCAAGGAAGTATATTGTTTTTCTATTGGGGCCGTTTTCTGTTTAATTGAAAATACTCAGAAACTAATGGGAGGAGGTCCGTGAAATCTCCAGGGAATGTAGGCATCTAAGGATACAGAAAATAAATATATCATGAGTTCAGCCCAACGCTTCACCACGGAGTGAAATTTAAAAAAAATATATTTTTCACTATTATTATTATTAAAATACTCCACACTTTTATAATCACTTTATTTCGGAAAGTATGAGCAGTAGAAAACTAAAAGTTGGTAAGTATGTTGGGGCAAATGAGTTGTATGCCTTAGTTGTCCGCGCTTTCCTCGCAGAGTTATCTCCCTTTATCTGAAAAAATGTCATTTTACTATCTCGGAAATTATGAGGAGCTTATCTTATCTTCTTATCTTATATTGTAAATACCTCCTATGTCAGGAGAACCGCCGATGGCCCGACGTTGGCATACACACTCACACGGCTGTATAGACTTTGTGTTAGTATTGTTATTCTATATGGAGGGGTATTTTTAGTAGGACTTGTTAGTACTTTTACATATATACATACCTGGAGGAGTAATTTTACCACGCTTGCGAACCAGACTGGGACTCAACTCGACAGGCCTGAATTTTTGTTTTATGTCTATACTTATACATACCCTGTTAGGCAGGTAACTCTATCTACATATCTACAACGTACTGGAAGCTTACGCCCCGAAGGGAGGAATTTAGACAGGAATTTTGCCATTCATCTGTGGATCTTTGCCCACATTAGGGTTCTTTAACGTGCCCACATGGTTGTACACGGGACAGCCATTAACGTCCCCACCCGATGGGACGGCGTGATCAAACCAGTGTCATCCCTGTACATAACACCGGGCGGGAGAGGATTACCGCTTAACCACACCTCAGCGAGGCATACACGGTACTTTATATAGGCACGATCAGAGCTCCCGACTATTTGAATTGTCGAGGATCGAGGTGAATCGATCCGGGGTCCAAGCGAAACCTCTGGCAGGGCATCCAAATTTGGACCATATGGACACCTCGATATGCACTACTGCATACGGGCATCAAAACTTGTGTCCGCGCTTTCCTGATGAGTTACCACCCATAAATAGAGACAATCTATACACCAGGAAGAATAAACCGAGGTTTTTGTTTGTTTTTTAAGTACAGCTAGAGCTCTAAATATTTTATTACATATTCCGAATTGGACGAGTGATACTGACCCGTATAATACCGCGTAAACAAAAATTCCCAAGACTTTCCGAGTTACGGGGTAAGGAAATATTGCACCTATTTTTCCCGCCAAATCCAAACCGGCTAATTAAAGAGCAAGATAATGTCGTAGCAGGTACATTGACATACTATATGTACGTCCCAAAAGTTTGACCGCTATACTTTAAAAGTAACCTGCCCAACGAAGAATGCGAGTCGGGGTGGGTTGATACTTTATGAAAATTCCACGAAAATTACAAAGGGGGGAAAATTCAAACAACGAGATAATATTTTTTTGACGAGTACATCTGATGGATAGTGTTCACGCGCATCTACAGTGCGATTTTCTAATTTTCAGATTCAACGGTTTACTCGTGACATCGCTATATAACATACATATGTATACTTAAGTAGTCTATCACTAACCGATTTATAGCCCCAAATCCAAACGGGCTAATGCAGGAGCGAGTTTAATGCAGGAGCATGTAAGCCGGGATACTGTAGGTACGCCTACAAAATTTGACCGCTCTACTATACAAGCAACCTTCTCAACGGGGTGTTTGTGTCGTGTGGGTTCAGATTTGGCAAATTCCACCGAAAATCAAATGGGGAAAATTACTCCGAAAATCAGATATTGAGATAAAAACTTTTAGACGATTGGATGTGATTAGTAGTATCTAAACGCAAGATTAGTACGCTTTTTAAAGATTTAGAGTGGACGGTTTAACCCTGGTAGCGTGTAACGTTACGGGTGATATATATTACTCAAATTCAAACCCTCTCTTCATGACGCGAATTCAAACGAACTTATCAAGGAGCAAGGCAAATGCATGAATATGCTCACCGATATACTATATAGGTATGTCCGCTCTACTATAAAAGTAACCTATTGTCACGAATTGACCTGTCCAAAACACTCCCCGGACAAAAGTTTTCATAGGTATCAAATTTCGTCGAAATCCGTCCGTTTTACCCTTTTTGACATTGAACTGACCATTTTGAAGGTCAATGTCAGGTCGGGGTCACGATTTGACTCGTCAAAACACTCCCCGGACAAAAGCACCCATAGGTATCAAATTTCGTGGAAATCCGTCTGTTTTACCCGATTTGACCTTGGATTTACCTTTTGCAGGTCAAGGTCAGGTCGGGGGTCACGATTTGAACCGTCCAAAACGCTCCCTGGACAAAAATACCCATATGTATCAAATTTCGTCAAAAGCCGTCCAGCAGTTTTCCCGGCCATAGCTAACAGACAAACAAACAGACAGACAGAAGTCCCAAAATATATATTAGATTTAGAAATGTCAATCATCAGATCACAAAGCACCAATGTGCATTTACATGAAGAGTAACACCTATGCGCATAACACACACATGGAATGGGATACCATGGAAGTATATCTGATTCCATGGAATCTGACTTCTAGTTATTATTAATATTAAAGGAAAAGTTGAAATCTAATCTAACGCGTCACTGCATCCTATCCCATGATATTCCCCTGGTCATGTGAACATATATGTACCAATTTTCATACATATCTGAACTAAGCATACTAGTATATGGTATGCTCTGTATTGGTTATGACATGCCCCTTTAGAGTCGACTGAGCTGGTACAGAATTGCGGGTGACAAACTTATGCAGGAAAATATCATCATCACTGATAACGATATAAAGAAAGCCGGCAAACGGTGGAATTTAGCTTCGGTGCGGACGCCATTGAAACTATATTTGTCTTATAATAATTCTACACATTGTATCAGTAAAAATAGCGCCTTGATAACCTTTGGCAAATGTGTTGTATATCACAGGTCGTCCTCTACCGATTGGCCTGAGATGTTGCCTGTCGTATTTTAAAATGTGTCGCAGGACATGGTCAAATTGTGGGCGCAATGATAGATAATTCTATACCAGTACTGCTGACATGCAAATGTTTTATGTTTTTGTATGTAGCCATGTACGGGACTGCTGGTATATGCTTATTGACTTCAATATTGACTAGAAGAAATACTGAGAAAACATAAGACCTTAATGGCCACTACAATTACATGTATTAACGATTATTTGTCCAATTAAATTTCATATGTTCCGCCTCCAGTAAGAAACCGCGTCGTTGGTTGGTCAGAGAGCCGCGCAACATATCCCATGTTTACGCCTCGAGCCGTCAACATAAGGGAAACCAAGACAACCGTTTCATCGTCTCTCGCTGGCCTGCTTTTTTCATGACATCATTTACGTTGAACAACGTTATGGCGAGAGCGATAGGAGATTTTGACATTTTCTCACAGGTGATCATTCTTCGGACTAAATGTTAAATTTCTAAGAATGACCAGGACTGTCCGCAGAACATATACGTTATTGTGGTGGATTGGTGGTAACATGGTGTGACATTGACGGCTTGGAGCGTATGTTCAACCTCGTCGCTTCGCGACTCAGTTGAACCTAAACTCCAAGCCGTCAATTTCCCATGTTACCGTCAATCCACCACAATAACTGAATTATTATAGTCATGTATGTAGCATGCTTCATTGAATTTGAATAAATGCATTTAAAAAAATTTAAGTCATAAAACACTGAAGATTTTCGAGAGAATCATTATGAGAATTGATTCGGTGATTCTCGTCTTATTTTAATGCTTGCCGTAATTATAGCATGTTTCATTGAACAGAGACCTACATCACATGGCTTCTTCATTAATACCACTGTAACCTCGTTCCGGGACTACAATTTGTACGAATAAATTTTCATGAATATATTTTTCATTGATGAGATGCCCTGAGAATATTACCTCTACCTGACGATGTAGCATGTTTCAATGATTTAATGACCTGAACAAATCATGTTTCTGAATAAATTCTGACAAACAAGGACAAGATGTAATTGGGAATTCATCTTGTGGCAATGTCTCGCAGCACAATTGCTGTTTACCTTAGCAGAAAGTAAAGTACACACTTCGGACAGTTTGTGTCACTGCCATTTTTTGGTGTACCAATGTGCAATAGTCACAGAGAGGGTGTTTGTATCATGTGCCTGGCATGCACAGTGTAACCATTGTCCCAGCTTGTTTCGTGGTGTCTCCACTGAATCAACTTGAAATAAAATTGCTCCCGAGTCTTAATATTGTTCGGGAATGGTTTGTTCCCTCTATCTGTTTCCATCGTATCAGAAAAAAAATAAAAAAATAAATTAAATAAAAATATATAGTGTTACCACTGTCCCAGTTTGTTTCGTGATGTTTCCACTGAATCAACTTGAAATACAATTGTTCCCGAGTCTTAATATTGTTCGGGATTGGTTTGTTTCCTCTGTTTCCAGCGTTTCCATCGTATCAGAAAAAAAAAGAAAAAAATTTAAATAAAAATATATAGTGTTACCACTGTCCCAGTTTGTTTCGTGATGTTGCCACTGAATCAACTTGAAATAAAATTGTTCCCGAGTCTTAATATTGTTCGGGAATGGTTTGTTTCCTCTGTTTCCAGCGTTTCCATCGTATCAGAAAAGAAAACAAAAACAAAAATTAAATAAAAATATATAGTGTTACCACTGTCCCAGTTTGTTTCATGATGTTTCCACTGAATCAACTTGAAATAAAATTGTTCCCGAGTCTTAATATTGTTCGGGAATGGTTTGTTTCCTCTGTTTCATCTGTTTCCATCGTATCAGAAGAAGAAAAAAAAAATATATATAGTGTTACCACTGTCCCAGCTTGTTTCGTGATGTTTCCACTGAATCAACTTGAAATAAATTTGTTCCCGAGTCTTAATATTGTTCGGGAATGGTTTGTTTCCTCTGTTTCATCTGTTTCCATCGTATCAGAAAAATAAATAAATAAATAAATAAAATAAAAATATATAGTGTTACCACTGTCCCATCTTGTTTCGTGATGTTTCCACTGAATCAACTTGAAATAAAATTGCTCCCGAGTCTTAATATTGTTCGGGAATGGTTTGTTTCCTCTGTTTCCAGCGTTTCCATCGTATCAGAAAAAAAAACAAAAACAAAAATTAAATAAAAATATATAGTGTTACCACTGTCCCAGTTTGTTTCGTGATGTTTCCACTGAATCAACTTGAAATAAAATTGTTCCCGAGTCTTAATATTGTTCGGGAATGGTTTGTTTCCTCTGTTTCCAGCGTTTCCATCGTATCAGAAAGAAAAAAATAAAACAAAATTAAATAAAAAATATATAGTGTTACCACTGTCCCAGCTTGTTTCGTGATGTTTCCACTGAATCAACTTGAAACAAATTTGTTCCCGAGTCTTAATATTGTTCGGGAATGGTTTGTTTCCTCTGTTTCATCTGTTTCCATCGTATCAGAAAACAAAATAAAAAAATAAATTAAATAAAAATATATAGTGTTACCACTGTCCCATCTTGTTTCGTGATGTTTCCACTGAATCAACTTGAAATAAAATTGCTCCCGAGTCTTAATATTGTTCGGGAATGGTTTGTTTCCTCTGTTTCCAGCGTTTCCATCGTATCAGAAGAAAACAACAAAAACAAAAATTAAATAAAAATATATAGTGTTACCACTGTCCCAGTTTGTTTCGTGATGTTTCCACTGAATCAACTTGAAATAAAATTGTTCCCGGGTCTTAATATTGTTCGGGAATGGTTTGTTTCCTCTGTTTCCAGCGTTTCCATCGTATCAGAAAAAAAAACAAAAACAAAAATTAAATAAAAATATATAGTGTTACCACTGTCCCAGTTTGTTTCGTGATGTTTCCACTGAATCAACTTGAAATAAAATTGTTCCCGAGTCTTAATATTGTTCGGGAATGGTTTGTTTCCTCTGTTTCCAGCGTTTCCATCGTATCAGAAAAAAAAACAAAAACAAAAATAAAATAAAAATATATAGTGTTACCACTGTCCCATCTTGTTTCGTGATGTTTCCACTGAATCAACTTGAAATAAAATTGCTTCCGAGTCTTAATATTGTTCGGGAATGGTTTGTTTCCTCTGTTTCATCTGTTTCCATCGTATCAGAAAAAAAATAAAAAAATAAATTAAATAAAAATATATAGTGTTACCACTGTCCCAGTTTGTTTCGTGATGTTTCCACTGAATCAACTTGAAATAAAATTGTTCCCGAGTCTTAATATTGTTCGGGAATGGTTTGTTTCCTCTGTTTCATCTGTTTCCATCGTATCCAAAAAAAAAAGGAAAAAAAATTAAATAAAAATATATAGTTTTACCACTGTCCCAGTTTGTTTCGTGATGTTTCCACTGAATCAACTTGAAATAAAATTGTTCCCGAGTCTTAATATTGTTCGGGAATGGTTTGTTTCCTCTGTTTCATCTGTTTCCATCGTATCCAAAAAAAAAACAAACAAAAAAATTAAATAAAAATATATAGTGTTACCACTGTCCCAGCTTGTTTCGTGATGTTTCCACTGAATCAACTTGAAATAAAATTGCTTCCGAGTCTTAATATTGTTCGGGAATGGTTTGTTTCCTCTGTTTCATCTGTTTCCATCGTATCAGAAAAAAAATAGAAAAAATAAATTAAATAAAAATATATAGTGTTACCACTGTCCCAGTTTGTTTCGTGATGTTTCCACTGAATCAACTTGAAATAAAATTGCTCACGAGTCTTAATATTGTTCGGGAATGGTTTGTTTCCTCTGTTTCATCTGTTTCCATCGTATCAGAAAAACAATTAAAAAATAAATTAAATAAAAATATATAGTGTTACCACTATCCCAGCTTGTGTCGTGATGTTTCCACTGAATCAACTTGAAATAAAATTGCTCCCGAGTCTTAATATTTTTCGGAATGGTTTGTTTCCTCTGTTTCATCTGTTTCCATCGTATCAGAAGAAAAAAAAGCAAAAAATGAATTAAATAAAAATATATAGTGTTACCACTGTCCCAGTTTGTTTCGTGATGTTTCCACTGAATCATCTTGAAATAAAATTGCTCCTGAGTCCTAATATCGTCTCAGAAGAACCTAAGAAAAAACATTTAAAAACTATATAGTCACGGGATGTCTGTTTCCACTTGTTTCCACTTGTTTCAAGGGCCTCTACGTGAAACGAAAATGGTGACCCTGTTTTATTCTGCTCACATTCCTTGCCATATCTAACTGCGCATAGGGGTAATGAATTGTACCGGGAAATCTCTCCATTACATGTTGAAACCACGGAACTCCGGAAAGCAACTGACAATATTGCCCATACACATGAATTAGGTCATATCGCATGAAACCCCTATTATATCATTAACAAACCATTAAATATTTCCTTATCTCTCACTAGTTAAACATCAGTTGGCATATCGCCAACAAAATGACCGTGCGTCTTCACATTGATTTATGTGGATTAATACTGTTTCCAAAAAGCCACGCATGACACCAACACCAGATGGTTTGTTCATAAAAATTAAATTTTTTCCAACTCTGTTTGCACTAACGAAAATAGATACAAAAACAAAGTGGCAAATTGGGGGACTATATTTTCCGTCGCCAGCCACAGATCGCGCAATACTGTCGTATACGGTTGTGAAGCAGTTCAGCCAACGCTGTAAATGTATGCAATTTGCAGATTCTTTTAAGGTTTTTGGTTTGTTAAAAAGGTATAAAGCTCTAGTTTTTTTTCATGTGATATACAAGATCTTAAGCTCTTATGTTGTGATATAAGATTTTATTAAACTCCCTTGATAAATTTGATTCACAACTCGTCTACAACTCGTTGTGAATTAAATTTATCAAATTCATTTCATAAAATCTTATATCCCAACTCGTTGGAGATCCTCTATATAACCTTGCCGGTGCGTGCATGGATCACACATCCGTGCTTATCTGGATTCGAAACTGCTTCGCATCACTGAATGTTGGCCAAATGCTCAGTGGACCTTACCAATAATGGCATGATAAAGGAGAGCCAGTACATGTTTTGAGAATTCGTTAGCCAGAGTAGAGATTGTGTTGACAAGATCTATACTACTAGCAGACGACAATTTTGAACACTGTGTACCCATCCACAAAAGTCAGTTCTATGCATCAAATAAAAATAGAAAAGAAAAGAATGCTCACCTTATGTACGCTGTTCCTGGGTCTATACCAACAGCGAACACCGCCTCCTTTCGTGGAAGCAACGAAAGCAACTCCCTCATGTCGTATTTGTGTGACCTGAACATTAACTGTGCGAATGGAGTGGAACATATTACCAACCCAACCAAACTGACGATAATGATTGTCTCTCTCTGTCTCGCCCAATCTAAATATATAGAAATAACATCATTTAATGTATCTCCATTTTACTATACTAATTGACATATAGTATAGTTCCCTCGAGAACTGTTCAGATAAGTTCAACAAACGTTTCTGAACATTTTCAACCCATGAATATAGGAATCCTTCTGCACATGATGTCTTATCTATCTGTCTGTCATTACGCTCATAAATAATAGAACATGCCATTAATGTATCGTTTTCTAACTGAATTGAATTAAAAAACCATTTTGTAAATAAAGGGTTAATTTCACCAGGATCGGTGTTATCAGGAAACTGGATATTTAGTTTAATTATCGATTAAAGGTAATTTACTTGTCCTTTAAATTCTACACTCTAAGAATTATTCAGAACCAACCGGTTAGTCGTGGGTCAATTTTCTATTGGACTTTAGTAAAACCTTTGACAAAGTCAACCATGCAAATCGTATCTACTATATATTTTAAGACTTCCGTATATATATATGTGTGTGTGTGAGGGAGGGAGAGGGTGTGTGTGTGAGGGTGTGCGTTTGTGTGTGTGTGTGTGTGTGTGTATGTATATATATCCTTTATAGAATCGAAAACGGCTCGACCGATTGAGCCCAAACTTCCTATCTAAGAGTAAAAAGCCACGGGAAGTGTCATCGGACCATTCGCGAGCCCTTGCGACCACTCCTTCACCCTATCGCCCTGCCATAAGCCTGTTTTTTGTGTAGTGTGATTCTTATGTCTGTGTCCAGACATGTAATGTATTAACCGATGCAGGAAGGACAACTCTAAATTCACACAATGTATTGAACGTTAGGATATCGTACGACCGTCTCGGAAACTGGGGATTTCGTACTTAAGGCTTCCAAGGGTCGGGTCAGTTTGTCCGCCTCAGGTGACCTTGACCTTGAAACGGGTACCCACAACTGACCTTGGGCGATATTTCGGTCGTCAGCGGTGACATCGACGTGAAATTTCTTATGTATGGGACGGGCAATATTTTTGTCGGGTGAAACAAAATAATTAATGGATCGACCAAAGCCATGGGACCAATGCCGCCAGTGGCGGGCTAATCTGCTAGTCTACGATATATTTTGAGACTTCCGTATATGTGTATATTTGTCCTCTATAGACTCGAAAACAGCTGGACCGATTGGGCTCAAACTTCCCATCTAAGGGTAAAAACCACGGGAATTGTCGTCGCGGCGTTTTGGAGAAGCTCCGATCACCCGTTCTCCACTTTCAGTCACAAACAACGGCACTGTGGGGTTAATCGCGTTGATAGTCAAAGAGCGTTCGTATCCGCAGTGTCGTTGATAAAGAGCGTATGCGTCAATGTGATTCTTACGTCTGGGTCTGGGCGTGTGCGTGTAAGACTGTATCCAGACATGAGCGTGTTGTGTGACGTACTTAGGGCTTCCTAGGAACGGGGGAGATTTTCATCGGGTCAGTTTTTCCGCCCGAGGTGATCTTCACCTTGAAACGGGTACCCACACATGATATATATGTGTGTGTCCTTTATAGACTCGAACTGGTTGAGCTCAAACTTGCTACCTACGGGAAGTGTCATGGACGGGTTAAATTGTGACCCCGACCTGACCTTGAAAATGATCAATTCAAGGTCAAATCGGGTCAAATTGAAAAACAACAAATTAAATAAAAAAAATTATTAAAAAAATTTATTAAAAAAATTTATTAAAAAAGCCAGTAAATTAAAAAGGCACAATTAACTCTCATTGAAAAACAAAAAATTAAATTAAAAAATTATTTAAACAAATTAATTAAACAAATTAATTTAAAAAATAAAAAATTGTCATGTTTCTGACGATTGCCGCCAGTGGGGCTGAATAGGTCACTCTCACCGGTTTTCTGTGATAAAGTTACCCAGGTTCCTGAAATTGTGATAAAGTTACCCAGGTTGGAGAGGATTGTGATAAAGTTACACAGGTTAAGAATATTTCATGTTTAGCAACAAATTAATCATTTTTGCTATCAAAATACTACTACTACTATGTCTTAATGTGTGCCTAATAGGGGCATTTACTTGCCAAAACTGAACAGTATTTCCCTCAGTCACTTTTAAATCAAGTTCTTATTGTGAGATTTGCTTAACCTGGGTAACTTTATCACAATTCTCTCCAACCTGGGTAACTTTATTACAATTTCATGAACCTGGGTAACTTTATCACAGAAAACCGGTGAGAGTGACATATTCAGCGCCAGTGGCGGGCTAACCTGCTAGTCTACCATATATTTTGAGACTTCTGTATATGTGTATATCCTTTATAGACTCGAAAACGGCTTGACCGATTGAGCCCAAACTTGCTATCTAAGGGTAAAAAGCCACGAGAAGTGCCATCGCACCACTTCTGAGAACGTCCGAGCACTCCTTCGCCGTTGGCCCTGCCAACGTCGTTGGAATTGATGGGTTAATGATTAAGGAGCGTTCGTATCTGCGGTGTCGTTGTTAAAGAGCGTTTATATACACGAGTATAAATACGGCTCAATCGACCGTCTCGGAAACTGGGAATATATCTTTCTTACATTGCGTAGCCATGTTGTTGTTTTTGGAAAGGGAAAGCTCCTCCCCTGTCCCGGTTACTTCAGGGGTACCCCAGGGATAAAACCTGGGTCCCCTGTTGTTCATACTATACATAAATGATTTCCCAAACCATATTACATTCCAGACCAGACTTTTTGCAGATGACATAGATGTTTACTTGACCATTAATAACCCTTCTGATCACAATACCCTACAAACTGATCTGTTCAAATTGGAAGAATGGGGAAAGAATGGGACATGTCCTTCAACCCAGGCAAATGTCAGGTACTAACTTAAACTCGAAAGAAACACCCATCCTACCACCAGTACATCTTACATGGGCAAATTATACAGCAGGTCAGCTCAAGCTATGATGAGACTCAAATTAAAGTATGCGGCTTGTGTCTGGTCACCTTATATACAGCCACAAATATTGATGATATTGAGAAAGTACAGAATAGGGCTGTAAGATGGATCCAAAACGAATATTCAAGATATGAACGTGTTTCAGCCATGACATCAGACCTAAATTAAAAATCATTAGCATCTAGAAGACCATCTCACAACTGTGTCTCTTCAAAAAAACATTCACAACCATCTGCAATGCAAATTCCAGCCTATCTTGAGAAACGACTAGAAAAATGTGATACCACCATGAGACAACATTCCGCCGCATACACACAGGCCCAAATTATTTCAGATTTTCATTCTTTTCGGCAACTGCAATTCTCTGGAACAGTCTAAATCCCGACCTGGTCACATTCTCCGATCCTGACACATTCAGGAAGAGTGTATATCAGCAAATCACATATCTGGCTCATATCTGATCATTTTTATAACTTGATGTTTTAAAACTATTTTAAACTATCATCTGTAACATAAATCTAAAGCTCAATTGTCGCTTTCGACGCGCCGAAACATGAGCTAATATCGTACTTTTTGCCGCTTTCGGCGCGTTACTAATGGCGCACTTTTTGTCGCTTTCGACGAGCGCCGAAAGCGCCATTAGGAAGTGCCCCTAATAGTATTCCATAGTAAAACCCTGGTAAACCAAGATATACTGGAGGTGTGCCTGAATTTATACCGGGATATTCCACAGTACATTTCACTTACCGGGATCCATCACCCATGTAATACCAGTGTATACTCTGGTAAATAGAGATTTCTTCAAGGGGGTCTGGAAAAAATGTGCAGATACGAGGCTAAAACAAAATAATTTCCGACCTCAAGATGCCCACCACATAACCACCCCCCCCCACTTACAACAAAAATATTTTTTTCCTTGGCAAAATTTGGGACCCACCCCCTTATCCCATATTTGACACCGTTTAAATGCTTTTTTATAATTTTTTTTATTGGGAATACCATCCCAAATGTATTCCTTGTTCACTCTTGTTTCCAATCCTGTTCCACTATCTATTTTACAAGTCACTAAAAATTTATTAAATATATGTGCAATTTATTAATATATAAATTTATTAAATATATATACCATACCATTTAATCTTCATCATTATTATTGACCATTAATTAATAAAAAATAAATGGCGTGAAACAATTCTATCCCAGTCTGCTTCAATTAATAATAATATAGGTAAGGTACTTTATTCTCTGAAACAAACTATGCATAAACCTGCCTATTTATATTATATCGCCGCGACTTAAAAATATAAAAGAAAACGTAAGGATACCTTATGAAACCTATCTATTATACAGGTATCACTTAGAATCATACATTTTTCGCAGCCAAAAATAACTTACTCAATAAAACCGTTGCTCTTACTGGCTCATATTTGAATTTTTAATCTGCCCGACAATCTTCCCATGAATGCTGACATATTGAGCTATAATGAGGTAAATTGTCCAATTAACCATGAAACATGTTTGACGCGTTGTCATGAGCTCCATGCCTATAAAGGTACACGACCTGACTGTAATCTTATTATTATAAGTGGGGTATACAAATATAATATAATTATATGATAACAACATACCTACCATATTGACACGATCATGCCGACATAATATTGCTTTAGTCCCATATAACAATTAGCCCGTGTTCTTAACAGGTGTAGTCCACTAACACTATAATGCAAAAATGTAGTCGTTTTTGTTTCGTGAGATTCGTATTCAGTGGTATAGGCAAACATACATTTAGCAAACACAAACTTGGCTACTTCGAGTTATGTCTGCCAGAAAACATGCACTTGAATAGGTATTGGAACCTCAAATCATATATAGACCCCCTACATGGATCTAAATATGTTCTAAATGATATGTGTATGTAGATAAGAGTCTATATAAGGTTAATAATGGACAAATATCAGTAAATTTCAATGTAGCAAAAAGTTTGCATTACTCATTTTGTCCAGTCACGACATACCCACCAACCCCGCCTTGTGTCTGGAAAAAATCTGCAAACCCCCTGATTTATTAGGGTAAATTTAGTTGCTAGCGATACACCATATGATGGACTCTGGAACAAGTAAGTATGGCTTAGTCAAATTCAAGGGCACGTTGAGGGGGCTGAATGGGGAGGGGTTTTGGAATTTTTTATGACCCGCCACACAAAAGAGAAAAAGCCCTTTAACTCTGAATTTTCCAGATTTACCACATAGTTACAATGCTATGCATGGGTTTCCCGATGTTCACCACAAGAAGCGTTAAAGTACCCCTATATATGGACAGACCCGAGTAACGAATAAACCCGCACCGGTTAATATATCCACTTAAAATCCTCATGACTGGGGTATCACGACAATAAAGGATATGGCTTTAATTCGGCATCCTTTGATTTATGCCAAATCCATTTATTCCACCAAATTCTGATAAACCATCGTTACATATTCTGTATGTCTATTTATTTGGAATAATAAAATATGTTTACATCAAGAAGCGTTACAGCTATACCAGGGCCAATGGCCCATGAGGAACCAGGGTTTACAACATATTTACTTGGCTATACACAGGGTATCTTAATATACATGTATATTGTTAAATATGTTATTAATGGTTGTGTTATAGTTATTGCAAACCGACCATGATTGATATATCCATTCCTGTAGTTTTGCAAACACAAAACAAGCCACAAATCAATATTAAAAAATATAGATGTTCTTCATATATTAAACTGGCTTTTTTTTCAAAGTGTTCGGATTAATTAGTCAATGTTCGCGAACATTACAATTAAAAAAACAATAACGTTACTTTTCTTAACAGCAACAGTTTGACATATCTGCATCACAGCAATACCCACAAACATCAGAGCAAATTAAAAGAACCAGGAGTGGCTCCTATGTGTGCAATGCCAGATATTGCTGAAACGATTATATTCACGCGAAAATAACTCATTTTATGTAATCAGCCAATTGCTATATAACCAATTATCTAGTACACCAATTATCTAGTACATTACATTGCTTGGCACCGTTATTGGGTGTAGATATCGTACAATAATGAAGCAATTGTGTACATATTATGTGTGCATATCACTCTTATGCGCCATATAACCATTATGGTAAACCCCAAACCAGCATAATAATATAAGCACCCCCTGTATTGGTTCTTGGTGGAGAACCAAAACAATTTATGAAGAACCATTTGGTTGCACCCTGGGGACAAAATTAAGAACCCCGAGTTCCGAGGGATTTGATTCCGAGGAGTGAGATTGAAGAACCAATATATGCATTATGACGAACAACAGAAGAACCAACAGGTTCTTTGCTTGGTTCTCGGCGAAGAACCAAACTATGTCGCAAAGAACCAACTGGTTGTTTGTTCGTTTGTTCGTGCATACCTCTTCCGTGTCACAAATACAACATCATTTTATAAACCAAATTTCAAGACTTCAATTAGCTTTTTATGTATGATTAAAACAGACACAATTGAATGGTTATTCTTCACACACTTTGTCTGTCCTAGACTGCTACATTTTCAATCTGTTTTCATCAACCTCTATGGGTGGATCCCTAATAGCCTAATTCGAAGAAAAAAACTTGCATTGGAGCCGGAAAAGGTAGGTGGCAATTCGTTTATTTATTTGGAGCGTCGACTATATATATATACTAGCCGATGAGCCCGACGTTGTCCGGGCTATTCAAAAACCAAATTTCAAGCCGATAGCTCCACCCGTTTCCGAGATCTGGTCTGCGCATGCGCGAAGCTGGCGTCGCAAGTGCTCGGCGACCCGATAAAATTTGTATCCGGTGCAAGATACATTCACATACCAAAGTTCAAGTCGATAGCTCCGCCCGTTTCCGAGATCTCGTCGATGAGCCCGACGTTGTCCGGGCTATTCAAAAACCAAATTTCAAGTGGATAGCTCTACCCAGCCCGACGTTGTCCGGGCTATTCAAAAACCAAATTTCAAGTCGATAGCTCTACCCGTTTCCGAGATCTGGTCTGCGCATGCGCGAAGCTGGCGTAGCACGGGCTCGGCGACCCGATAAAATTCGTATCCGGGGCAAGATACATTCACATACCAAATTTCAAGTCGATAGCTACACCCGTTTCCGAGATCTCGTCTGCGCATGCGCGAAGCTGGCGTCGCACGGGCTCGGCGACCCGATAATGAGCCCGACGTTGTCCGGGCTATTCAAAAACCAAATTTCAAGTCGATAGCTCTACCCGTTTCCGAGATCTGGTAAACCAAATTTCAAGTCGACAGCTCTACTCGTTTCCGAGATCTGGTCTGCGCATGCGCGAAGCTGGCGTCGCACGGGCTCGGCGACCCGATAAAATTCGTATCCGGGGCAAGATACATTCACATACCAAATTTCAAGTCGATAGCTCCACCCGTTTCCGAGATCTGGTCTGCGCATGCGCGAAGCTGGCGTCGCACGGGCTCGGCGACCCGATAAAATTCGTATCCGGGGCAAGATACATTCACATAGCAAATTTCAAGTCGATAGCTCCACCGTTTCCGAGATCTCGTCTGCGCATGCGCGAAGCTGCGTCGCACGGGCTCGGCGACCCGATAAAATTCGCATCCGGGGCAAGATACATTCACATAGCAAATTTCAAGTCGATAGTTCCACCCGTTTCCGAGATGTCGTCTGCCCATGCGCGAAGCGGGCGCCGCACGGGCTCGCCAATACGACAACGTCCACCGCCTGGTCAAACTACACACACGTACCAAGTTTCGTCCCGATCGGTCGAGAATCGTAGATTTGTATTAATGACAAACAGACAGACAGAGGTCTTCAAAATATATATGAGACTAGCCGATGAGCCCGACGTTGTCCGGGCTATTCAAAAACAAATTTCAAGTCGATAGCTCTACCCAGCCCGACGTTGTCCGGGCTATTCAACAACCAAATTTCAAGTCGATAGCTCTACCCGTTTCCGAGATCTCGTCTGCGCATGCGCGAAGCTGGCGTCGCACGGGCTCGGCGACCCGATATAATTCGTATCCGGGCCAAGATACGTTCACATACCAAATTTCAAGTCGATAGCTCCACGCGTTTCCGAGATCTCGTCTGCGCATGCGCGAAGCTGGCGTCGCACGGGCTCGGCGACCCGATAAAATTCGTATCCGGGGCAAGATACGTTCACATAGCAAATTTCAAGTCGATAGCTCCACCCGTTTCCGAGATCTCGTCTGCGCATGCGCGAAGCTTGTGTCGCACGGGCTCGGCGACCCGATAAAATTCTTATCCGGGGCAAGATACATTCACATAGCAAATTTCAAGTCGATAGCTCCACCCGTTTCCGAGATCTCGTCTGCGCATGCGCGAAGCGGGCGCCGCACGGGCTCGCCAATACGACAACGTTCACCGCCTGGTCAAACTACACACACGTACCAAGTTTCGTCCCGATCGGTCGACAATTGTAGATTTGTATAAATGACAGACAGACAAACATACATACAGACAGAGGTCTTCAAAATATATATGAGACTAGCCGATGTGCCCGACGTTGTCCGGCCTATTCAAAAAACAAATTTCAACTCGATAGCTCTACCCAGCCCGAAATTTCAAGTCGATAGCTCTACCCGTTTCCGAGATCTGGTTTGCGCATGCGCGAGGCTGGCGTCGCAAGCGCTCGGCGACCCGATAAAATTCGTATCCGGGGCAAGATACATTCACATACCAAATTTCAAGTCGATAGCTCCACCCGTTTCCGAGATCTCGTATGCGCATGCGCGAAGCTGGCGTAGCACGGGCTCGGCGACCCGATAAAATTCGTATCCGGGGCAAGATACATTCACATAGCAAATTTCAAGTCGATAGCTACACCCGTTTCCGAGATCTCGTCTGCGCATGCGCGAAGCTGGCGTCGCACGGGCTCGGCGACCCGATAATGAGCCCGACGTTGTCCGAGCTATTAAAAAAACAAATTTCAAGTCGATAGCTCTACCCGTTTCCGAGATCTCGTATGCGCATGCGCGAAGCTGGCGTAGCACGGGCTCGGCGACCCGATAAAATTCGTATCCGGGGCAAGATACATTCACATACCAAATTTCAAGTCGATAGCTCCACCCGTTTCCGAGATCTCGTATGCGCATGCGCGAAGCTGGCGTAGCACGGGCTCGGCGACCCGATAAAATTCGTATCCGGGGCAAGATACATTCACATAGCAAATTTCAAGTCGATATCTCACCCGTTTCCGAGATCTCGTCTGCGCATGCGCGAAGCGGGCGCCGCACGGGCTCGCCAATACGACAACGTCCACCGCCTAGTCAAACTACACACACGTACCAAGTTTCGTCCCGATCGTCGAGAATCGTAGATTTGTATAAATGACAAACAAACAAACAGACAAACAGACAGACAAACAGACAGAGGTCTTCAAAATATATATGAGACTAGCCGATGAGCCCGACGTTGTCCGGACTATTCAAAAACCAAATTCAAGTCGATAGCTCTACCCAGCCCGACGTTGTCCGGGCTATTCAAAAACCAAATTTCAAGTCGATAGCTCTACCCGTTTCCGAGATCTGGTCTGCGCATGCGCGAAGCGGGCGCCGCACGGGCTCGCCAATACGACAACGTCCACCGCCTGGTCAAACTACACACACGTACCAAGTTTGGTCCCGATCGGTCGAGAATCGTAGATTTGTATAAATGACACAAACATACAGACAAACATACAGACAAACATACAGACAGAGGTCTTCAAAATATATATGAGACTAGCCGATGAGCCCGGCGTTGTCCGGGCTATTCAAAAACCAAATTTCAAGTCGATAGCTATTCAAAAACCAAATTTCAAGTCGATAGCACCACCCGTTTCCGAGATCTGGTCTGCGCATGCGCGAAGCTGAGGCTCGACGTTGTCCGGGCTATTCAAAAACCAAATTTCAAGTCGATAGCTCTACCCTGCACGACGTTCCAAATTTCAAGTCGATAGCTCTACCCGTTTCCGAGATCTGGTCTGCGCATGCGCGAAGCTGGCGTCGCACGGGCTCGGCGACCCGATAAAATTCGTATCCGGGGCAAGATACATTCACATACCAAATTTCAAGTCGATAGCTCCACCCGTTTCCGAGATCTGGTCTGCGCGTGCGCGAAGCTGGCGTCGCACGGGCTCGGCGACCCGATAAAATTCGTATCCGGGGCAAGATACATTCACATAGCAAATTTCAAGTCGATAGCTCCACCCTTTTCCGAGATATCGTCTGCGCATGCGCGAAGCGGGCGCCGCACGGGCTCGCCAATACGATAACGTCCACCGCCTGGTCAAACTACACGCACGTACAAAGTTTCGTCCCGATCGGTCGAGAATCGTAGATTTGTATTAATGACAAACATACAGACAAACATACAGACAGACAGACAAACATACAGACAGAGGTCTTCAAAATATATATGAGATATATATATATATATATATATATATATATATATATATATATATATATATATATATCTAAGTGTATACAAGCAATAACAAAACATGAATGATATGTGAATGAAGTATTTACGTAATAGACTTAAAGATACATAATCCGAATTAACGCTCCTAAATTACTATTTATGTGGCTTCGTTGCCATCGGGGGGGGGGGGGGGTAAACAATATTTTATTCGAGTCGAGAACCCACACATCAAGGCTCAGAGTTATCACGCAGATATCGATTTTTGAGATCTTTATTTTTCACCACCTGCAATATTTGGCGGCCTATTGGCGTTGAACAAAATGTTGATATATAACACGTTTTTGGAAAAATTTATACTAGAGTTGGCAGTGGTCAGCATTATTTTTTTTAGTAATAAATCGATTCTGATAACTAAAGCGGTTTTTTTAAAGAATTGTTGTTGTTGTTGTTGTTGGAATTGTGTACCTTTAATAGTATATCAGTATCAATAAATTCAATTCTTCCGGCACCATAATATTACAATGGTATTCAGAGTAGCGATAATGTTCATAACATCGGGAATAAGTAACAGGTATATATCTATATATATATGTCACTACTACTCCACTATTCCATTTCGTCAGATCGCTTGAATACGCTTAACTGTTCTAGTTCATAAAATTTAGATTGCAACTCTAGCAGCTTATCCCGTCCATATTGTGGAAGGCGACCCTTTCCTTGTGGGGGAAAACAGGACCCATATTTATTTACAACAGCTTCGAACTGACACATTGCACCATTATAACCTGTTATTCCAGGGTTGAATACAGAGTCATATTCAGCATGGGTACTCAGAAATTGTTCCTTCACAATCTTAGGCATTATATTGTCAGGATCCAATTGTATATTGACTGAAACGTCTGTAATAGCGTCCTTGCCTTGCTGATGTATTTCCATCTGGATGCAACTTGTAGAAAACACTGAAGGCGATGAATCATAACTGTCCGGTGAATACGTGCAATGTATCTGAGCAATGTGTTTACACCTGGTGAGTATTTGAGGTTCATGTGTATCAATCACAACAAGAATTTTTCTCCCGACACTGTTGATCATATTTGTTTGAGGCCACTCTGGAGAATTGGGAATTGAATGTTTGCGTCCGTCACTTTGGATTTCAATGGCATATTGACTGTCCTCAATAACATCAGGGGTCAATACTATGAAACTTTTTCTTTGTAAGAATCTACAATTGTTTGTAAGAAATAACAATTTATCATTCCGCCAATACTATGAACCTAGGATTACAAACATAAATCACAAATTGTACGTGTTCTTTGTATTTACAAATATCTCCAATCACAAAGAATGTTCGAGTACTATGAAACATAATTTTTCAGTTTTCGCACCCTTAACCCGGATAATATATCCATCTATGATACGCAGGGACGTGGCGACAAGGGGTCGATTCACCCCCTCGTGAAAATATTTTGTCAGCTGGAAATCTCAAGTACAACCCACAGGGACGTCGCGACAAGGGGGTTGGGTTATGTTTCTCGCCCCAAACATTTTATCAACACGTTCAACAGCTGGAAATTTGATACCTGAGACAACATGAATTGGAAATTTTACAACAACAATAGGTTGAACTTGTTCTGTTATTTTATTTTTCCAACAATTTATTAGGGGGTATGTGTTTGTTTTAGACCAACATTTGCATATTTACCTCCTTTGGTCAAAAGTTTGGATTGAAATGGCCTATATTTAGAAATTGTCAAACCTTAGGGGGTGTCAGCTTGGATGTGAGGTAGCAGTATGTGTTCCTTGTAACTACCCTATTTATTGAAAGTTACAACGTTAAGGAACTTGTCTAGAATGTCTATATAGGGTGTCAAACAGTTTGAAATTATAAAATGACCACCACTCCTATTGGTTTGGTTTATTCGCGTTTATCGTCGTTCTAGCCGCTAGGCCACACACGACGTTGTCAATTTTACAGGTGGAGGAAAGACCACGCAGAGGCTTGATTTCACCGAGAAATCGTCCCACTGCGTGTAGAAACCACCGACCCCCGGAAATCAACTGACAAACTTGCCCAGATACACGATTCCGGTCACCCTCCCTATGACGGGGTTCGAACCAGCTTCGTCAGCGCTGGACGGCCTGTGACGGTGTAATTCACCTGGCACTCTACCGACTGGACCATGCACCGGGGGCCCCCACCACTCCTATATCCGAGACCATTAGCACGTCCCTGCTTCGAAACACACCCCCCCCCCGATAAAATGGAGCCACGTTACTGCATCGATATGGTATGATAAGAGTAGCGGATCAGTTTGAAATCATAGGATGGTCACAATATATATAATACTATACCATCAAAATAATATTTTGTTTTCATAAACAGAATGGTTGTAAATTTGTAAAAACAATGATACCAAATTGGTTGTAGTACTCGTTATTACACTGACTTGTACTTACATACACACACAACAAACGAACAGTTTATTTGTTAACTTTGCGCACGCAGACAAGTGATCATCAAATTAGCAACCCGTGAACCGATTGGATAGCTCTGATAAGCGATCACCTCTCAACTTATGATTGGTTATTTCCTTTGTAACTTTGGCTTGCCGTGATTCAATATATTGTGAATCACTCACGGGCAAAGGTTTTCCCGTAAGCAATCTACAATAATCAACAGTAGATCTTTGTGAAATTTGCGAGATTTTGTTAGCTCATTGTTTCATAGTACCGGCGTTATCACGAATCACAATATGATAGCACGCATTGTAACTTCCCTATATAAATTGCTGTCAGTTATTTTAGCTCTATAAACATGTCCGTCTAATTTGAACTGGTATTCAGATAACACTGATAACGGGTGCATGGGAGCAGAGTGGTGAGTTAGTTTTTTCTAAGTTTTACAGCTGCGTTTTAGGGGTTTCACCTCTCGACCAGTCTAAGGTATTACAATAATACGGCTAAATTTTCCCTGTACTATGAAACCACTGTGATAGTTAACACAAATTTGTAATTACAAATTAATAAATACAATTTGTATTTACAGGTATAAAATTGTTCATAGTATTGACCCCAGGCTGGTGGTAAGTCCAATGGTAAGTCCAATGGTAAGTCCAATGAATTATCCAGGCCATAGAGTAGTAGTTAGAATAGTAGCACGAAGGATGTGAGATTGAGTTCTCCTGACAAGTCGTGGTCCATTAACTTGTGAGCTATTATTATATTTGTATGTAGTCCAAATAAAACTTCACATCTAGCAGGTCGCACAGACATCATTGTCTTCCATAAAGGGAACTCCTGCCAAGACATCTACGTCAATATTACCGGCGACCAACGCCCGGTGGAATACTTTCCATCACGTCGGGTTAACTGAATGTTAATTTCTCCAACGACACTTAGTGGTGAACGACCATCAGTTTTTAATGCAGTCTGAGTTGATGGCTTTATTTTTAAATCCAGTGTCTTGGCTCTAGAAGTGCGAACCATGTTAGTTTCAGAACCTGAATCAACAACTACATGTATATGTAATGTAGAATGTCCGTAGAAAGAGACTTTGTTACTTTCAGATGTTAACGGACTGCGTGTACGGTATGATGCATAACATTCACCATGCCAAGGTTGGGCTTATTGTTGGAACATGGGGGAGGGGGGTAACACATTTGCAGGAAGGTATGCCGTTTTTTGCATCTGTCATTTTTCGGGACCCACCATCACACCAAACCTGCAAAGAAAATGTTTTATACTCCCTGTGTTTTTACATCCACCCCCAAATTTAACTAATTTGGATCCGAAACCGCATACAACCCTACATTTATTGCTCATACCACTGGGAACTTATCACATTTAATCCAAATGACGGTTTAACCAGTTTTGCACCTATGTTTTTTTTGAAAAATTTAAATTAAAATTTTTCAAATGCTGCATACCTATCAGTCGGACTGATATGTATTTTGTCTACCACGGACATGTATTAAGAGTGCGCAGGTCAGTGCGTGACGGGAGTATGCAAAGTCAGCCTGGGTTGTCAAATTCCACACTGATTAATGGAAATTATAATGCATTGATTGTAGCGGACAATAGCATTATCTCAGGACAACGAAATCAATCTTTACTTTCGAGTCACTGCTGACATTTTGTAAACACGTCCGTGACATATCAGTTGCTAAGCTCCAATTCAAATAGAGTTGACATATTTCGAAATTAAATAAACAAAGAGAGAAGATTTACCAGGCTGCAATTGGAACTATTATTTGATCAATTGCTGATATTAGTAAGCCTAGGTCCACACAATATACACACGATTCCATAATTTCTAACTATTTTCTGATTAGTCTGTCAACCAGCTCAGCATTATTCCATACTTCTGTTAGTCTACTAGGGCAACTACTATTACACCAAATGATAAGAAGTTACTATACCAGACTTGGATACTTTATGTGTTGTGGGAGTAACAGATTTAGTCATCTGAGTTTTTAGATATGCAAATAATTCATTGACTCGATGTACGGATGACAGTTATTGTTAAAAGCCATTGATAGTAACATTAATGTTTGCGACAGTTGCTCGCTCTTTTTCCATGCACACAATGATACAGGCTTAAGGGTCTTAGTTTCATCAGGAAAAGTATATTTATTTAAGTTTTACATTTTTCGAAGCTCTTTATATTTTATAGTTATAGCTCAAGGAAACCCCTAATTTATTTCGGTCATACGTTTTCTAAACTGGTTTATTTACAATATTGCTGAAAATATTTTATTCCAGACTTTGTACGCTTCAAGCACATTTGGTCATTGAAACATTTTGATATATATATTGTTTTAATATTTTTTTTTAAAGATTGAATTCCTTGCTCAATTTAACAAAACCAATTTTTTTTTTTTTTTTTTAATTAAAATTTTTGAAAAACTAACACGATTAGAACATCCGCCAGTGTACCCCGAGTCACCACACCAAATTTGGTTGAACTCGGTCCAGGGGTCTGAGAGAAAAATCCGGACAGATCCTACTCGTGTATATATATATATATATATATATATATAGATGACAAGCAGTCACAGCACTATACCAGACTTGGATACGTTCGGTCTTGTGAGATATCATACGAGTTGAAAGACATGCAAATAATTCACTGATTGGCTTGATGCACTGATGACAGATATTTTCTACCCATTGATAGTCACATTAATGTTTGAGACAGTTGCTCGCTCTTTTTACATGAACACACAGATCTAGGCTTTAATTACATGAAGACAAGTTTATTTATATATGCAAACTTAGGTCATTGTACAGGATACACACAATTCCATAATTTCTAACCATTGCCCGATTAGTCTGTCAACCAGCCCATTATCTATCATTATGCCTTAACACTTTTGTTAGTCTACTGGAGCAACCTCTGTTATAATAAATGACAAACAGTCACTATGCCAGACTTGGATATTTTAGGTGTTGTGAGAGTAACAGATCATATGAGTTGATAGACATGCAAATATTTCACTGATTGGCTTGATGCACTGATGAACAGTGTGATGACAGTTATATTCTGGCCATTCATAGTCACATTAATGTTTGAGACAGTTGCTCGCTCTTTTTCCATGCACACAATGATCTTGGCTGTAGTTACATCAAGAGAAGTTTAGTTATTTCAGTTTTCATTTCTTGAATCTACTTTCCGAAGGGTGCCGAGAAGGTTTTTTTCACCCCACCGCCCCATATATGCAACATGCATACATACTGCAACTATAAGACATCCAGCGAATACACACACCACGAAAACCCAAAATGTGTTGTCCTGCGAGATATCCCATCGCTATAGTTCAATTTGACACGGCCAGATTAGTCTTCCTACAATATCCTAAAACAATAAAGCTTCTCAAATCATCGGCATAGTCAATAGAACTTTCGCGAACTTGGACATCGACACTTTCTAATCGCTCTACATAAGCATGGCCAGACCTATCATCGAATACTGTAACTTTGCATGGAGCCCACATCACAAATATCTAAGCATTGTGCTAGAGAAATACAAAGAAAAGCAACGAAACTAGTTCGTCAAATCAAAACTCTATGCTACCGAGACCGAATGATAAGACTCAATCTGATGTCTATAAAATATCGAAGATTTAGAGGAGATTTAATCGAGGTATATAAACTGTTGAATGGTCATTACAATATCAATGCCTGTGACCTATTAGAAAGACATTCATCGGGAAGAACAAGAGGACATAATAAAAAGCTACAGATGCAAATTGTTAACAAGGCCATAGCAAAATATTTCTTCACGCAGAGGGTGGTAAATAGCTGTAACTCTCTGCCAGAATTCGCTGTAAACAAACATTGAAAATAATGTTATTGCGACGAAAAGTCGCAAGACTTGTTCCGTGTGGTGATGATGATGGTGATGATGATGATATGATTGATAGAACAAACCACTATTATGATGATCGGGTCGTTGTTTGTTTAAAATACGTATCAATTGACACATACGCACCCGTTCCCTCATTAAAATCAACATATTTCGATCATTTTAGGGGACCTCTGCGAATTCGGAGACCTCCGCAAATAGGGGACCTACTGCAAACTGTCACACCGATCAGTACCTATTTAACGAACCGGTGGCTGTCTATGCTGTCTCAGACTACACTCTTTAAAATTGACATACGCATTTTACAAATTATACTTTTTCATTTCTTCTATTTGTAATTGGCATAGGCTCATAGCTTATCACAAACCAAAATCAACGACAATAAACGAAATTTAAATTCCAACTACACCTTTTACCGGACTCGGGGTCGTAATACAGCTTTTAAAGCGTCCCAAAATAACCGGAAAAACCCATTATCTATAAATAAATCACACACGGACCCATAGCTGTCTACAATCTGTCGGTTAGTATACACCGGGGGCGTAACAAGAAAACCATAGTCAGAAATGGTAACGCGCTCAAGATCATATATTATATACCCATGCTTGTAATTATAGAATATAAAATATATTGGTTTCGCGAATGACCAACTCAGAATTCCGTTAATATAACAATAACAACCAGCACCTAATTAACGAACCGGCGGCCGACTCGGCCGTCTTCGAACACAACCATCAGTGGGCTGCAGAACGAAACATATCTATACAAGTTGAAATATAAGACTTACAAATTATCTTTTAAATTTCTTTTATTGGTAATTGACATAGCTTGTCCCAAACCAAATATCAACGTTATTGACTTAATAATGTAAAGGACAATAAACGAAATTGAAATTCCCAACTACACCTTTTATCGAACTCAGCCTCCTGTGGCCTATACTATAGAATACAAGTAGTACGCGGGGCTTGTTCGCTTCACATCTAAAAATAGATTTTTTGGGGTTAAAATTGTTTGTACTAAAATATTCCAAATTTTTTTTTTTCAAAACCTAATTTTTTTTCCAAAATTTTCAATTTTTTTTAAACAAAAATCTCAAAAAATTTATAACGAGTTTTCGGTCTCTTACCCAAATATCGGCCGACTATTAAAATGTTTTTTTAATTATTTGCGTGTAATATTTTAGTACAACCTATTTTTGTTCAAACAAATTTTAAATATTTTTCATGAAACTCTGTTAATTTTATTAATCGATGTTTAGAAATAGCTTTATACCAATTATATGTGTATGGACTGGTCCGAGTCGCTGTAATTTTGGACATTGTCACCATCGGTATGAATGCATACATTCCAGTGTTTATCAATCAGACACAGTCCATACTCATATAATTGTCTCCACAATACCTGAAACAATTTGACACCATTACTCTTACATAAATAATAAAGAGCGTTTATTCTTTACTTCTCTATCCCGATGAAGTTATTGAGTATATGACAGGTGTGCATTATCGCGAATTATTGGAAGTATTGAGATGTTGTACTATTTTGAATCACGAGCGGACGAAGAGTGTGATGCCAAATTACACCCCCAGAATGAACTGACATATTCTATGGAACAAATTTTCAAGTATGTACACACACATAATCACACGCGTCAATAGGGTAACACTGTATAGGTCGAAAAGAGTGACACCTTGGATAAATTTACCAAATGACTGCAAACATTACGTAATAACCACTTATCGACCTATTCATACTTACGCTCATAGATATTTGTATACAATAACTCCAGAACATAGTTAGCACCGATGAGGCAACATTATATGACTGCTATTGTATCATTTGACAGCTATGAGTGTTTCGACTCGTTTGATATTAGCTCTCGCTCGCGTATGAAACTCTGCTAATTTTATTAATCGATGTTTAGAAATAGCTCTATACCAATTGCATGTGAGTAGCTGTTCACATTAGATTTTTTAGGTATTTATTCTCGAAAATGTCAGAGTGTTCAGACACGTTCGATGTTTAGAAATAGTTTTATACCAATTGTAGATTGTTCACATTTGATTTTAGGTATTTATTCGCGAAAAAATATATATATTTTCATAACATATAAGTCATACTATCGACAACATACAAAAATGCTGCTGGAAACTATATTCAAATATTTATGTTTAGGCCTAACCTCGGTGTGTCCATGTCTAAGTGATCAACACGAGTCTGAATATGAGAACAATACTGGTGAGGCTGTACCCATGTTGGATATACATGAGAACAATAATGTTGAGGCTGCACCCATTTTGGATATCAATCAAGATGAAGACAATGGCCCTGATGACAGAGACTCTGACCAGTGGTCAGCATCCTCAGACAGTTCTTATCGGGACGTGGAGGCGGACTATTGGACCACCAGTTCCCATTCGTCGTGGTCTGATTCCGAGTCAAGCACAGACTGTTATTGCGAACGTCCCGAAGATTGGGACCGTGAACTGGAGTTGGATGCCGAATATGGATATCTGATAGATAGTGCATATTCATCAGAAGAAATGTCGGACTGTGACTGGTAGATTTAGTAACGCTGTTGATTGAATTGTATAATGTTATATTGTTTTTGTTTATGTTATCAATAATAAATATATGTATAATAAAATTTTCAAAATAATATCTCCATGGGTTCTATCGTGGTTCTATCTTTGACAAGAGATTTTGTTCACTCAATCACAGACCAACGTGATAATACCCGCCCGCCCCACCACAACATCCACCAACCACCTTCACTTCACTTACCCGCACCAATGATGTTATAAGAACTGTAGGTTTTTATAATATTACAGGTTGCAGTGTCATCCTGGTAATTCGTTTACACGAGTTTTTTACGTGTCTCTGAACATTAGAATGGTCCTCTGTATATTCACCGAAGATATTCGTTCCTGCCATAGCCTCTTCAACCTACACGTTCTCTTCCATCAACCTTATCAGACCACGCTTTTGACCCATATAAAGCTGCTCTACACACGCCTTCCATAACAAATGTTTACTTATGATGTATATAAGAACTGTATAGCTACTAATAAATAGGACACAGTGAACAAAAATGGGGTCAACTAACCATAGCGCCATACCATTTGAATCTTGTTCTAGTATTTGCATCAATGGACCAACTGGTTCTGGTAAGACGAGATGGGTCTACAGATTCCTACAAAATCTTAGTGGAATGTATTCTAGAGATCCACCTAAGAAAATAATGTACTGTTACGGTATTTATCAAAATTTCTATGATGAAATTGAATCATCAATCGAAAATTTGGTCATGCATCAAGGATTACCTACCCAAACAGAAATCGAAGAATTTGCTGATGGTAAACATAATATGTTAATATTAGACGACTTGATGCATCGTATTATTGACCAAAAAGAGATTGAATTACTATTTACGCAGCAAACTCATCATCGCTGTCTTTCGGTGCTATTTATTTCACAAAATTTATACGCACAAGGCAAGGCGGCGAGAACTATAGCCTTAAACACAGGATATCTAATTTTATTCAAAAATTTGAGGGATGGATCACAAATTTCCACATTGGGTAGACAATTGTATCCCTGTAAATCTAAAGTACTCATTGATGCATACAAGGATTGTATGAAGAAACCATTTGCGTATCTTATAATAGATATGTCCCCTCACACTGAGGATAAATACAGACTACGAACAGACGTATTTCCCAACCAAGACCCTATAATTTACGTACCTACCACGTAATAAGAAGGGGACAGTATCGGAGCTGAGTCGCGACGATAAAATGAGTCGATTATTACGTAAGGAGTTAAATTTTGTCAGAATATTGACATCAACCCAATCAAGATCTCAACGAAATGCATTATTGACATCGATAACTAATAATCAGTTGAAAGTTCTAGTCGAAATTACGGTCAATTTACTACATGAAATTTTAACAGTTACAGTTCAACAAAAAGCTAAATTACGGCGCTATAAATCATTTTATATATTCTTGGGTGATAAATCTGTGAGCTTGTTGAGGAAAAGAAAAAGTGTGAATAATCACTCACCCGCGATTGCTTTGATGTTGAACATCGTTGAACCTAAGTTGAAACAGTTTTTGTGATGGAGTCTGTGAAGAAAACTGTTTTGATCCCGTATGAAAGATATATGATGTACACAGAAAAAAGTGAACACAAAAAAGTTTCATCGGAGCCTAATATTGAACACAGCGACATCTCGGCAAACAATAGTAGCCATTCTGATGAAATGAATAAAGAAAGGGCCCCGATGAATAATCAGATTGTTAATACAGTTCAAACGACTGAACCTCAGGAGGCAATCCAAAAATCAGGAGTTAACACATCTAATAATACATCGAAAAAGACACACTCAACAAAGAAAAAAGAAAATAAGAGAGATTAAGCGTGAAATATCTAGACCTCCAGGTATAATCGCCGGTAGGCTGACTAAGATAAAGAAGAAACGGTGGATATCGCTGTGAACAATATGGCCGATTGGAAAGATTATTTGAGTTCTATTTATTTTAATCCGGGTCATCCTGCATCGTACTCAGGAGCTACAAAGTTGCATCAGACTGTAAAATCTGAAAATAAGCACATCATTTCCAAGCGCGAGATTGTGGCGTGGCTACAAAATCATGAAAGTTATTCCCTAACAAAAAGTGTTAGACGAAAATTCCCGAGGTCTCGTGTTATTGTAAACGCTTCTGACAGTCAATGGGATGGAGACCTCATGGATATGAATGATGTTTCCAAAGACAATGACAATTACACGTACGTGTTAATAATGATTGACATTTTTTCTAGGAAGCTATGGTGCGAAGCTATAAAGAGAAAAACTGCAATTAATGTGATCAATGCTATGAAACATATATTTGAAGGTGGAAGAACCCCTCGCCTCCTCCGAACGGACCGTGGTTCGGAATTCACAAACAAACGGGTCAAAAGTTACCTTAAGGGTCTTCATATATCTCAAATTTTTACGCAAAACGAAATGAAAGCCAATTATTCGGAACGGGCCATAAAAACTATAAAGCAGAAGATTTCACGTTATATGATAAAGCATAATAATGCTAGATATATCGACATTCTACAAGATATTGTGAAAAGTTATAACCATACCATACATCGTTCGTTGGGTACCACCCCTGACTCAATAACTGTTGAGAATGAAGATGAGTCTCGCCTTGATCAGTGGTTAATAAGACAGAAGGGAGGTGATAAAAGTAAATTGAAGAAAAAGTTCAAATACAATGTAAATGATATCGTTAGAATATCACACACCAAAGCAGTTTTTGACCGAGAATATTCTCAGAAATGGACCGGAGAGTTGTTCAAAGTGACTAAGAAGTTTTACAGGCAGAATATACCTTTGTATACATTGACAGATTTCTTGGATGAAGCCATTGAGGGCGCTTTCTACGAGTCAGAACTTCAAAGGGTGCGCGTTGATGACGATACAGTGTACAGAATAGATAAAATTGTCAAAAAGAGGAAACGAAAGGGTCAAACTGAAGTCATGGTGCACTGGCATTCATGGCCTGACAAATTTAATTCATGGATTTTAGAGTCCGATGTCCCAGATATCAAAATTAATAAGAGTAAGCTATCCACGGGAACCATTACAATCATGGATAATAGAACAGGTACCTTGATGAATATGTTTCAAACAGAACGCGGTCGTCTACATATGAATCTCCTTAAATGGATAGGAATTACTATTATGGCATTAACTCTGTCACTACCATTTATTTTAGTTCCAAAGAAGATATCGCGTGAGCCGGTTGACTATGAATTACTTCATACTAATATGTCACACCCCAATGATTACGAACAACACCCCTGTGGTTTCGTGAAAAAGTGGACAATACGATCAAACATTACTGTTACATTATGTAATAATCAAGGACACATTTATACAGACATTAGGCGAGTTGTGAATAACACTCCGACGATTATAAGTATTCCGTATAACCAGCGGTCTGACTTCAAGTATATATTCAGTGATTTTGATAAAACTATAAGAGAAGAGATGAGTATTGATTCTCTTTTGAAAAAAATTAGAAACTAGTCATATGGATAATTATTATCTGTACCTGACTAGCGACGATTCCATTGATAAATATCCAGATAATCGTCCTCTCGACTTCACAATAGAGTTACCTGGTGTATTAATAATGGAAGGAACGTGGTTATGTTGTTTGAAAGACATAAATATAACTGATAGATAGATAGATAGATCTTTATTTGCACAATAATATACGATACATTGACAAAGTAGTGAACAAAATTGTATTATTGCACAGGAGCAGCATGACCTAGATGGCCGTCTTCCTGTTGCCCCTGAATGATAAGTGCAATATGAATATATGATAGCGTGTATAGAATTTGACACAGACTATTTGGTATTTGGATGGCCGGTTGGTGCCTACTAATATTTTATGTGATAATTTTAATCAAGGCTGGGTTAAATTTTGAACAATACTTTACTATAATTTTTTTGGACAAGTTTAAGAGTTTGTAACAAAAAATAGTAAGGTTGTTGCGACAGTCCTGTGTCACATTCGCAGACAGCACCGTACATGTGACACATGGCTATCTAGGATGTTCAGGGTAATAACTGGAGTGAATAATATTATGAGTTAAAAAGTTAACCTTGGTAGATCATTGAGTCAAGTGGATTTTTGCCGACTGCAAATGTAGCATAATTTGTTGGCACAGATAACCATTTGAGTATATTTACCTATTAGTTCCATAGACAATAACTTTTTGAACGTATAACTAAATTTACATTTTTTTATTTTGGAATTTATCGAGTTCCACACTTTAGGAAATGAATGATTTGGTAGGACTTCTGAAAAACATGTTCTAGCCTTTTTGCTTCTTAATTTATCCGCCTGTCTAGTGTTAACACCAAGGGATCATATAGACACGGATTTATTATATATTTGCTCGGACATATGTGGAGAATCAATAGCTTGTGACACATCATCCCCCATCCTCTGGGTTATAAAGAGAGACACACGTGATACGGGTGATTGGCGGAGTTTTGAGGACTCATTCTACATAAACGTAAGACAGGATAAACTTCAGCGTCTCAGGATTTTCATAAGAGGCGATAAACTTTCTAAAATAAATGCAGAAAAAAGAGTGACTTGTACACTACATTTGAAGAAACATGTCGATCACGTATATTCCAACCGATATTGAAAAGTGGAGAAAACATTTCAGGGACATGATTAATGGGAAGTTAACCCCAGATAATGAGGGTCGCTACTTTATTGACAGAACTCAAAATAGTGATAGTGAAGAAGACGTTCTAAAACCACATATTAACGTAGTGACCCCCGTCGCGCAAGCGATTGAAATGGCTAAGGCCGAAGTTGCAGAAAATAAGTTGACACACACACGTAAGGCGTCCAAAAAAACCAATAAGAGAGTGTTAGCTAGCGGTTTGGCTAATAATCCTAAGAAAGTGAAAACTATATTCGATAAATCATGAATGAATACAGAGAGTACCATACCGATAAATTGGCATTATTTGAATCGCCGGCGGTTGACAGTGGAATACAATCGACAGAATGGATAAATTACAGGCCCGTGAATCAACTGACAGACACTGCAGCTTTGGAGTTCAATATTCCCGCCATGGCCACAACCTACATGGACCTCAAACGCACATTGCTACTTCTCAAACTCAAAATAACCAAGCAAGATGGTTCGGCTCTAACCGTTAATGACGATGTGGGTTTGATAAATGCACCCCTACATTCAATGTTTTCGCAGGTCGATTTGAATATACAGCAAGTTCCCGTAAGTCAAGTCGGTCCGAATTATCCATACAAAGCATATTTCGATGTACTCTTAGAAACTGAACGTAAGGAACAGCTACATGGACAAGCGTTCGGAAAGGACACGGCAGGTGGTATGGACCTGGAAGATTCGAAAAGCGGGAAATCTGGCCTGTATTACAGGTCCAAAACAACCCGTACTAGTCAAATAATGGATATTATGGGATCAATTCAGCTTGACTTCTTCCAACAGGACAAATTACTACTAAATGGTCTCCCGCTCACGTTAAAATTCTGGCAGACAAGAGATGTTTTTTTCTGATGTATACGGGAACCACTGAGACATACAAGTTGAAAATACAGGAAGCTAATTTGAGACTAGCGACTGTGAAAGTTAACCCGGGTGTATTACTCAGTCATACTGAGTCACTCAAGAAAAGGAATGCGTGTTATCCTTTTTCAAAATCTATTATAAAGACGTATACAGTGTCAAAAGGTGCATTCAGTTTGGGAGAAGATAATCTATTTCAAGGAGACGTACCTAGTAGCTGTATTATTGGCTTAGTATCATCAAAGGCTGAAAGCGGTTCACGCGATAAGAACCCGTTGAACTTTGCGACTTTTGGATGCAACTTCGTCGGATTTTACGTCAACGGGCAGTCTATGCCCGCCCAAGCACTACAACCGAACTTTACAAGTAAGGAATATGTAGAAGCTTACAATACGATAATAAAAGATGTGAAACGAAAAGCCGTTCATATTACTTATGAGGATTATGCGAAAGGTTATTGCATATATCGGATAAACCCGCAAGGAATTAATCACGATAGAGTCATACCTCAGAAAGGTCACACACGCCTTGAGATTAAATTCTCATCGGCTTTGAAAGACAATTGTACGGTAATTGTTTATGCCAAATTTCCTGCCACTCTCAAAGTTGACGAGAGTCGTAAAGTTTGCATTGAATAATGAATACACGCGGACTCATGAGGGCGATAAATAGTTTCACAAACCATAATGAGATAGATGTTTGTCCCATATGCAAATTACCTCTTTATATCCAATATCCCCGGATGTATATAGTTAACACTGACGAGAGTAGCCAACCTGGACGCCACTGGACATTGATGATATTCCATGAACATAAACTATCAGAGTTCTTCGACCCGATGGGGTTAAAACCCGAGTGTTACAACGGACGATTTAAACACGTGTTGTTACTGAATGGACCTCGTTACGAGTGTAATGATTACAGATTACAGGGTTGTAATATATGTGGTCCCTATTGCATATACTTTGCATTCTATAAACTCTGTGGATACAGTCTAGAAAATATAATGAGGCGTTTCAGTGCCAATAATTATATGTATAATGATTTAATTATTAAGGATTTTATGTTGAAATATATTCTGTAAACGCTCTTCATTAGCGACAACGAGAGAAACACTCTTTAAATTATATTATGTATATAAATAAAATATTGTAAATACAATCATTTATCGTTCTTATATTATCATATGTATGACTGGGAAAATACATATATATATATATATATATATATATATGACTGGGTTGAGGGGGCTGTGGGGGAGGCGGGTGAGGGGTATTAGGTCTGTTGCCAAAACAAAACAAAATCTATTGTTTTTTGTTTTTTTTGTCAAAAGCCAAAAAACAAAGGTATGTGAGCCGTCCCCGAATGAAAAAAGATAATCGATACATATATATATTTATTCTGAAAGTAATTCAAGTTCACATATAGTAGGATATACAATATTTAACATCTGCTTTTCACTTTTAATGCCTGTAATCACAATTTTTCCATTATGAAAGCATGTAAAATGTATTTTCTCACGTCTGAACATTGCCGCAGGGAACAGCTCTGATTCGTAAGAACGTTCCATAAGTTTCACTAAAACGTTTAAGTCAAGTTTTCCATTTAACTGACAAAATGCAGACATTGTCAAAATTTTTATGGAATGTAATCTCACTCGCCAACCACATTTTTGAATATGTCGAGCGTATCGACGCAGTCGAACGCGTGTCTGTTTGACATTATCAGAACGCCCGTTAACACATATTTTACCAGTGCTAAACACGAGGCAACATCCACCAAATTTAGAATGTTTCCATACAACTCCGCTAAACTTTTTGGAATTGTATTCAATGTTCGAACAGCCGAGTGTCAAATCCCTTAGATTAATAGAACAGTTCAAATCTGCAGAACATACGACATTAGTTATTCGTAGCATCATAGGAGTAATGTTTAGATCAATGTCTGCATCCGGTTAATCAAACATGTTCTATCACCGTTGGGGCAGCATTCCATACATCTTAAAGATCCTTCCTGGTTTTGGTGATCGTCGGTCAAATAGCACTGCACAGTCTGATCAATTTCAGGAATATTAGCACACAGGACGAATATAGCTCCAGCTAGTTCTTCAAATTGGTCGAATGTCAGAGATATTCCGTATTTGGTTGCACACAAATCATCTGAATGTTCAGGCAGCCAATACCTGCGAATGTCAACACGCGGGATGCCGCTCTTTATAGTAATGAAGAAATTCCCACCGATATGACGTCTCATGAATACATCGGATTCCCGGGTACGATAAAGCCCCGGTTCCATATTCCCGATTTTTTGTCCCGAATTAGTATAGTCGGCACCAATTCGGGACCAGACCAAATCGGCAGCATTCGAGATAATTCTGGACGAGTTTTATTCTAAAAAGCCGCCGAACTGATGCCGAATTATGACAAAATTTAATCGTCCCGAACATTGCCGAGTATTCCAGAATTCTTCCGAATTTCTTCCCGAATGATCCCGAACTGATACCGAAATTTCGTGCGAGTGGCTGCTGAATTGGCCAGATTACTACCGACTTACACCGAATTGTTGCCGAATACCCCGAATCAATGCCGAACTGGTACCGAATTGATGCCGAATAAATACCGAATTGGTATTCAATTGCTGCCGAACGTCCCGAATCGATGCCGAATGTTGCAGATGCACCGGATCTCAGTATAAAAGCAGCCACACATGGCGAATTCGGGAATAACCTACCGAATACTGCCGACTACTCCAGAATATCCACCCGAATATTGCCGAATACTGTCGACTACTCCCGAATAGGTGCCGATTTGCTCCCGAATTTCTCCCGATGATTGACAAATCGGGAGCGATTCGGCTTGGTTCCCGGTAGTTTTGAACATTTCAAAACTGTCGGGAGCGAGTCCAGAATTGTCCCGAATCGACCCCGATAGCACCGATATCCCCGATCATGTTCGGGGGTAAAAATTCACTGTCCCAACTCGTCCCGAACTTACTCCACGATTTTTGCAAAATTATGACTCTGGAGTCATTCGGGAACATTCGTGGTGGAAAATCGGGGATATGGAACCGGGGCTTAAGCCCCGGTTCAATATTCCCGATTTTCTGTCCCGAATTAGTATATTCGGCACCAATTCGGGACCAGACCAAATCGGCAGCATTCGAAAATTCTGGACGAGTTTTATTCCAAAAAGCCGCCGAACTGGTGCCGAATTATGACAAAATTTAATCGTCCCGAACATTGCCGAGTATATCAGAATGCTTCCGAATTTCTTCCCGAATGATCAAGAATTATCCCGAACTGATACCGAAATTTCGTGCGAGTGGCTGCCGAATTGCTACCAATTAATACCGACTTGCACCGAATTGTTGCCGAATACCCCGAATCAATGCCGAACTGGTACATAATTGATGCCGAATAAATACCGAATTGGTATTCAATTGCTGCCGAACGTCCTGAATCGATGCCGAATTTTGCAGATACACCGGATCTCAGTATAAAAGCAGCCACACATGGCGAATTCGGGAACAACCTACCGAATACTGCCGACTACTCCAGAATATCCACCCGAATATTACCGAATACTGCCGACTACTCCCGAATATGTGCCGAATTGCTCCCGAATTTCTCCAGATGATTGACAAATCGGAGCTATTCGGCTTGGTTCCCGATAGTTTTGAACATTTCAAAACTGTCGGGAGCGAGTCCAGAATCGTTCCGAATCGACCCCGATAGCACCGATATCCCCGATCATGTTCGGGGGTAAAAATTCACTGTCCCGACTCGTCCCGAACTTGCTCCACGATTTTTGCACAATTATGATTCGGGAGTCATTCGGGAACATTCGGGGTGGAAAATCGGGGATATGGAACCGGGGCTTAACTGACCACTTCTTGATGTATATAGGTAAGATTTCAACTCTTTGAATCTCCTTAGATTTAATGTTATTCCAGATTTTGTCGGAAATTTTTGGCCTGCATAACCTTCACCGCACTCTCTTATGTGGATATACAAGTTTCCCAGGAATCGACCGTCAAATAGGAAAATGTCATTTCCTAACGGGACTAAGCATTGTGGATGGAACGCTCTCGTTGGTTTCAGTCCGTTGGTTTCCTTCAACATCGGGTTGATCAGTCATTTTTTATTTGAACCTGGAAAATAAGAAAACAAACATTATTTATCAGTTACACATCGAGAGTACAAAGTCCGAAAGGAGTCCGCCCGCACTGGGGGGTCCGCCCGCCCCGCCCTGGGGGTCCGCCCTGTGGGTCCGCCCGCCCGCCCTGAGTGTCCGCCCGCCCGCCCGCCCTGTGGGTCCGCACTGGGGGTCCGCCCGCCCGCCCCGGGGGTCCGCCCGCCCGCCCTGGGGGTCCGCACTGGGGGGTCCGCCCGCCCGCCCTGGGGGGTCCGCACTGGGGGGTCGGCCCGCCCCGCCCTGGGGGTCCGCACTGTGGGGTCCGCCCGCCCCGCCCTGGGGGTCCGCCCTCCCTCGCATACTCAATAAGAATAAGAAAATTGAGTCATTGAGTCAGTTCATTATGGAGAGAATACTACCCGCAGAAATACTGGAGAAAATATACAATCAGCTAATTGACATGTCAACTATAAATCCAGAAATAAAAAAACAACTACTACACAATTGGTTTATAAGAGAAATTAAAATAATACTGAAGAATATAGATGAAGGATATTTTCCTGTACAGCGATTGAAATCTTTGATTGCGAGGTCTGAATTTGAAACTGATTTCTTACAGGATATATTGAATCAAATGTTTTCGAATCGCTGGGTATTTAGAGGCGTTCCTAAAAACAAAATACATGACATTCGTGAACTTATTGGAGATAACTTTGTGAGATTTGCAGAATACCGAGACTGTGTTTTCAATCAGAGAAGAAGTGACAATAATTCACGGATATATCATTCTCCGTGAACCGTGTACACTGTTCACGATTGAACAAATACTTAATAGAGGCGTGATTTTGGATTACATTTCTACAAGTAAATCGAAATATATTTCAGAATTAGAGAATGAATTAATATGGTCATTCGGAATAATCTGGAATTATGGTGACTCTTCGTTGAGAAAATAAAAATAAAACATATTTGTTTTTTTTTGGTTTAAGACCAATATAATATTATAAGTATAAAGAGCGTTAAGACTGTACTGGAGGTAAATGCAATGATAGAAAAAACAACTAATTCATAACTAACCTGTATAGAATGTTTCACACACAGTATAGGACTAACGAATTTGTAAATGTGAACTGAATTGGGTAGCATTTTATAGATCGAAAAAATGGACACCGTGGATAAATTGACCAATGACTGCCATCGGATTATAGTAATACGTGTTCAGGCACGCTCGATGTTATCTAACATCGAACGTGTCTGAACACGCCTTAGTATAATCCGATAGCTGCCATCGATCGAATGTTTACACTCTCATTACAACCTTGATCTAATATAGACGATTAAATTATATAATATATATTACGTACCTCGTTCAATATCCATATGGCAGAGTATCCATGTTATCCAGGCGTCTGCGTTTTGTATACACAACTCGGTAATGCTTCTCCTCAGATCTGTTATATAATTTTCTTTTTCCTTTGGACCTGCATATTTTTCGAGGATTGGTTGTGGTGATGGGCACTGTACTTCTGGATTCTAACAGATCTTTAATCGTGTTGAAATTGATGAACTGTGAATTTTCAAAGTTCAAAGAGAAACCCCGAACTTTACACGTCTCTTTAGCTTTATTGGTTCTATAAGCGTAATTCTTGGGTCCTCCAGAAACAAATTCCTTGATGTATTCATCCGGGTCTAGCTCACTAGTCAACTGTCCCAAATAGTCACCCAGTGGGGGATTAATTTGATCCTCGGTGCTGCTGAATACACAACTATCCGTGTCGTAATATAACACTCTTCTGTCCAAGGAATGAATAACTTCATATAACATTAATCTCGCGTGACACGTCGTGAACGTGGCCAAATATATGTTATTTGATGATCCACACGGCGCACAGTCATTTCGATAAGTCCACTCCATCTGAAGAATGTCATCGGTTATGACATGAAAATTTTCCATTTGTTTCATTGGATTTAAAATGAGTTGGAATAGATTGTCTTGTTCCGATTCATGGAAATATTCGGTCTGTTTGAAATTCTGGTTTTGGCCCCATTTTCCCCAAAAAGAATTCAGCATCAGCTTGGATATTTGGCGTAATCCTGGATTTCTTTCGATGCTTTCTCTGTCCAGCAATATACCTTCGTTGTCTTTATACTCTGTGATGTATTTGTCCATGTCTTCGGTAGATTTTATCCAATCCGGAGGACCGCTAGCTTGCTGCTTGAACTTTAAGAATGTGTTTATATATTCAGTGAATAATCCATTTTGTTGTCCATAGTCCGACGTTTCGGTCCAATGGTATATTTCATATATTTTGAGAATCTTGTATCCTACTTTGATAGCTGTCTCCAGTTCAGGAATACACCAAACACCAGTCATAGCTCTCTGTTGGCACGTACACGTGCAAGGTCGTTGATTTTCATTATCAGCACAGTGGAAACTTCAGTTTACCATTGGATCGATACGGTAATACTGGGTGATAGAGTCCATTAGGTGGTAAAATCTTCACTTGAGCTATTCCGAAGTAATCCTTAAGTTCTGTAATGTCATCGCCCAAAATGATTTTCGGGTGTCCAACCGGGTATCGAGCGTATTTGAGCACATTTGGATAGAGCGACGTGAAGTAAAAATAGTGTATTTTCTCACCAACGTCAGCTTTGTAGTGTAATTTAGTGGCATTTGTTCTACCGCCGAAGAAACTGTCTCTAGGCTCTAGTCGTTCAACAATGTCCAAACTAGTAATGAAATCACGAAGCTCCGGATTAGTCTTTTGGGCAGCGACGAACTCGTGTTCCCAAATGCACACATATTTCAGGCCTCGACTTTCTATATACTTCTTCTTTTTCTGTGTCAGTCCGTATAATTCATTAGGTGTCTGGTTGGTTATCGGATTCTTGACTACGTCTCTATCGTGACTCAGACAAAGTTCACATCCATGGAATTGACATCCGTGAAATTCGTATGCCGTGTTTAACTCTTCACAATATCCATCCAATCTGTACTTTGCACCATCGAGTTTCTTTTCACGGCCGTTCAAAGCGTGAGTTATGTGGATTTTATCCTTGAACATCATCCATTCCAGCCATTGAATCGAACTTTTGCTGTATTGATCTTTATATGATGTCTTGGGGACGCGAGCTATCTGTGATTTGAGAAATTCTTTCTCTCGAATTTGTACGTCGCGTTCATCTTCAAGTTTTGTTTGTTGAACCCATTCACCTTTGTATAAAATCGACAAAGTTCCATCTTTACATTTAGCTGGAAGCCACGTTTTCCCGTCGGTACTTAGGCGCACTCTCCATTCCTCGTCGACGAACTTCGTTCTGAATATCCCCATACATACCGATGCGATGGTAACGTATTGGAATGGATCAACGGCACCAACCAGTTTGAACTTCATATCGCCAGAAACCTCGTCAATTACGGGTTGTATATTTCCAGTCGCGTTCATGATGTGGGTTCTGAATTTTATGCAAGCTTGTCTCAAAATATTGACATCACTACGACAATAATCCAATAATTCTTTCTTGAAGATGAAAACTGCATTTGTTTGAGCCGCGTGCCATTTCGTGAAGTCTTTTCGTTCAGCCACACCCATATAATCAGCACCGTAATATTTGGCATCCGGATAGGGTCCTTCATAATTCTGGTTGGCTGGTTTATTGAAAAAGTGTGGGAACATCCTTTTTTCTCGCCATCAAGACCGAATGTTTTTGGTAACAGTGCCAGCTTCATTGGTAGAAAGCTGAGACTGTCCAGTACTTAGATATGAAGATCTTTTTCCACGTATAGGTACATCAATTTGGATCCATTATATATAACTTTGGGTCTCAATGATTGATCAGTGAGATATTCCATGAGAAAATATCCATCGTAACCCTTGAAGTTGTGAGCCAGTGCTATGAATCCCGTATGTTGTTCAGAGAATAACCATTTTCCAAACTTTTCACCGGTATCAGGACCGCTAAATATAACCTCACGGAGTCCGCATGTATCCAGACATAAATTTCGGTCATTCTTCTTCTTCTTCGCATCACCGTCGTTACAAGCATCACATAGAGGACCGCAATTTCTACAGGTCGGTTTCGCTTCCAACGATTCATGCATGCATTCGTAGCAAGCTGTTTGGGCGACGAGGAAGTTGGGTGTATGCTGAACTTTTCCGCACCATGTTTTTAAACAGTTCTGAAAAGTAATAATTGAACGTTTTAACCTCTAGCTTTATTGATAATAAAAACAAAATAAACGTCTACACTTTGTCACTAATTATTTAAAAAAAAAATGTTTTGGTATAGGTTCAACGTTAATAAAGAGCGTTGACGTATTACTATTGTTTGTGGGTTGACCCTAAAATTACTCGTTCCAATCTACGTGTCAATATTAAAAATGTATGATGATCAGACCATCGACATATAGCCTGTATCGTTGACGATTCTAGCACTCGGATATCAAGTTCAATAAAGTTAAAAATTATATATTATGTTAGTTTACCATATAACAATTACAAAGCTCTTTTCACATAAAATATGTTACACATTTTTCAATGTGTCAAGAATTAAAAGTTAATTACTCGGTTTAACATCTGTGACTCAGTTTAGTTGAATTTTAATATTGAGACCCTTAACTTTGGTCGAAATCAAGTATGTAATTGTTATATGGTAATCTCACACGTAGATAAAGTAACAGCTAAAGAGCGTTCCTCGATAATCTAATATAATTTTAAAAATAAAAGAGTGTCTCTACTTATACGCGCCGATAATAAAGAGCGTTGACGTATTAACATTGTTTGTGTGTTGACCCTAAAATTACTCGTTCCAATCTACGTGTCAATATTAAAATGCATGATGATCAGACCATCGACATATAGCCTGTATCGTTGACGATTCAAGCACTCGGATATCAAGTTCAATAAAGTTAAAAAATTATATATTATGTTAGTTTACCATATAACAATTACAAAGCTCTTTTCACATAAAATATGTTACACATTTTTCAATGTGTCAAGAATTAAAAGTTAATTACTCGGTTTAACATCTGTGACTCAGTTTAGTTGAATTTTAATATTGAGACCCTTAACTTTGGTCGAATTCAAGTATGTAATTGTTATATGGTAATCTCACACGTAGATAAAGTAACAGCGAAAGAGCGTTCCTCGATAATCTAATATAATTTTAAAAATAAAAGAGCGTCTCTACTTATGCGTGGTGATAATAAAGAGCGTTACGTTATCGTGATTTCGACTGTAATGTGTTACATATATATATATATTACAATTAGGTTAAGACTCACCTGACACCTAGCACATTTCTTGCATATATGATCCTCTTTACAGTCCTGGCAATCCTTTGTATGTAAAGGTGAATATCCTTCTGAACATTCCAGTATATCGTGTTGAAAGGTTTCAAAGTCAAAGAAACAGAATTTAGCTCTTTCATTGTCAGTAACAGGAGGTATGGCCCTTACATAACATTCGTGTCCTGCCATTGTGTATTTGTCACACGATCTACAAAATGTTTCTCCGCACACGTGTTGATTCGGACGTCTTTTCCGTCTCTCCATGACTTTTGTACAGTCCAAGCATTTCCACCATTTCTCGCAAGGAGCTGTCGTTTCTTTCGAAGATCTGTCAATAGGTTTTGCTTTATGACGCACGAAACATTGATGAGACATACACGTCATGTTACAATCTGAACAATGTTCTTTGTTTTCACTTTGTTAACATTTATCACTTTTACACACGAAACAGGTGCATTCACAATGATGATTTCCTTTGGTTGAATAATGTTTTAAGCAATGCACACAGAAATATGCTGCACTAAAGAATCCCGTTATGGATTGTATAGCGTGGAAATGTTCATTATCAGTCAGATATAAATATATCACGGGTCTTTCTGCACCGTCTGTAGGCGCGCTGGTAATGAATTTATTACCTAGTCTAGCACTAACGACTAGTATTGTCAAATTCAGAGTGTCCTCGAATGCTTTTAGGTCTGCTAAACTGGCTGGTCTGTCTGTTGGTACACCGGCGATGTCACTGATTACTTTGGCTAATTTTCCTTGTTCAGTACGTGTTTTGGCCCTCATATTGTTGTAATAATTGATCGGTACTTTTCTGTAGTCCATGATGAGCTGTAAATTATTTCTGGTTCCTCTATTCTGGGTTATTTCTAGCCATTCATCAGGACTGCAAATATTTAATTTACACCAACAAGTGGCGATAGCCCGAGTCATACACATATTGTCGGTATTTTCATCGTAACGATCGATGTTTTATTTCTTAGAATATTACTTTCATCATGTAAAGCCGTTATCCTCTGCCGTGCTCCACCTTTAGGTAACTCAATGGTGCCTATATCTATGCTGAAACTTTGATTAACAGTCAGTGTTTGGTTACTGTTCAAAACGAGTTCGATTCTGTCAATCACCGTGTTAGCATTTAACGTTTGCAACGTTTGTAACGGAACTATTATAGGGTTGTCCAAACTCTCATGGTGAATGATAACTCTGCCAAGATCATTGTCAGCCAAATTTCCACGAGCTCTTTGAATAGTGTCCTCGAACATTGAATGTAGATTCCTGTATATGTCGATTAACTTTTTATCTTTGTAAATTTCATCTAGTTTGATTTCATATGTTCTCTGTGTAGCCAAATTGTTTCCGAAGGTCCGTTCACTTCTTTTGTGAATGCTATATCCGGTTATTTGATTATCAGAACTGCTGGCTGTTTGACTGTCTGATTTTATGGCTCCTTCGTCTTGATCAGGTGTATGTTCGTCTTCTCGGTTTTGTAAGCCTGATGGTCCAGCTGTATCGGGTTGTGAGTTGTTAACATCATTTTAGGTGCATCATCTTCTCCGTATTCGATTTGGTTCGGCCATGGGTCATCCCCTGAACAAAGCGTAGATGCTTCAACAATATCTTCATCGAGCTGATAAGCTTCTATAGCCCTGTCGTATTCTTCGATATATTGTAGAATACATTCTATTTCATAAATTTCCTCCACTGTTAGAGGTGTCATTATTTCTTCAGCCATTTTCGAGAATAAGTCCTGAGAAGTGATTACAACGGTGTCTATTCACTATATGGGATGAAGTTTCGTCATAGATATTTATATACCATAACCCCCGAACATAGTTAGCATGGTAGAGGTAACATTATATAAGATTATATATGAGCGTAAGTATGAATAGGTCGATAAGTGGTTATTACGTAATGTTGTTATAACAATGACACCGAAGTAACTTCTATTATTGAGCGATGTTCAGACACGCTATCGATAACTTAATTGAAAGCGTGTCTGAACATGCATAAAAGGAAGCTTCGTCATAGATATTTGTATACCATAACTACCTAACATAGTTAGCACGGATGAGGCAACATTAGTTGTTTAACGGGTTATGATCACGTAAGTATGAATAGGTCTATAAGTGGTTATTACGTAATGTTGTTATAACAATGACACCGAAGTAACTTCTATTATTGAGCGTATTAGCACCTGTACGTATTATGTATACATATTTTTGATAACTAATTATCGCGTTAATGCTAACAATGACACAGCTTATCAAACTTACGTGATCATATCCCATTAAACAGGTAATGATGTTCAGACAAGCTATCGATAACTTAATTGAACGAGTCGGACCACACATAGCTGTCAACAGATATAATAGCAGTGATTTGGTAAATTTATCCAAGGTGTGACTCTTTTCGACCTATACAGTGTTACCCCAATGCCGCGTGTGATTATGTGTGTGTACATACTTGAACATTTGTTCCATAGAATATGTCAGTTCATTCTGGGGTTGTAATTTCGCATCACACTCTTCGTCCGCTCGTGATTCAAAATAGTACAACATCTCAATACTTCCAATAATTCGCGATAATGCACACCTGTCATATACTCAATAACTTCATCGGGATAGAGAAGTAAAGAATAAACGCTCTTTATTATTTATGTAAGAGTAATGGTGTCAAATTATTTCAGGTATTGTGGAGACAATTATATGAGTATGGACTGCGTCTGATTGATAAACACTGGAATGTATGCATTCATACCGATGGTGACAATGTCCAAAATTACAGCGACTCGGACCAGTCCATCACATATAATTGGTATAAAGCTATTTCTAAACATCGATTAATAAAATTAACAGAGTTTCATGAAAAATATTTAAAATTTGTTTGAACAAAAATAGGTTGTACTAAAATATTACACGCAAATAATTTAAAAAACATTCGACATTTAATAGTCGGCCGATATTTGGGTAAGAGACCGAAAACTCGTTATAAATTTTTGAGATTTAAAAAAAAAAATAATTGAAAATTTGGGAAAAAAAAATTAGGTTTTGAAATTTTTTTTTGGAATATTTTAGTACAAACAATTTTAACCCCCAAAAATCTATTTTTAGATGTGAAGCGAACAAGCCCCGCGTACTACTAATACAATTTTTGTAATATCAGCGTTAATTTGTGATTTACTAATTTTGTAATACATATTTTGTGTGATAGTATTCGACTGTATTTCTATCAGTGTATTTCTTTCATTGTAGATTGAAAATCAACATATGTTCTTTGTAATGCGGTCACGGAATCTCAATTGTTAACCCATTGAGGTGGTTTACGCTCAATGGATTTGAAAGGAGATAGCCATGTCAGCGGCCTAGATTTTAATTATGAATGGAATTAAAGAGTTACAGTTGTCGGGCTTGGGCTCAAAACGTATAAACGATCTTTGTGCGAAGGTACACGGATGCGCGGTGAATCGGGGGTGGTGGCATTTCGTGTTGAAACAGTTACTGATAATTTCAGGCTAAATTGCGTTAAGAATCAGTGGACCCCAAATATTTACCATGACATTATGTAACATATTTGAACCGCGTGGCATTTGTGTGCTCAAGAAGTCTGTATTCACCTTGTCGTCTAAACAATTTAATTTGGCCAATAGTGCCGCACAGAATGTTCCATGAGTGAATTTTTAGAAAAAAATCGGGGTCCCCCGATCCTTAACTTACCAATGTAGTACATGTAGTGCGTGTTGGTTATAACCAAATGTCATATGTTTACCTAAATTCAGCCGCTTAGTTGGGTATAAATGGAAGGTACTGAGAATTAGGTATAGTTTAAGTAGATGGTGCTATATATATGTTTTAAAATCGAGGTTGGGTGTCCCCGGAGACCCTGGACGAGGGAGTGTTGGTCCACATTGGAATTTCCAAATGAACACCCATCCTTTACACAGGTCGAAAATACCAAGTCCGAGAACAGCCATCGCACCCCCATCATGGGTTGAATTTTTCCAGCTGCATGTTACCTCAAACTTTTCAACTATTAAGGTCTAGATGTTCCCACTAATATTTCAGCCAGACAAAGCTAGCTAGACAAATTAGGTTCCATCCTTGATAATATTGCTATATACAGTTGATGTGGCCATTTGAACGACAACCGATGTGTGTGTTTGCTGACCTTTTTCGACAAACCGTTAATAAACATGTAACATAAAACATCTGAAAATGGAAGTATTCCACACGATACTGAAAAAAATACTTTTCATCGTGCGCAATTGTGGTCAAAATAACCCAAGTATCGGAAACTAGTCACACATAATGTACCTTTATTCATCAATTAAATAACTCACCAACTGACACAAATAGGCATTGCCATATCATTCGCATATATCATTAGAGTAATTTCCCTGGACAAAATCACAAATGTTTAGATGTGCGTTCAACGAACGGTGGTCGATAGTACTCTATTTGTCGTCTTTTTGTGATTTACAAGAAATCGCGTTCGCTGTTAGATTACAGTGGTCCATAGTACTCGACACCTTCTGTACGGCTCAAATAAGCCTGCTATTACAAAAATTGTATTCTATGGTATAGGCCCCTGGTCGCGCAGTTCGACTTGTAAACCGGAAAACCCAATTATCTATAAATAAAATGCCCATCGGACCACAGCTATCAAGAATTTGCAGAACGGTATACACGCGGCGCGCGCTAATAAATATAAGCATGCAGTCGTATATAAATAATATATCTTGTTACCAATTACTTATACTATACTGCTTATATTTAATTATAATGGCCGACGACTGAGGTTCAAAGCTCGGGCAGAATAAATTATTCTCAAAATATTATTCGAAACACATCATCTGTTTCAATTATCGTGTATTAAAATATCGTCGACTTTCCACTGGGAAACACAGGAATTGTATACCAACCTATTCGCTGGATTGCCGACAGGACAACAACGGTGCATGCAAAAATGACAACTGGCGATTTTTCAATGTTTCTTCCATCGTCTGTATCGTAGCAAAAGTATTTCAAGTATATCGGGGAGTCCTGGTTTCTCTGCAAACACACTGCCTGGTAGGACATCACATCAACAGGCGTCCATGAGAATACATACGTCAAAACAGCGACAACTACAGACGCAAAGACATGCAGAGGCGTCGCAGAAGGGTTGTCATCAACGAATGGCTGTTCCATTGTGTGGGCCTCTGATCCGAGCCAATTTTACAAGGTAGAGTTACTCCCCCTCGCTATAAATACGATATTACTTGAAGCCTTGATGTAGATGGCGTCTTGTGAAGTTTAAGCCCGCGCAAACCACCCAGATGCACACAGGCCACCAGATGTGGCGGATTTGTGTTTAAATACCTGGAAGCAGATCAAAGTACGTGTTGTGGAATTAAGTAGTTACTCTTATATATTTTATAATTTATGTGCATGAATTTGGGAATTATTTCATTTTCCACTGGTTTTTTTTTTTAACGAAAAAGCCTGTTTTACCCAAAAAATTAACAATCGTACAACATCTCACAAAAAGCATCGGCATGTTATCCGCTCTATCGAGACGAACATTTTAATAAGTCCTGCCACTCAGTGGCGGCCATATTGAATCCATCCAGCTCCCATTCCGCGGTTTAAGTGCTAGAGATTAAAGTTCTGGCGGTGTATTCCATATATGGAGTTTTGAATATTCATGAATTCCATATATGGAGCTTTTAAGTATTCGTGAATTCCATATATGGAATATATGGAATTCACCTTCAGAACTTTGACATGTAGGACTTAGACCGCGGAACGGGGGCTGGATGAATTCAATATCGCTGCATCTTATAGTGATCTCACTTATTGATATGTATTTTAGTTTGTTACTCTCCGACAATTGATTGGATCGATTTTTTCCCGGTCGCTGTTGCTCCACTTATGTGTTTCCATATAAACAAGCACGTAATAGGGGCGTGTGTGTCTCACCCCCCCCCCAATGAGGACCATAATTGAATCAAATTCCAATAGTGGAAACTAAAAGTAACAAGTAAATCGAATGATCTAAGTATCTAATCTAAGTGTTTCAATCAGAGTTATCGATTTTTCGACTCCGAATTTGTGCCGGATGTTTATTTTCCGACTCGGAAATCCAATTCTAAATACTCGTCTCCGATTTTCTACAAATTGTTTTTTCCTACTCCTAATTCCGTCATTTTGATTTGCCGCTGAGCGGTGAGGTAACTCCTGAGCCGAATAAAGCGACAGTTACAACGCAAAAGAATATAAGCTAAAACACTTCAATAAATTCCAGTAATGCTCATTACCAGAACACATATATCAAATTGAAAGCAAAGCATTTCCGTCAAGTTCAGACTGGTATGTTTTTACCAACCATAGATTCGTGGTCACTATAGTTTATTAGTAATGTCAAATCTCCATATCTTTCCGATGACAGCTTTAACAATATAACAATCATTCAGCATGCATACGTGTTACCAGTGTGTGAGTTATAACTTGGAATTTGAATACATGTAACTCATATTCGTTCCTCAACCATATTCTGATTAATATAATGTATAATGTACTGCATGCACAGTGTACTCAATACATAAAACATGGATCAATGATATGTCATTCTTGTTACTAGTGTCTTTATTTACACAGTCCATACTCTTAAAAAGAACAAAAAGAACCCCAAATTATTAAGTCATTAAGCCAATATTTGAATTTTGCATAACTCAAAACCAAATCCTATATACATGTACTTGGAAATTGTATTAGACCAAATCCTATATAGTTGGAATGTTATGGTCTCACCCCCCCCCCCCCAGTTGGAACCCCCTGGAACGTCCCTGCATATAAATATTATGTGAATATATTTCTATATAAATTTACTGGAAGCCAACTTTGCGTCATCATTTCGCATAGAGGCACAAGCTAATGGGTTTGTATTAAAGACACTTCGTTCAAAATGGTATAATTATATATATTTCATATCGTGCAAATCATACAACTACCACTACTCAGGCCCATGTATGTATAGACGTATCGTAGCCCCTAATTTGTTTTTGAAGTTTAACTTTAGAACTTATCTGTATGCCATTATTCATTTCAATGATACAGGAATATTTTAATCCAATGTTGTTTTAAATGATACCATAACTTACGCTGTTTGAGTGATCAGTTAGTGTGGTGTCTGGGAGAGTCACCAAAAATAGAAAAAACAAAATATCAATTTCCTCCGAACTTATATAATGTACATATACAGTAATGCCATAATTAAACGACTCCATAACCACAGCAGAATTATGGGTAAAATTTCAGGATTTAGTCGGAAATATGGCTTGTTGCCATTCATCGGAAAGCTCTTGCAGAGTCGATTAATTAGGGCATTACTGTACATGTACACATGTACTGTACATGTACATGTATACTTATTACAGTGTTTTTTCCTATTTTTCCAGAGATACTTCAGATCTAGATCCTGTTCATCACATGCACTATCTATCAGAAGTTCAATTCTGTGATCTGAGATCTGACATGTACTGGTTTCTGAATAAATTAGCAAATGGTGTCAGACAACTTCCTTGAACAGGTGTAAAATTCACATTCACATGGAGTGATTAAATAGAACTGTAAAGCCAATATGCTTTGTGTGACTGACCCTGTGAGCTCTCATGGTGGAAAGACAATATCTACAACAAGGACCAACGCTTTTCAAGAATTTGCATCTTATAATACTAGAATGAAGTGTTGGGAAACTCAAGATGGCAGGAAACACATTCTTTCCAAATTATTTGAGTTTTTCAAGAGTGCAATGGATGTCTTTGAGAGAGAACCCATTTGTACACTGTTGTACATGTAAAGTGATTCTTGAATCTGTGGTCACTAAGGAATTCACTCCATGAAGCTGATGCAGATTTCTTTCTCCTGTGCAACAAATCTTATCATGGCATAGAACAATCTTATATACATGTAGGGAAATCTTGTATATGTTTGGAAAGTGCCATAAGTTACACTTGAAGGTGTATGTCTGACAGAAAGTGTACTGGTATTCAAAGAAGACCCGAAGACTCCACCATGATGTGATTGCGTTCTGATTAATAAAATATTGATGCTAACAATATGAACATAATATTTTTGTGGAAAGTTAGTTGAAAAGAGCAAGTAAATTAAATAAATATTTATTACTTGTACATTTATATTCATGCATCTATTTTGAGTCTCTTCAGAGTGGATAACGTTATACAAATGTTTACTATAAATTTTTCTGACCTACATGTACCGGTACTACTACCGGTATCTAAATTCCTGAAACATGACAGCAAAAAGTAATTATTAGGTTCAATTAGATCATCAAAGAAAGAACATACGCCACTGAAGGATTGCAGTTAATCCCACTTCCAGTTAGATGTTATATGTTTAAATGCACAACAATTTGAAAGCATGCGATATTTTAAAGGCGATAAGTTTTGTAATACAGCCTTACGATTTTGACATACAAATATTGTCACTAAAATGCTTAAATTTTCCATTTTGTTGTTGTTAAATCTATGTATCATGGTTGGGATATATCGATATTCCGGAAGATTCGTCCATATAGTATACCGACCTTGATGAACGCATCCTTGCATATAGATCGGACAGTCTTTTATTGATGCAGTAGCGCAGTGTAAAATGATAAGTGCCTGAACAAATTGTAAAAACAGGTTAAAAACAATACAGCCTTACGGTTGTGACATAGCCAGTAATTGGGTATCGTGACAGTGTTCTCGATGCTACCTGGTATGGCCGAGTATTTCGTGTCGATTAAATTTAGTGAGATATGGCAATTATCCCAAGAGAATTACAAATATTGTCACTATAAAATGCTTAAATTTTCCATTTGTTTGTGTGGTTAAATCTATGAATTTCCAACTTGAAATTTCCCGCTTCCATGCATTGAACCACTCATCATTCTTTCATGGATGTGGAGGAAGTCATTTAGCATAATTATATCAGTTGAGTGTGAGGTAAACCCAGAACCGCATATGTGTGTTACCTGTCAATAGGTTATGAGACTTCTGTGATCAGAGAAGTGTAACACTAAGGGAATTTGACCGATCGTGCTATCCTTATGCCATTGTTCTTGTCCGATAAACTGATGACAGTATAAGACTCGCGTGCGGTTTTGTGTATATCTTTCGTACCAATCGTGTGGTATTGATATTGTGGCAGGTGCGTCCGTATGCTTGCGACATGCAATGTGACAACAATCACAAATCTGTTAATTGTTCTATTCAGAGTTTGGATATGTTGATATTCCAGGAAGTTTGTCCGTAAGCATGCTTGCGACATGTAACAGGGTGTTCCACCAAATACACGTAACGGGGTACGCGCCGTTCTGCTAAGGACGCTCACCAACTACTATTGGGTTCTAAGTAAGCATATTTGTATGTTTGTATGATGTCCACCCTGTACTCTTATACTTGTATGCTTATTTATGTTTTTAATTTGCCGCCCTGTATAGTGTGTATTTGTGTCCGTATGTTTATTTAAACTGTGGGATTGTCAGACAGACTATGTATACTAAAGGCCGATCAGAATGGATTATTTACTCAGATCAAGAAATGATGTTGCTGGTTGGTAACACATATTTTCGACAAAACATTTCTGAATTTGGGACATTTATGTGATTGACATAATAGAGCATGCATTTCCAGGCAGACTTTATTCTATGTTGGAAATTGCTACCGTGTCGCCCCGTATACTCGTATCGACTTTGGCAGAATTATCCACCCTGTTCCGCACTGCATGTATGCTTATTTATACCACAGGGGGGGGGGGTACCTCCAATTTATGCACAGAAGCATTGGCAGCTCAGATTTGAATCATGCGTTGAAAGTGTTGGGATAAATTGTTATTCCAACAATTGCGCCCATACTCTTGAGACATACGCTGCGTATACGGCGTTTTTCCATCAAGCAACGTATATACGTTTCTTTCTAGGTCTATGGCTCAGTTTATCATGCAACATACCATGGACTAAACATCACACTCTGTAATCACTTGAATACGGTTGTGCGTGCCCGTGTCACACCACGTTGTCGTTAGTTATATATAGACGTTCTCGATGTGCATTTGTTCAATATTGCCGAATTTAAACACAAAATGGACTAATGGGCGTACTTCAGGTACTACGGTATAGTAACCCGGCTGTTAGTGATTATATACGATTACGAATATATCATTCCAAGTTCTAACATGGTATTTTAGTGTGATGACACAGACATTTATCCGACTGGTGTAGCACATGTAGTACCCTGTACGGAACATCCTATAATTATTGCAATATTGAACTTAATGATCAACTTGGTGGTTGCTCCATTACGTGTCACGTACGATTATATTACTATTAAAAACTTCACGCGCTGCATGTCATTTCTCTTCGTTTAATCATCAATGTTATACTGTACCATAACCGTGTCAGAGCGACGACAACTCTAGATGTTCAACCGATTTAATTTTTGAAGCGAACGCTGACAAACAAAATTGAACCGGCACAAAATAAATGAGTTACGTAATCTCAAATTTATTGAAATAATATACGAGTCAAATCACGTACTTGTATTTTCAGCAATATATCAACAATAGTTGCGGAAATGCGGTATTCTCTTATCAAATTATATAAGTATTCAGAGTTCGAATGAACCATGTCCATTGATTTAAGGGGTGCAGTTCGAAATTCACTGAGCAACGGAGGTACATTGTGCATCAACAAATATACATGCAGTTTTAGACGCAACCGACACAATCAAGGATAATCATCGAAAGAGAAAATAAGTGTGTATTATAATATAATAATATAGACGTATATATACGTGTATACGCTCACCGTTGACAAGAAAGATCACTGCTAAGCAAACGATTACTCTGGAATTATAATCCATAATTCTGTGTAATCAATGCGTGTAGTTATAACATGGTCGCACATATAAGAGGTGGCTTGCTTATATAGTTGTACCACAGCTACCTTATACGGATCAGCGATAACGCATACAGGTTCAGCGATATGTACCAAATTGTAATCATTGATAACGTTGCGCACACAAAGCGCAGCCAAAGTACTTCCTGGATGGCACATGGGAACGCCTCATTTAAAGGGGTACTGTACGCCATTTTCATTAAATTTCCGGTGACAACAACGATCTAATATCGATAATATATAGAAACATAAGTAATTTGAGTCGAAGATGTATTCTGTAAACGCTCAGGTTAATAGGCTATCTTAAAATTTAATAATTTAAAAGTTAATAATTTGATATAAATTGAATTTATGACTGGAGCCATAAAATGGCGTCGATTAAATTACGAATTTCCGTAATCAAACAAAGTAATTGAGGGATACTGGATTGTTAAACCGATCGCACACACGATCGCTTAAAATATTATGATGATACGGGGAGAACACTCAAGCCACTCACTGACTAGCGACGATACAATAAATTAAATGATTATATGGGATTAGTATGCCTATAATATAACTTTTATTTGATTCATTTGGTTGAAAACTGTACAAAAATTACTCGACAACGACAATTTGTATTTTTGCATTCCGGTAAATTTGTCATCCGTAACACTACTTCGTACTCAACAGACTTTCAAATAATGAAAAAATTGTTACCTTATTCTCCGACTCGGAGACTATAGAAACCAACACCAACATTTGGCGTACAGTACCCCTTTAACAGTTATTAATGCTGATCTACCGAAGTGCACTATATGTTTCTTTACCAGTGTTCGCGCTACATGCACACAACAAACTAAACATATATAAATTAGCTGGTCTTGGTCTGGATCAGCGCTCTTTGTAAATCTTTGGTTCAGCTTTACATTTATACTCGGTTCAGATAGAATTATGTGATAAATGTATGTGCGACACTGGTTACTGAAGATATACCGCAAAACCAAACTTACAGTGAACGGTTATAATGTTGAGCTCAAACTGCATGAATTTTTTTTATCGACACCATATGCTTTGAAGTGAGATATCTGTTTTCGGTGACCAAACTTATGGATACGTTCCATGCGGTTACTCGTCAACGTTACCAGAACAACTTCATGTTAACGGCGGTGACGTATAGTACGTGCGTTGTCAACGAGATCGTGCTGCATTCAAATTTGGTGCATGCTTCAGTGACTGATGATGGTGAATCTAAAACTATAGTTAGCAGCTCTCGGTCAATCAGAATGGCTGTTTCAGCGACAATGTTTTGACTTGAATTACAATGTACATCATTGTATTGAGTACATGTAAGAATATTCCAAACAACAGTTAACCATAACTCTATCTTATCTATAGTGAGGTCATTAACGATTATCCACCAAGTTCAAACGATTCCACAGAAAGACGTCAATAGGGACTGCAGTCCAGAGTAAAACGAATTAAGCACAGCTTTGTAATTAGTTTATGCTGAATACAACGAGGAAACAATAAGTATCAAATTACAGTCACATGTTATCTTAGAGGAAACAAAAATCAAGATGGAAGTCAATATGACTGCTAATTTTATTGTGAACACTCTGCCAATAACGAGTTCGAAATGAAAACTATGGCTTATATAGTATACATTGTATAGAGATGTATCAGGATGTATTGGATATATTGTGTGCTCCCATTATAAAACGATGGTTTGTTAGTTTGTTTTTCTGATGATGGAAACCAAATCGGTGGCTAAGTAAAAAAAACAAACATATTTTTTAGATGAACTGTGTCAAGTTTCCAATGGACGGTCTTATAATATCGATCATATTGGCACGATGTGGAAGAATGATATTGTGTTTGATTGCATCCAATTTTAATTTAAATAATTTGAGAAAAACAGATACGAGACAACACGACAACTACCGACTCAGTTGTATATATTATGACATGTAATTGACTACATGAAACAACATTTGCTATTGATATAGCAGTTCAGTCATGAATATATCTTATCTATATGCGAAATGACAGTCACAAAAACTCAATCCTCCCCAAAGTTACAAATTGCACAGAACGGTACCTCTGATGGTCGTAGTAGAGCATAAAACTACAAATGCACTGTTTTATAATAATAATCGTACATTTAATTACACGCATTAGACATGTACCATGTTTCAATGCGTTTGACAATTATTACCCCGATGAGCCTGAACATGCAGTAATCCATCTACTGCTCCCCGGGGACAGGGGGAGGTACAGTCACAATGTGACTAGCATACTGACAAGATCTTTCACTGCTCATAATCGGGTACCCGTGTTAACGCTTGGGTGGAGCGAAACAGACACAGTACGAGTGACCTTGCTCAGGGGTCACAACTTGGCGCGAAATTCGAACAGCGTGCGATCTCACAATTGCCCGCTAATCGATTTTTGGACAAGCCACTGTTGTGTGAAACTCACTTTGGCCAGCTGGAGGCGCGAACGCATGCCGATGTGTTGACAGCAACACAAGTCCGACGCGCTGACCACCGGACCAGTGCTACATTTATTATGTGTGACATAACGCGATATTCCACACCGGAAGTCATAAAGATATAATTTAGCGTGAGTGCAGAAAATTGTTATGTACAACACTGTCATGTGTTGGGGGTTACAAAATGATCTACTAACCACAATATGGCTGCCAATACGGTGGTCGGTATATGGATAGAAATTGTATATATGTCATGTCTCAATTAACACTATCATCACCGCAATGAAATGTATCATAATGACAGAGTGCTATCATATTAATATTCCAGTACTAGGACGTAATGGTGACCAGTTCTATTAAAATGGTGACGTTGAGTGAGAGAAGTAATGTTTCCTTGAAATTGGTGGCATTCAATTGTGATAGTAGTTTCGAGCGTGACATGTTTCCGGGCCCGGCTATATACATACACATATTGACACACCCTTACTCGCATGAGTGTCGAATAGAGGACAAGTGTCACAGACCTCCAATCGTGGACACCTCAAATCTTTATGCCACAGCCTTCAAACTGATAGAGTTATGTCCCAATGAACATAAAATCGTCACGAGCAAACGAAAACACGAAATCGTCCACCGAATATCAAAATAGAAAGTCGGGTTTTTCACATTCTAATGGTGGACAGGGTGGATACACCCGTGGGTTTGAAATTTGTTAATAGGGGACAGGAAAATACACGATCTGTGTTTTCGAAGTGGGGGCATAATATTTTTCCCTTGTGTTTTCAAAATATGGACATCAAAATATTGAAGTGTGACAAAGAGGGACAATTTTTTCCTCGTCTTTTCAAAATACGGACATCAAAATATTGAAGTGTAACAAAGAGGGACATTCATAAACTTCGAAGTCAGAAAGTTGTCACAGTGGACAGGGATAACTTTCTCACAGTGGACAGGAATATAAACGATATGTGTTTTTAAAAATGGGACATTTTGAATTACAAAGAGGGAGAGTCAAAATTAGAGTCAAAATACACGCGATTTTCTGACAATATATTTTCCTTTGCGTGCATGATGCACCAAAATTTAATATCTGAATAACGGGGATCTAAATACGAATATACGGGCAATATCCAGACACGATGTCGTCTCAAGGTTGGCCAAATCCCTTTTGTTCTAAATATGTTATTTAATTGTTATACTAACTGATCTATCATGTATGTAAACTGTATTGGGAATAAAAACAAACATTACCTTGCATTGTAGTTAGACGCTTTAGACTGTAGATAGCACATAATGAAAGTGTCAATGACACAGTAGCTTAACTTGCGACAATGACTATGAATTGAATTCAACCTTGTCAACCTCCATGACAAAATTCATGATGATATGTCCATGACACTGAATCAACTTGATGTTCTCATTGCACTAGCAAGTTGAGAAAATCGGTTCGTAAATGCGATCTGTAGGGAGTGCCGAAGAAATTCAAGATGGATGCCATGGCGCCATTTTGGATTTCGAAACGGACTCAAAATAGGACGTTCTCATCTACTCTTGGTACAAAGTAATCCTAGCAAGTTTCGAGAAAATCCGTTCATAAATGCGACATGTAGGGTGTGCCAAAGATATTAAGATGGCGGCCATCTTGGATTTCGGAACAAACTAAAAATAGGTCATTCTCATCTACTCATGGTACAAAGTAAAAATAGGCCCACTACATGGGCAGATGTGAACCGACTGAGATGAGTCATTCTATATTTCAAATGGTCTACATATCAATTCATAAGCAAACATAGCATACGAGAAATATATTGCCACTGCATTTCCATTGATAATAAATCGCCTTGTACACAGAATCTTCAGTAAGACAGAACCTCTGCAACAAATAGAAGTGGCCCTTTGAGTGGGCCACCAATTTCTGGAAGGGTCTGATACTGATCTGTAGGCCATATAACTCATTAAAATGTAGGCCTTAAACAAATATGAAAGTTGTTATCCCTATGATGCTCAAAACCAAATTTGCAAAGAATCCACAAGTGGTTCTTGATCAGAATTGTCTTGAACTTCCCAATCCTACATACAGTTTCCAAATTTGTCCTATTATACTGTATTTGACCAATAGCCTCCCTAAAAACAGTCAAGCTAGACACCTTGAACTAATCTGGAACAGAATGTTCCAATAATGCTTCAAATCAAATTTGAAAGAATTCACCAGGTGGCTCTAGAGAATAAGCTATGTTTCTAAACCAAGTAACCAAAACTATATGAACCCCCATACTCTGGCCCCTAATTAATATATTTGATCCTAGAACCAAATTCACCAATAATGCAGGTAAATGCCTCCATGGTATTAGCTCTACAGTATGCTGAATGTATGTATATGGTCAAGGTTTCAAATAAATTTAATAAAAACAAAATGTTTCATGAAAACAGTTCAGCTCAAAAGAGCATCGAAGCAAAACTACTTAAGTCTGATTTCTACCTATATTGCCACTATCAGACTTGACATGTTAAAAGTGGGTTAAAACTGGTGTATTTCAAGACACTCTGCATAATGGTTGCTCATAATCATATCATATGAAATTATTGTCATTCTCTGAACAGGGAATAATGGCACATATCTACAACTATAGTGAATCACTGTTCAATAAGTTTCTTATAGTGTCCTATAATAATTCTGGCTCTAAAATCAAGAGAGTTAATAACAAAATTCATTGATGTAGAACTGAAGGCTCTTTTTATTTATTTAATCTTGCTAATGACATTTACCCTATGTTACAAAAGGAATAGTCATTAAAAGTAAACAAGCCAGATATATGCCTTGCCAGGAGATGAGTAACTCTGTGCCCATTAATAACTGCTATAAACAATAATGCCATTATCAGAGCTAGATGCTAGCTACACCATTCACAAGTAAGGGTTATTATTATAGCACCTGGAGAAGTGCATATGTGTCTGTTCAAGAGGGTTCAATGCACCATAAGTTCACCCCTAATCAACATATTGGGACCTTTTCAACGCATTTTATTCCCCGTCACCAAGGAAACTTGCTCACTGATTTTGAGTTAAAGCGCCAAGTGGATTTTGAGGGGAAAAAATAAACTGGCAGAAGAAACTAAGCTCCCTAATCCACCCCTGATTAGCATATAGGCAGTGAATTAAATCCCTCCATCATATAACAAACCTGTAGATAAAGTTTGAGCTAAATCGACCATGGTGTTTTTGTGAAACCACTTGAAAAAAAATTGACCCAAAAGACCTAATTTGCCCTTATAGCCACTAATTGGTGAGCCAGTCACATGCGAGAAATAGAGCAACATATTCATGAGTATTGTCCACAGGTAGAATTTGAAATTGGTATCTCACACCATCCTTGTACCAATTAAAGAATGAAAATGATTTTACCCACAACAAACCCACCCATCGGCCACTAATTGGCGGACAGGTCCCATGGATGAACTCAATCCGCTGATGAGTTTTATCCATATTTAAACTATTGAGTTGATACATTGATACCATTTTGAGTTAATATAAGTGTCTAGAAGAGCAATGTACCTCCCACATTTCGGCCCCTAATTGGCGGGCCGACCCCATGTGATGATATTGGCCTTTATAACCATTCTTCAGGTATACACTTCATAAGTACGAAAAGGAACATTCTACCCACAATGACCCCCACCCCTCGCCCCCTGATTGGCGGGCGGGCCCCATTTTCGAACTCAATCGGCTTATTAATCAAGTTTTATTCATATTTAAAATTTGGAATTGATATCTCAAAGCTTTCTTGAGTTGATAGCATACCGAACAATGAAAATTAACATTTTACCTACAAAACCCCCACCCCTAACCCCCTAATTGACGAGCAGGCCTCATTTTCTAAATCAATCGGCCTATTGATGAGTGTTATCCATATGAAAAACTTGGAGTTGATATCTCAAAGCATTTTCAAGTTATCGGATACCGATGGAGCCCGGACAGTACTACCGACATTAGAGGTTTATGGGGTACAACAACTAAGGGCTACTTTTTGTCCAAGGATGTTGGGCTATCCCCTGTGTCCATTTAAGGATAATGGGCTATTTACTGTGTCCATCTAATTTTGTTCCATTATAATGGGCTAAATAGCCCATAAATATGTCCAAAACCGGCCAGGACTCCCAATTTTATCACATAATACCTAAATTGTAGCCCCCAAACCGGTGACAGTCCAATGAGTCTGAAAAACAAAATACCACTGCCTGAGGGCTATTTTCCAAATCACTTTTTTTCAACTTCTAACCCCCCACCCCCAAGGATTAATTTAAAATGAGCACTACTTCTGAAGGATTAGGGGCTCTAGCCCATAATCCAAAATAACCCATAAACCTGGGATGGGCGACTATTTTAGCTCCTAAACCGCAAATGTTAACTCAGACGGATGGACAGGCAGACGGACAGACGCCGGGGCACACGACGACTCGACAACCCATATGTCGACATTATGTGTACCACTGATGTGGGTACACACAATATAAAGTTTTCGAGAAAATAGGTTCATAAATGTGACCAGTAGGGTGTTCCAAAGTCAAAAGTTGACGCCGTACAGACGGACGGACGCCAACTGACGACAATAGCTCATCTTGACTTTGTCAAGTTGAGCTAAAAATGATCTATTTATGACAAAATATATTAACATATATTTTTATTATTCATTGTTAAACTTCAATTTTGACAAGTCATGGACAATTCGGTAACTGGTATTCACCTTAATTATTTCATATTTGGTAATATAAATTCAAGTTTAAATGCATGCATATTCATCAGACTTTTCGCTCTTGTGACATGCCATATGGGCATTATCTTATATTTTGCCATGACAGATTGACATTTACTTCTGTTATCTTTCAAAATGTATTTTAATCTTTTAGTCATTTACATATAACTATTAAAAAAATGAAAGTGTCAATGACACTGTAGCTTAACTTGCTTTTAATGAATAATTACTTATAACTGTCGGACATCAGAACATAGTGAGGATACCTGTGCTAAAATAAATGCCTTTTGATGTTTACCACGTTGATGGTTGTGGATGAGAACATTAACTTTAATGAGAAATCAAGCATATGTTTACCTCCTTTATTAAATAATGACAACATAAACTTCCATGACAAAACATGCAGGCCAACGTTAACCTCCTTGATGCCTACACATGACAACATTAACATCCATGAAACAGCAAGCCAATGTTAACCTCCCTGATTCCTGCAGACGACAATATTAACTTCCATGACAAAACCTGAGAATATTAACCTTCTAGATGCCTGCGGATGACAACATTAACTTCAATAACAAAGTTTATCATGCTCTGAGCAACATATGTTTTGTAAAAAGTTTTAAAAGGGATTTAAGAGCAAAATCCAAGATGGCCACCGGCGACCATGTTTTGAATGTACACAGCAAATTTAAAGAAAATCGGATGAAAAATGTTACTGTATCCCGTGCTAAAGGATTTGAGTGCAAAATCCAAGATGGCCGTCGGTGGCCATGTTTTTGTGAATGGGCGTGGCCAAAATCACTCGTTCCCATCTACATGTATTGTCCATAAAAAATTACGGATCGAGAAACGCTCTGTATTAAAGGGGTACTGTACACTAACTCTGGCCATTTATGGGACCATCTCCTTTCATACTCAGTAGAATATATGCAACAAATGAATGAATTTGAGCCACGGATTAGTGAAAAATACCCCCATTTACTTATGAACGATGTAAAACAAGATGGTAGTTATAATGAAAATGAAGTCATATTCATTTGTTGCATATATTGTGTTGTATATTAAAGGCGATGGCCCCATAATTGGCCGGATTTAGCGTACAGTGCCCCTCTGTAATCGAATGGATACTACCACTCTTGTCAATGTCTTTAAGAAAAAAAAATTAGCACCGACAGTGATGTATAACTGTGATACCTGGTCGGAATCGGGCTTTCAAACGAGTTTGAACTGCTGAAGGCACAACCTCCAACCAAATTGCTTAGTTTTAATTAAAACTGCGTTTGTAAACTGTTGATCGGCAGCTGAACTTTAGTGTTTTCAGAAGCGTCCGTGTCGACATCTGCGAAAGATCACGTCTACAGATTCCAGGAAAAGTATTATATCACATTATTTATTTTACAACTCCGTGTTGATATATGTGAAAAAACGTTAGAAAAGCGCGAAAATCGTGGAAGAGTTACAAGATATAACTAGTAGTTGTAATTTCTTATTAAAACCCCCCGATAAATACACATTACCATTGCCTTATTAGAACCACACACACGGCCACAATAAGGCATAATTGTGTTGTAGATATGTTACGCACAATCATGCGAACGACGTCATATGTATAGTTCTATGTCCGTTATTTGATTGCGTGTATGTATTTCTTTGGATGTTGTCACGTGACTTCATGTGGGTATACTACAGACCAGTCACAACTGAACAGATATTAAATACAGCTTAAATTTTATTTTAAGAATAACAATAAATACAATTTGACAAATGACATATAATAATATATATTGCACAGGAGCATCAATGGTCGTCGCCCTGCTGCCACAGTAATACACTAATACAAACGATGACAGATGGATTTACGAATATGAACGAATGAATTATAAATCATGTTCCAGACTTGAGTAATATGCGGATGTCAATAATTAGCAATAAGGGATATGTATTAATACATGTATATGTTCTGTGTATGCATGTGTTCCCATCGCCCGATAATAATGCGAGACATATATAGATGCAGTTGACTGATTAATTGACTTTTGAAAAATATATTAACCCTTCAGGCACATGCTTCAATGTGAAACTAAAATAATGGCTAATAGCCAATTTGATTTATATATGCAATAGGTAACAGGCAGATAAATCTACATGATTATTATAAGTGATGCCTTTTTTTGAAAATCAAGATGATAGATGTTGTTAATATTTCCAGGATCCTTGTTTTCCCATTTGTTCATATTGTCATGGTTGATTGAATTTTATGGGCCACAGAGCACTTAAAAGATTAACATTGAAGGCTATGGATTTTAGTGTCCAAGCTACTTGTAAAACATTATGAGTGAAACCATTTGATTGAGGGCTACTTAATTTCTTTAATATGAAATATGATAATCTGTTTCGATTTAGTGGTCATAGGGGCCAGCAACCTCATCATATTATGTCTGTATAACATTATATAGATAACACTGTTGTATTGTATAAACTACATATATTTTTTAAAACATACACCTATGTTATGAAACACTTAATCTTGCATGTACCTAACAATATAAACATTCATTATTACACTGGTCAGAAATAACAGATCTGTCTGACATAACAACTGGGGAGAAAGGGGGAGGGGGTAATGAAGATACATTTTAAATATGAGATAGAATCCCATGCATTTATGTTGTTCGAAGCAGTCTGACTTGTCAACAAATTATAATTTATGAGAGGTCCTTGGGTGAACAGGGACAGCGTTATGCGATTTAAAAGTACTCCTCCCCACCCCAAATACTTTAACCCATCTTAAGACAGATTATTTGAGCTTTTTATTTCAAGTTGGGTACTGATATATGGATTCCTGTGATCATATCTTTGAAAAATTATCAGTTATAGCTAATCGCTATCGCCAAGGTATGGGTTAAAAATCTGCCGATCGTGATCTGCCTCTCGTTCAACGTTCGAATCAAATTTGACGAGTCTGAATTGTCCCTTTATGTGTGTGTGAGAACGAGTGAACATACAGTACAAAACCCTGCAATTTTACTAAAAACAACTGATTAAATTAATCTAGAATTTGAAGTGATTTTCTACATCGGTTAAAGATGTTTTTCAAGTATGTCTTTAACACAGTAGACTTTTCCCGAACATTTTCGTATGTATTATGCTTAATGGGTAGGCTACATTTACAAGCCATCGGAACAATGAACAATTATTCACAATATAACTTTCACAGCAGTGATTACCTTGACTGCTACATATAACATTATAGCCGAGATAAAAGCAGCATCTGTTATAACTCATTGATTGATATGGCTTTTTAGTGAGTTTTTTTTAAAGTGAGAGTGACCCGGTTTATAATAGACAGCAAATGACTGCAAGCTATTTACCAAAGAAGATCATTGCGGAATGAAATCTGCTTAATATTAGCCTGAACTGGACATCCAAATGTGGTGATTATGTTTGTTCTGAGCCTCGATGCCTTAGTGACACTTATACATAATGAATGTCATAACCATGTTTGTGATCTCTGTTTCTGTGTCCCTGTAACCGATACAAAATTCAATAGATAAAATACATGTTTTGGTTATACGTTAATAATAAAAAATCATGGGACACATGACGGAACCACATTATAATTACTTTATGATTGCAGGAACATTCGGCCAACATAATACCACAATAATTACACGTATGACGGAACTCTCTGTAAAAAAAAAACCCAGAAAAATGTGAATGTTCATGAGTTTTCGCAGTAAAATTATAATGTAATTTATATACATGTACAGGTCAAATGTGGGGTGTATGGATATACACAGGTGTGGCGGCATGGTCATGGGTGAAGTGCATGTGTATACAGCGAGTGAGTCTATGGTCATGTGTCTGGTGCTTGTGTGTATATGGAGTGACTATATGGTCATGGTGGGTTGTACATGTATATCTTGGGTGGCTTTCGCTTCCCACAATAACTATGAATATGTCAATCGATAGAGAGGTAATGTCAGATATTTCTCAGTCTTGATGGCGTTTATGTACAATGGAGGAAAGTTAAACGGTGTTCCTGACGATATTTGATCAAGTTTGATGCTAATGGGCGAGAGAAACCACATAGTATGGTCCATCTCAGTTCCGTTTAAAAAAGTTCTGCCCATTCATTTCAAAGGCATAGCCAGAATCCCAAAAAGAAGTTTTCAGCAAAATTCCATACTGCAACCTTTAAATTGAATTTGTCATGCTGCATATATAAGGTACTGGGACAACCAAAATATAACATTTAGTTGTCAGTTGATTAAGTAACACATTTAAAAACCAAGTGAGTCACAAATTGCTACATTTACTTAGAAACTTGCGACACAGAGCGACACATATAGCGTGTCAGATGACACACCTGCACTAATTGTAATCAAATAATGAGCTATACGTGTCGTTTGACACACCTAATTGACTACATGACACGGAAAAGTTTTTCAGTGCAGATTACGCATTATAGACATAATAAAATAATGCTGAGTACTATCGACGGAATATAGTTCAACTTAAAAATATTGAACAAAATATATAAACTTTCGGAATAACGGACCCTCGAAACGACAACTGCACGTTATGACGATGATCCATTATTCCGAAGATTCGTTATTCTGAAGGTACGTTATTTTGTTTCTATGTGATATCATGCATGATTATGGTCATTGCAAATTTGTAATCTTTGGCAATGATACAATACAAGTAAAGCCAGAACAATCAATGGTCACCACAATTAAGCAACTCTACCTGCGATTTCAATTTGACCTTTCGACCATGCATCTATGTGATCAATCCCCACACAGTTGCATCCCTTATGCTCCGCGCCCCGGAACGCAAAACAGTGACTAGTTCGCTGGCTGAGGAAGGTATCGAGTGATTAGTTACACTGTTAGAACACTTTAACGGTGTCATACCACGCAACATCGCTGTCAACATTGGACCGTTAAACATACGGCCAGGCTGTAGCATGTTACACGGTACAAAACGGTTTAAGTTACTGGCAGACGGTAACCAGTAACCGTCAGGCAGTTGTATTGTTTACGGTTCAACACCGTTTAATTAATATCAAGATCGTACATGTAAAAGTAAAACATCTTAATGGCATACATGTTGGTAACATGTAAGGCGTGAAATTGTCCAGTCAATTGAAAACACAGTTTCTGTTTTAACAGGAGAATCCGTACATCACGAACATATATCAACATGAACACCAATGTCAGAAATGGTAACGCGCTCAAGATCATATATTATAAACCCAAGATTGCAATGGTAGAATATAAAATATATTGGTTTTGCGAAGGTCCAACTCAGAATTCCGTTAAAATAACAATAACATCCAGCACCTAATTTTATCATTAAATGTTTTTATTTTTGTCTTATTCACATTGCAACATGGCTGAATAAAAGGTATCAATTGACAAGGTTGATCGGGACATATAAAGCGAGAGAAATGGTGCCGTTCAATTGCAAAGGACAAACTTTAATTATTGAACCCCTGTAACCAAAACACTTGCATCTTCAGAACACTGAAACATTCATTTCAGAACGTTTAGCGATCTGTTGGCCAAATTAGAACACTTTATTAGTGTTCCAAATCTGTTGCATCGCGAAATCGCGCCAGAACGCGTCCGCAGTGATCAATTTGGACCACCATCTGGTGTTCAAAAGTGGACGCACTTAACGTTCTGATTGGAACACCCCCATTCTAGTAACGGACAGATACTAATTTGAGCAAATTATCCTGTAATGTAGAACACTAAGACGCGTCTTTAATTAAGTGTTCTAAATCTGTTGCATTTTGGTGTTCTAAAATGGCGTGCTGGCGAGCTTTTAGTTTTTGCAGTGTAGGCGTACATGGACTGACTAGTGGGCTGTCCAAATAAATACTCTCTACTTTCAAATTGTGAATACCCTCGAGCCAAGGGCATGTCCATATATGTTGCACACATAACGGCCTTTCCGTTGCAATATAGTGGGATTTCCGACAGGATGCTGGATATGTGTTAAAATGAAATTTGAAGAGCGAATTTTTTGCGAGAAAAAATATTTTCTGAAGTGATCAAAGGCCGTTTTTATCTATTAAACAGTCTTTCGCTCAAATTGAGCCCGCTTACGATCCGCAAACGTGTATGTACAATATATACTTACGTTTATAGCTGTGATGCAACCGTGTGTCGGTCTGAACCTCGATTGTGTGGTATTGTTGTGATATTTCTGTCACATTTACGTTCTGAAAATAGAATTTTTCGTCTTTTCGAAAGCAACTTCCGATTAAATGTTTGTACGGTTTATGCACTGTGGTAATAATGTTCAACAATCTTGCCTGGGTAGTTTACTTGACACCAGGGCAGCATCATAATTTATTATTGACTTAACGTGGATTAGAAGGGGGTCTTATTAAAGTCATCATGTATTTTGAATCCCCTTAGGCGGAACTGAGTGTTCAAAAAGTGACATCCATGCAGGTATCAAATGTCCGCTACTGTCATGTCCCCGGAGATAACGATTGTGTCACCACGGTAATAGACTTACATGTACTGTCTCAAGTTAAGTATTGTTTTCATATCTACTCACATCTACTCAGAACTATGGATCGGACATCGGGTGGCATCAAACACGGCGTGCTAGAGCAACGTCATGATTGGTGGAAACTGCCATTTCAAGGCCATACTTGTTTCACGTGCTCGTATAAATTCGAAATTTTAACTTATGAATTTGTGTGATGTTATGTCCAACTTTTCAGCCATTTGTTAGAACACGATATCGCTGCACAAACTACCGAAACCATTTGCGTGCATGTAATATGAACAAAACAAGAAAATATTAATGCCAATTAAAATAAAATGCCACAGCAAAACATGACACGGATATAAAGGCCGTAGTCACGGATTAACAAATATGCATATATATAATTAAAATTAAATATATGAAATTGTTTTATAATATTAAATATTTTATCTGACAATTGTTTATTCATTGATGAAATTAATCCGGGCCAAATATACCCGAAAAAGCCTACCGCAAGTACATGCAGTAATACTGCGGCAACGCGGATTATTCACACCCTCCCGCACTGTCCCCCGAAAAAAGTAGGTGCCCCTCTGCGCGGGGATGCAGACCACGGCGTAAACACGGATGACCACGCCATTAACATGGATGACAACGCCATTATCACGGATAAACACGACTTCAACACGGATGGCCACGGCGTGCACTCAGATGACCACGGCATGTACAAGCCGTGTTCAGATCGTTTTTGAACACGCTGGCCATTTTGCCGAAATTGACCACGCTAAGAACACGCCTTCAACACGGATGACCACGGTGTGAACTTGGATGACCACGGCATGTACACGTTAATTCAACGCCATAGGACAGGTCGGGGAACCAGCAAAAATGTTGTGTATCTAATAATGTTAATATTTTGTCATTGAATGTTTGTGGTTTGGCCAGCATACTAGTATGCCCAGAATTTTGCAATTTTATTAATAAATATGACATAATTGGATTTGGTGAAACAAAAACTGATGATGCTGATAATCTTGTATTACCAAATTTTACTTCCTACTTTAAAAACAGAAAGTTATTAAGTAAAGTTAGATCTGGTGGAATATCACTCTTTATAAGAGACACACTGACAAAATTTGTAAATGTAATTAAGTCTGATAGCAAGCACGTATTGTGGTGTCGGATTTCGAAATTTGTATTATCTACAAACGAAGATGTAATACTTGGTACTGTATATATTCCCCCAGAAAGTAGCATGTATGCCTCAGATGAAGCCTTTGTTGAAAATAGAATCAGAAATGATAGATAGATTCCCCAATTCCAACCTTAATGGGAGATTTTAATTCTCGAAGCGGTATACTCCCTGAATTTACACCTCCTGAAATTAACCTTCTGGTCTCAGTTGACACCACACAATATATTACTAACATATCACAACTATTTATGGACACAAGATCCAGTTTGGATCACACAATCAACCGTTATGGTAGAAAGCTCATTGAAATGTGTGCAAATAAAAGTATTTTTATCGTAAATGGACGACTTGGGGCAGACAAAAATATTGGTAAGACAACAAGTAACAATGTAAGTGTGATTGACTATGTGATTGCCACGCCTCAATTGTTTGATTATATATGTCAATTTGATGTACTAGATTTTTCCGCTGTTTATTCAGATGTGCATTCACCCGTTACAGTTACACTTGGGTCTCGCCAGTGACGAGTGCAGTGAGCGCTACTCGGAATGTGGCAATTGCTGATCACATATTTATTTATTACCTCCGTCTACGGAGAGATTGATATAATAATACATTAAATACTGTAAAAGTAACAAATATTGTCATGTATAGTACATGTCGCAAGCGTATGGTCTTTGTACAAAGTGAATTTATACATGGTAAGTCATCTCCTAAAAGTTCCTCTGATTGCCCTGGTCAGAATCAGAAGGAATGAGGCTGATATGTCTATTATCTGTTCTTGGCAGTGACTGATCTCCCACGTAATGCGTGGATCATCCGAACCTAGAGGAGGGCGTAGAGATCGCTTCTTGGGAGGCTGTCTAGATACAATGACACGGTAACTCCGTGATGACTGAGTATTGTGTCCCATAAACAGTTCCTTATAGCTAGAATGTGAAGCGATGTGCACGAATATAATGCATGATCGATTTCGTTGTTATATACAGAACAGCATAGCTGACATGTTAAATTGTTGTAATACGTTGTTTTGTTCAGTAATATCGCGAGTTTCTTTAATTTTGTTGATGCGCGTGGAAACGATTGAAGCATCTTCCAAATTTTCCAGCCGGACAATGGATCCCGAACAACTTTTCCGAGGATCAATAAATTCTGATCAGTAGAAACTGAATGTCTCCACTGTGCTGAGTATTTAATTTTTACAACGTTTTTGACTATAGTTTTCCAAGAATTAGGATCTGGGAAACAACCGTTCAGCAAAAAGTTTTCCAAATGTGATTCGATGCCATATTCCTGAAGGATAGGAAAAATCTCCGCAACAAAACCACTCGCTGGCCACTGGAACAGTCTGTGGAGGTGTGCCTTGAATACGAACAATTTCAAAGAAGTTTGTTTTTCCGGTGGAAGATGAATCAAGCTTCCGAGAAAACATAATTTACGTATGTGAACTCTCTCTGAACTGGAAGGAGTCCAACTAGACCAAGAGTGAGTTTGGTGCTTGCTCTCCTGGGTAGTGACTGAGAAAATTTTGTGCATGTTCTCTGTGAGCGCTCCATTACGGCGACGGACGTTTTATTGCCAAGAGGAGTTACATCGCACCCGTATAGAGCTCTGGGTAGTACTACAATCTTATACTGTATACAATCTGGTACTGTATATATTCCCCCAGAAAGTAGCGAGTATGCCTCAGATGAAGCCTTTGTTGAAATAGAATCAGAAATGATAGATAGATTCTCCAATTCCAACCTTAATGGGAGATTTTAATTCTCGAAGCGGTATAACTCCCTGAATTTACACCTCCTGAAATTAACCTTCTGGTCTCAGTTGACACCACACAATATATTACTAACATATCACAACTATTTATGGACACAAGATCCAGTTTGGATCACACAATCAACCGTTATGGTAGAAAGCTCATTGAAATGTGTGCAAATAAAAGTATTTTTATCGTAAATGGACGACTTGGGGCAGACAAAAATATTGGTAAGACAACAAGTAACAATGTAAGTGTGATTGACTATGTGATTGCCACGCCTCAATTTTTTGATTATATATGTCAATTTGATGTACTAGATTTTTCCGCTGTTTATTCAGATGTGCATTCACCGTTACAGTTACACTTGGGTCTCGCCAGTGACGAGTGCAGTGAGCGCTACTCGGAATGTGGCAATTGCTGATCACAACAATAATCGACCAATCAGATGGCTATCGGATAAACGCGACAGTTTTGTAAACAACTTGGATAAAGATAACATAAACAGTCTAATTGATATTTTACACACTTATTCTGATCAACCGAACATATTTGATAAAGATGCTGCTACAACTGTCTCCGAAAATATTGGCACTCTCTTCAGTTGTGCAGCAAACAGAACTTTTAGTGCACAAAATAATGGCAGTGGATATTCGCCACCCGGGTGGCGAATAGTCATGTAACATAGAAATCGCTATTCGCCACCCGGGTGGCGAATAGCGTTTTATATATTTTCTTTATTTACTCCACATACGGAGAGTATGGTGATCTCGAGCATCGGGAATAATGATTGTCAGTCCTTAGGCAAAAGGCTGTGAGTTGGGTTGCAATATGAGAGGGGAGGGGTACATAACATTTTTTTTCCTAACACTGGAAGTTCAAATACGGCATACAAGCATATTTTAGCTCAAAATTATGTGATCTGTATGACAGCCTATTGACAGGTGGAGATGGAGGAGGGGAGGAGGGGATGGGGTGTTGCATAACTGATTGAGGATTTTAGGGGGTGGGGGAAGGTGTACCGTTTATTGGTCAAAAACTTGGTGTCAGATTATTTGTTGTGCATTATATGTAAGGATTTGTGTACTACATTAGGCGTTCATTTCAAGGTTTAGAAGTACATTTCGGACAAATATTTGTCATTGGAATTTGAGATGGGGGGGGGTGGCGAATAAAAGTATTCTTAAATCTCGGACGTCAGTTAGATTTCTTCATTTGTGCATTGGATTAGCCGATCCCTTAATCATAAACAATCATTTTCTAGAACTGGTAGTGTGAAATTGCGAAAACAAATATGTGACCTAAATAGGTTGGGGGAGGGGGTGGGTGGCGAATAACTTTAATCTCAAAACTTGGATGTCAGATGAGTTTCTTGTTCTTTGTATTAGATTAGACGATCCTTTAATCATAAACAATCATTTTATAGAACTGGAGTGAAATTG